>CM062807.1:119516062-120043073 GCA_031772625.1 Pinus tabuliformis | reverse complement strand
TAGGGATCGCCTCTATCCGTAGAGGGGATTTACCTCTCCAACAATTTGGCGACTCCGCTGGGACAGCCTTTGTCCTTTTTCATTCATCCTTGTTTTGAGTTGTTTGATTGCTCTTTTTTTGAAACTTTGGGATAATTATCAGTCTTTTGCTTTCCTGGGTTGACTGGGAAATGCCCCAGTTTGATGAAAGATTGCTGTTTTGATTTGGGAGTTTTGATTTGCCTGTCACTATTTTTGAGCTCCATCGCGGATTAATTTTAACAGTCGCGCTGAAAATCGGATCAGCGCGGAAAAGACGTGTATATCCCGATGACAGCGCAACTTTCTAGCTTAATTCCGCGATGACTGTGTTTTTCTGAGATCAGCTCGGTTTTTTTGGCAAAAGTCGCGCTGACAGCTCGGGTGGTCTGTGTAAAAGTTGCGCTGACCCTTGATCATCTCGGTGCTCAGTGTAAAATTTGCGCTGATTCCTAAAAGTTGTTTTTTATAACTTTATCTCCTGAATTCATCAATCTTTCTTATCCCCTGTTGTTTCTTGTCCCTCATTAGCTTGTTTTGATTGCTTTTGGTTAAGGGACGCTCTCTCTTTGATTTCATTCGAGTGAGTCTTGTGACCATGTGACCTAGCCCTTAGAAGTTTCATCGAGAAACCATTTGCTTGGGTTACTTGTCTATTCAAGGTTCATCCACAACCCTCTTATTGATTTGCTTGAGGCTTTTCCACTGCTTATTGCTGGTTGATTTTTAGTGTCGATTATTGAACCACCTTTTTATGTTGATTCGATTTCTTCACTACCAGCATAGATTACGATTGTTTTGGATCGATCAGTTCACATTCGCTTCCTCCTTGTTACAATCCTTGCTTGTCTTGACGAGCTTAGATTACATAGCTCGTGCAGACCTTTGTTTTCCTTTGATTTGGAAGCTTTGGTTGAATGTTTAGGGAACTTTGTGTGCTTTCATTAAGTAGTTTACTTGGTGTTCCGGTTCCTCCAAATTATTTTAGATGCTTTGTGTCACTGAAAGAAAATCAAACTAGTGCTTTGCTTTTAAAAAAATCGAAAAGGAAAAGATGTTTCATTGATTTGCATTTTCAAAAGAAAAGTTTCCTTCCTCTCGCTTAAGTTGCATTAAGTTGCTTGTTTGCTTGTACTTGTTTTGTTTGATAGAAAATTTCTTGCCCTTTCGTAGCTAGAATTCATCGAACAAAATGGTATTCTTTGGCATGTAGTTTGCATCTAGTAATTGTGAGAGAACATACGATAGAGCTTGAAATCGAAACTTAATCTCAAGATCAACTATAAAATGAACCGAATGAATCTAAAAACGCATTGGAACTAAACGCAAATATCTAGAGGTCTAGGTTAGAGACGTGTTCCCGGCGTCTTTAAACATAGTCACTGTTGTTTCACATTAGGTTGGGTGATTCCTCCTTCTATGACTCGATAGTGGTCTAACACGGACTGCGCTCCCACGTACCGTCGCGTATATAGGGAGACCCCACTAGGCTTTTATCCTTTATCCATAGGAAGCCGAGTCTGCCGCCTTACGATTCGCAATGCAGTGAACACAGCATTCACGAAGATTGACCACCTACCCTAAAAAGTATTCTGTGGTTTTGCGAAAAGTTTGGCACACCGTTTACCTAGAGTTCCAGAGCAGTCGCTTTTGATCCTTTTCGGACTCCCTAAACGAAAAGGTGCCTGTGAGCGTCTTGTCACTTCGTGCTCATTAAACATTCGAAGGAGACTAGAGTCATCTTTTCGTCCTTTTCTCGACTCTTGAAACATGAAAAGGTCAAGTTTGGTTCCAGTGTCTTAACAATTTATTCGGCCTCGATAACATTTCCTGGTTAGATCTTATGTGCGCTAGCCTGAGTAGGTTTCGTGTTCGTCTGCTATGGCAACTTTTCCGGGATTCACTAACCCAGGTTCCCCTCTGATGGGAATCCAGGACAATTCCCTCCTCTTGGGAATGTTGGTGCTCCGTACATGGCGACGTTGTCCCTACCAGGGTTAACTGTCGGGTTGCCTGTGTGGTTGTTTTCAACCTCTTTGGTCCCTACCGTATCGACTGTTAGTCCATCAGTCCCTCCACCTGAACAACATCATGTTGATCCTAAGGTGGATCTCTCCCCTCGACGCCTACTTCTACGTCATCCTCTTGTACTTCGCTTGGTGAAATTCTCGATGGGAGTAACCAGGTGGCTAAGAAGAAGAAGAGGAAGACCAAGAAGAAGAAGTCCCCTAAGGGAGAGCCTACACACACAGTCCCCCTCTCAAGTCCAGCTATCCACTCCAGTGCACCTGAAGTCGGGTCACCTTCTGCTCCTCCGCGAAGGTTAAGTTTCCTTGTCGATTATGCAAGGAGGACCATCTGCTTCGTGATTGTCCTGGCATTCCCAGGGTACTAGAAGTATGGTCTCGCGATCCGGCCCACCCTTCATCGTCCACTGATGATCATGGCGATGCTACCTCATCAGTTGGGAATGGTAAGGAGAAAAGGAAGTTTCGAATCCCCTGTCGACTTTGTGAAGGCAAACATCCCCTTCACCTTTGTCCCCTCATGGATAAAGCCTCTGCTGTGTTGGAAAGTCTTGCTGCTCCTCCGAATCCATTTCCCGCCGGTTATCAACGTCTTTCTACAACTGTAGATCGCGCCCTTGTTGACAAAGAGATTGTTTCAGATTCCTCTTTTGTCCAAGCCCCTCTTCCCGAACCTGGCTGTTCCCAGTCTGTTCCAGACCCGCCGTTGGTCGGAAAGAGTGTTGATTCGAGTTCACCTCCTCTCAAGCACTCTGTTTCGGAAGAGCAAAATTCTCATGTTCTTCTCGTCTCCTCAGATTCTCCTGAGCTTGATAAAGGTTCTCCTGAAACCTCTCCAGAGAATTTAGATTCGGTTCTTTCCGAGCAGGGGGGCAACCATATGGTTCCCCCACCAAGTAGTTCGGTCATTTCCTTTGATTGGAGTCGTTTGACTACCCCTCCCCTTCCATCCCACGTGCCTTTCTGGGTCACCGCCTATGCTTGCAATAAGCGCTGCCTGGCACTGTGTTAGACGAAGGAGCATCGGTTAGTCTTATGCCCGTTACTACTTGGCGAGCTTTGGGTTCCCCATCGCTTGTACCTGTCGCACCGCATCTCACCGCGTTTGACGAGGAACGAGTCAGCCATTAGGGATCCTTCCAAAGTTTCCTATTACTTTGGGGGGCAAGACTGTCTATATAGACATCTCAGTTACCCAAGGTTCTTTAGACTTCAGTCTTCTCCTTGGTCGTGATTATGTGTATGCCATGGGAGCCCTTGTTTCTTCACTTTTCCGTGTGGTTTGTTTTCCACACGATGGAAGAATCGTGACGTTCGATCAATTATCGTTCGTTCGTCCACAAGCCCCTCCGGCGCACTCGTCCTTCCCTCCCGGTTTTCATCCACAAGTTGCATCTGCCTCACCGCAAATCAACTACGTGGCCACCTACCCAGTGATGACACCATCGTGCATAGTGTCCTGGGGGCATTAGGTCCTGATTTCCAAGATGTCGGCCTTCCCTCCAGAGCCACTTTCTTGGGGGCCTCCACTTTCCGTTCATTATGATGAGGTCTGGATGGAGCATAGTTCTTTTCCGGTGTCAAGCTCCTTAAAAAATGAAACTAGGTCTGGTCGGAGCATAGTTCCTTTCCGGTGTCAAGCTCCTTAAAAAATGAAACTGGGTCTGGTCGGAGCATAGTTCGCTTTCCTGTGTCAAGCTCCTTAAAAAAATGAAACTAGGTGTCGGAGCATAGTTCCTGATCTTGTGTCAAGCTCGTTAAAAAATGAAACACGGGTTATGAGGATAGTTCTTTTACTGTGTCAACCTCATTAAAAAATGAAACACCTCCCTTTCCAGATCGAGTCTTTTGATTAAGATCTCGTAAAATACAAGTCGAGTCTTTCATAGATCTCGAGAGTGAACCTTCATTCCATCCACTTTGTTGAATGCAATGAAGCTTGGGGGGCATGTACCTCGATTTTCATTATTATGCTGGGGGGCATGCAAACTTATAACAAGCATAGTTTTTCGTTTCAAGCTTGTGTAAACATGAAACATAATCCAAGCAGAGTTCTCCATGGTTCAAGCTTGTGTAAAAATGAACCCATACCCGATTTACATCTCGTGATTGCCATTTTTATCCATTGGATTTTGCTAGATGAGCCTTGGTTGTTTTCATTCCATCGCCACCATCTCTTTGGCCGATCATATGCTTTCACTTGGTTGTTTATCCTTTCCTGAGGAACCGCAGCGATGAGTGGTTTTATTAGCCAGCCTCTTGACCATTACATGTTTTGAGCAGTTCCACCATTACCGGAACCAGTTGCTACCCTTTATACCACTCGTTCCTCTAGGACGAGTCACCTTTAAGCTCTTTTCTGACTCGTAAAATGTGAAAAGATTGCCGAGTATTTTTCCCTTTTTGACTCGTTAAAGAGAATAAAAATGGAGGTCTGCTTTAAGCTCTTTTCTGACCGTTTAAAGATGAAAAGATTGCCGAGTCCCCCTCTCGACTCGTTAAAGAAATGAGAGGCGGTCGCCTTTTAAGCTCTTTTTCCGACCGTTAAACCAAAAAGATCGCCGGGTGTTTGTCGTTTCGCACTCGATATTGGCTCTAAAACGACGTGTCTTCGACCACTTTTTTACTTTTTCCGGTCGGAGACACTATTCATGAAAAGTACTCCTCGGTTGTAATGACCGGGCGGTTCTTTCGAGCACAGTTTTATACTTTTTCGAGCTCGAGAGACACAACTGTACGAAAAAGGACCCCCCTGGAGTCTCCTTTTCCGCATTCTTTTCAGACTCTCGAAACAAGAAAAGAAGCCGAGTTTTTCCTTTGTCAGGCTCGTTAAACACTCAATGACATCGGATATTGTCAACATGACACACATCAAGCATATGTTACCCCCGTCAAGCTTGTCATCCAAAAATAATCGGGGTACCTGCCTGCAAAGGTGGGGAAAATGGAACTTTGATTACAGTCGTCTCGGCAGTACGTCACTCTTGAACATGGCACTCCGCTGTTTCGTGTCTGGGTGGGGTCATCTCATCTCGTTTTCACTAGCCTCCATGGGTTTGGGATATCCTATTTGACCTCTCATCTGTTCATTGCCGTCATCATCCTATCCGCTGCTCATTTGATGTCAAGTACTGCCAAATCCGTTACAGTGCCGTTATATGTTCAAGAGAAGTTGTCCTTTGCCACAATGCAACCTCGTTCGCTATCTCATCACAAATTATTATACCTCTGTCTCATGTCGATGATGTGGGAATCATCATGGCCCACCTTCGATCAAGGCCACTTCTCGTCGACTTCAACTCATTATCCGAGAAAGTGACTTAGAGACTCCTTCCAGGTGCCTTGGAGCCTGCATGCCTCAATGGCAGGTTCCTCGTGTTCGACGCAAGGTTTACATCATTGACCTACGATCGAATGATTCCATGGGTGTTCGATACCAGCTCATTGATTCACACGCCACGGATTGTACCTATAGTACCTTGAGGGCCATTGTCATTATTGGTGGTACCTCTCGCGTCTGTTAACGGTTCTCATCATTGGCCGGTAATCAGACGATGTTCATGCATGTTCGACTCCAACCCCTGTATTCACATGTGTGGACTTGTACTCTGTTCGGGTCGAGATGGAGCATAAGACCCTGGATCCTTGCTCACTGTGGTCCAGGTTGCGATTTTGTGGATAATCATTACATGACTCATTGATGGATGGCTGCGCCCATACCTGAGTCTTCATGGATGGCTGCGACCATACCTTATCATTATTATGGTCTCTTTAGCTGGGTGGCTGCGTCCATACCATAGACCAGTCTTGCATGTCTTTTGGATGGCTGCGCCCATGCCTAGACTGCATGTATATGATTGTCAGAGATTTTTCGGTACTTCCTGGTGGTGTTCCAGTTCGGCGTGTGTTGTAAAGCATTTCACCCCTCCCACTCTCTCGGTCTTCATGCTTTAGGGGGCATCTGTTACACAGTAATTTATCACTGCCTTCCTGTCAGTCACCCTGCTGTGTCCAGAATTCACAATCACTAAATGTTTGATCCCTGAACTGGCTTAAAACCCATTTTTCCAAAGTTTTGTGCATCAGCGCGTCTGTTCCTAAAATAACCGCGATGACCAGTGCCTCACAGTGTATCTCGTGCGCTGCCATCGCGGAAGAACATCACTTTTCCGCGATGACGCACAGCGCGGATTTCCCGTGTTCTTCCGCGCTGACATGACTTGTTCAGTTATTGTTATGTGCTGACAGCGCGGCAGTCTCCATATAATCCGCGCTGATCCAGTTTGGGCGAATTTGTTCAAACAACCAGCCTTCCAGATCTCTCCAGGCTTGGTTGTTAGCTTTGTGAATATCGACTCCCTTCTATGGCATGTCTGTTCGACCCTTTGCAACTACTCCCCTTGAAGATAAGCTCATCCTTCCACCTTTTTAGGAGACTCCTTCTCCTATATAAACTTCCACCATTACCATGAGCAGCTAGTTAGAAACTAGTGGGAACTAGCTAGACTTAGCTTGGATTGTACAGAGCTTGTAGTGCTCAGATTGCTGCTATAGGTTTGGTGTGTTAGGAGTGGAAGTGATTCATTGCTTGGGGAAGTTTGTTTGTGACATTTGTGTGAGAGAGAGAGAGAGTTGTTTGTCTTGGGAGAACCATCCTCAAAGGTGAATGCTTGAGATACATGCTGACTGATCCCTCCTGAGAAGTTTATCGACGTCAGAACATTTGGTTGTACTCTTCTCTATTCTGATTAATAATAGATGACTGCTATTATTGTTCCATTCTCGTTTGTTTATGCAATGGATAAATGTGAATTATGTCTTTTCTGACTGGCATATAGTTACTTTTACTAGATTTCATGCTTGCGTTTGCCTTCTCTTCGTGTGTGCAGGTGTCCGTTCGCGGGGATCGCGGAGGACTGTGACCAGCCGAAGCGAAGAGGCGAAGGAGACATCTCTTCGTCCAACGACAGTGCAGGAATCCAAGTAGGTGCTCTTTACTTCTTGTTTAATTGTAACTAGGAACATGCGTGGCAGCATTGTGTGATTGTTGCTAGACCCCTATTGGGCTAGTAGGGATCGCCTCTATCCGTAGAGGGGATTTACCTCTCCAACAGCTCAAAACAATCTTGTCCCATATTTCTTTTGTGGATTTATATTGCATAACCTTCACGAATTCTTATTGATATAAACATCCTAATAAAGTATTGACAGCCTTTGCATTTGTTTCATATTTCTTCTTCTCAGCCGGATCTGTAGGAGTTGCTGATGGGAAAGTGTACCCTGTATCTATGATATCCCAGACTTCTGTACCAAGAGATTGAAGATAGGCAGTAACTCTTACCTTCCAATATACGAAGTTTGTCTCATCAAAGATTGGTGTCCTGATAGATGCTTCTCTCTCACAGTTGCTCATGATGATGGATCTTCCTTCAAGCGATCAAGCTTCTTCAGAAGGACCTGCTCTGATACCAATTGTTGGAAATAATACTGAGGGGGGGGGGGTAAATCAGTATTTCAAGTCAAATATTCCCTTTTTCAAATCCAAATAATATACGCTACTTCAGTTAATTAAACCTGCGTATATACGCAACTATGTAGAAGGAAACCCGCCTATACAATGCAAACTTATAGCTTACTTTATCTTTCAGATGTTGATTGTTAATCTATGTATCAAAATTAAATAACCAGTAACCAGAAATAGTAAAATAGAGCAGAAGACAATCACACACAAGAACACAAGATATAAGGTGGAAGCCCAATGTGGGTGTAACCCGCCTGCTGCAATTCGTCTCTATCTTCTTTTAATTAGAAACTTCTTTTTACAATGTACTGGTGCAGTCCTTTACCAGTATGCAGGCTGCAACCTGCAGAGAGCTACAATCCTGTCTCGTTCTCCAGCTTCTCCTGGAAGGGAGATACAAACCCCTTAGCTCTTGCACTAGCCAGGATACTAATACGTAGGTGCTGGCCTACAGAAGGCTACAACCTTCTCTTTCTTCCAGGGACCACGTTTCATAAATTTTCAGATTGGGTCCATGAACATCAATCAAGAATTTATGCTTCAATCAATCACCTTTTCACCAATCAAAACTGAATAAAAAATAAACACTTCTCTGACAGTTTTACCCAGAACACAGTAACTGTAACCATACACTAATTCTGAACCCAAAATACTGCAGCAATAAACAGAAGTAACAAGAACATAAATCAAGAGATGTACGCTACTTCACTGTTCAGAAACCTGCGTGTATACGCTTCTGTGTCAAAGCCAACCTGCGTATACGCTTCTTTCCCTTACCAAAACGGCGTGTATACGTGCCTCCTCTTCACTGAACCTGCGTACAGATCTATAAAGGATAATTCAACCTTTCCAATGTTCAGACAGTAATTAACCCAGATTTATAGATCAAACTTGCGCCACATATAACAGATCAAAATCATACAAAGATACTATCATTCAAGCCCTAATATTATGAACCATCAATAGAACTTATCCTTCTTTGTGCATTAAGGTTCCTCCTTCATTCAGATCCAGATCTGCACCATAACCCCGATCACCAATATTTCAGATCTATCACTTATTAGATATTCAATTAATTCAGATGATTCTTTGCCAAATGATCTCCTTCCCCTTTTATAGTCTTACGCCTTTCACAATACCACGGTCCAAATCGATAATAAAACAATACCATGGACACAATACTTGGGATCAACACTTCTAACGAGATACCACGGTCCAAATCCATAGGTTCAAATACCAAGGACTAACTACGATGGACCAAAGATAATTTCTCCAACATATACGCACTTTTCCTTGCATGAAAGTGCGTGTATACGCATACACGCCTTTGTAACACCTAACCCGCATGTATACGCGTCTTAGTCTAGATGAACCTACGTATATGTCTCTTATTTCATTCTGAAAGCCTAAACTAAGATCTGTTACCGAAGAGAGTTGCCATCAAGGACAACACCTGTGCCATAGCTCCAAACTTGTGCCATAATGCCAACAGGCAACAATCAAGAAATAAAGAATTGAATCATGAATGCATGCTTGCTGGGCACATCAACTTTTGCAAAAATTACCGAAATTTGTTTTCCAGTACTGGCATTTTGGTGTCAAAATGTCTTCTTTTGAGTGTCTCTTGTGTCAATAGGAACTTATTGCTTTTATAGATTTTTTTATTTGCAAACAAGTTTTTCTTGAGCTTCAAAATTTTTGGGAATTATGTGGATTTTTTGACTTATACCTGAGTTCGAGCGAGTTTTTGGTGATAATTTTTTATTTGATTTGTTTTCTACCAAAGTGAAGGAACCCTTTTGGACCTGTTAATTATTTTGTGTGTGCTTGAAGACTTGTGTTTATTTGGTAAAACGTTGAGTTGAAAAATGCATTCAAGTTTAGGAATGAAATCTTGAGACCTATTTTTGTTTTTTTTTGGTGGATAAAGCTTATTTTTATTATTACTAATGACAATACATACATGGTACTTTTAAACCAAAAGAATCGTGTTACTAAGGACAACAAAACTGTTTTTTAAGAAAACCATATAAAGTCTCAAACCTTCCCTTAATACACCTAGCCGGTAAAGTTCCATGTGACACGCGAAAACCAAAGTCAAGGAAAGTCCATAATACAAGGCCCTAACCAATAGTACATAATAACAATTGGTATCAGATCTTGAGGTGGGCAGTACATCATTGTCATTATTTTGGTGGCTTCTCCATTGCTTGTTTTTTTGGCTAAGTCTTTGGGGCACTAAGCTCACAGTGATTATACTCTTTTTGCTTCTCACTCTTAGACATTATCGATGGAGAGTTGTTTAGCTTATCATTTTGAGGCTGGGATAGAGGATGAGGCCACCTATGATGATTCTAGGTCTAGACAATGATCTACAACCCAACAAAAGTCACTAATGACAAGAGCTTAATTAAACAATATATTATTTCCTATTTTTCTAGATGAATACAATTTTTGAGTTCGCATAAGCTACCAAGTTTAGTGGAAATCCACAGTTTAGGGTAATTTATCTCCAATGAAGGGATTCCTTTTATGGGATGGGGATGTGAAGTAAGTGACTACACTGGGTCAATACCTATTACTATGCAGAGTTGGGGAATTGGTATAATCAGAATATATGTTTTCACGACTCAAGCCGATTATCAAAAGTCATTTACTATGGGGGATGCCAAGGTGGATTATATGGAGGTTTGCTTTATAACCTTACAATATTTCAATATAATATGGGCCATAATGGTACATTTAATCTTAAAATTTTCTAGGGTAATGCTCAATGATAAATGTTTGAAGATTTAGTCCCCAATATAAATTTTTACTGTGTGAATGAAATTTCATTCTTTTCCTTCCAGAGCACAAACAATCCACTTAGCATATGGCTCGGAAGGGTTGGAGTGGGAATTCTCGGGATACCCAAGCCACTCCATTCCTTCCATGTGTATTAATTTTTCTTGAATCTATGAAAAGTTGAAAACCATCTCGTCCTTCAAAGTTGGCTCAAAGAAGTAACCAAGGGAACCTACAATAAATAATAACATATATGGGAGCCAACACTTAGTGAAGATCTGAAATTGTGTTGCTAAGGTCTTTGGATTATAAAACCATTTACCAAAATTATTTTCCTACATTTGGATAAGCATGTCCCATTCTTCCTTATGTTTTGCTTGAAAAGAGAGAGGATTGCATAGGAATTTGAAAATCTAGCCCACCCTTGTGTTTCATGTCAATCTGGCATCTTTTTTGAGCTTTACCTTTAAGTTAGTTTGGCATGTGAACTCTACCTATAACAATAGATGTGGTGAAACCCTTTGATCAAATCTTGCTTTATCTTCAATAATTCAGTAGCGAGAAATAGTACATAAATCTGATTTACATTGGTAGCAGCAAACCCTAGATCAAACAAACTAGGGCAGACAAGATCTTGCAAACCGACCCTCGGATCGGCTTGATTCCTTCACCAAAAAATGCGGCCTTCAAAGGAGATCTAGATTCACCTACAACTCAGTTTTGGATGAGCGGTCTGATGGTCAACACTGGTCAAACTTCTAATACGCAGTTGTAGCCCTAAATTCTACGTCTTCCTTCCACACGTGTGAGAGAAGAGTCTCTTTTTGCGTAGTAGGAAAAGATCCTCTTTTCTGGGCAGGAGAGAGAGAGAGATGTGATGAAATCAGTGAGTCCAAATGAGGAAAAGACCTCCTATATTTATACACAATTGTCGATGATTGAATAGATGCGACTGTTGGGCTTCTGAGCTTACATGAGTCGCTGGTCGGCTTGATACTTATTCCATAATCAAAATAAATTCATATCTCCATAAATACTTATCGGAATCAAATGATCTATAGATCAATCCTACACCTCGCGACGAGAGGAATCTAATAAAAATATTATCAGCCATGAATAAGATGACCCACATGGAGTTTGGCCCTAGTTTCGAATTTTAACAGTGTGTGTGCGTGTGTGTGTTTAATAAATATGATTTTTTTTTAATTACATTTCAAGGTTTATTGGACATCTATAATTGAATGCATAATGTATTCTTCTAATTATATCCATCATCTATTTCAATTTATTTTTTTAATCTATTTCATATTTTGATTTTTTTTAGAATTGCATTTCAAATATTATTATTTAACAAATATATTTCAAATTTCACTAGTTCACGAGTATTGATATCTATAATTTTTCAAATAAAATTTAATCTACTTTACATTTTAAGAATTTAATTTTCAACAAAGATAAATTTTATGATTATATTTCAATCTTTATTATTTTTCAAAAATAGATACTTATCATTTATTAATTGATGCCTTCTTGTTATTTTCCAATTCACATTTTAAAATATCTATATTTAAAGAAAATAAAATTTACAATTACATTTCAAAATTTGTTACCTCACAATGAATATGGATAATTTGATGCACATCCATTTTTTTATAATTAATTTTAAAATGCATTTCATATTTTAATAGATACATTTTGTATTCTATGGCCTGAAATGATAATTTTATTATAAAGATACATTTTCAACATTTATAATTCATAAATATGGGGATAAACTATTTTGAATTTATATATTAATATTCTTTAAATTTTCTATCTAGATGACGTGAGGGCTTCAGTTTGAACTACGTTAATGTAGAAATATATAAGAAAGAGAACCTTGCAAAAATCTATGTATAAAGGAAGAGAAATAGTAGATATTTAAACACAGAAAAAATCAAGTATTGTGAAATTACAAAATACACAATATTGTGAAATTATAGAATATACAGTGTTGTGAAATTAACAGGAGGATAAATCTTTCGCTGTATATTCATAGCTACAGTTTTACAAAAGAAATATAAACAGATTTTCCAAATAGCTAGTACTATAAAAATACCATTTCCGGAAATAAACATCTTGATAAAAGGAAAACTTTATATCTAAATTATAGATAGATGTCACAATAAAGATGAATTAGGTAGAAAATGAAGACATTGACAAAGAGGAACAATATAATGAATTTCGACAGTGATTAACACTGCTCCCATGGTTTGCAAAAGGGTCTTCAAGTTCGGGCGGGGTACCCTGTGTCTCTTCTATGCCGTCAATTGTAGCCGGAGCCAACATTCTTGTCAGCCCTGGATACGCTCGGCTCTGGATTGGACTGCGCCAGCCGGGTGAATATTTGATAAATTATAAAGAAGTTGTTTCCTACATGGCTGAGACAGACGCAGAAATTCTGTGAGACAACCAAGCAGGTAGCGCTCCCGTCTCTAATCTATAATCTCATGTTTAGAAAAATGATATTCACAACTGAGTAATTCTATTACAAATTTAAGAAAAATATGGAGTTGTTGTCTGCAGACACTGTTATTCAATGCTACATAAAGAGTAGTTGTGCTTTAGCGGACTTCTTTCGCAAAGTAAACAAATTGATTTTGTTTGAGAAAACTAGAATAAGAGGAGCCAAAACGTGAGGAAAACCTATGAGTTCCATTGTATGTAGGGACAGATCCGATGGTAGTCATTCGAAAGTCCCTTGTATAGATCTAGATCCTCCTTGACTTAAATAAGATGCACAAAAAATGTGAGGAAAACCTAGATCCGATATGTGGGGTCGAAGATTTTTGATATACCGTACCTCGTTGATGGGCGTCGATGTAGACAGTGGTGTAAAAAACTGCGGATCTACTCCAGACAACCTATGTGAGCCCAGATCTGATGTATCACAACAAGTAATTGAATGGATTATCAGTCCTTTCTGCAAGTTCAGGGCGGATATATCCCCATCGTCGCAGTGTTGAGAGATTCAAGCCTGTATGGGTGCAGATACGGCAGAAAATTCATGAAAAAAACTGAAAGAGGAGTCGTGACGCAACACTTCTCGTTCATATCTTGCCCTAGGCAGTGGAGAAATGAAGGGTAAATTGCCGCCATCGCTATCACATTCAAAATTATGTTCATATCTGATATTCAGATGTGTTCGAAATTGGATCTCTTTATGCCCTAATCCCACAGAGCAGTAGCTTCCAAACAATCCTTCTATTTCATGTTCCAGATATGCCTCCCCTTTGTCAATTATTTTCTCTCTTGCAATGAGCCTCATAGCCCAAGACACGTGTAGTCAGACTCTCCATGACGCAAGTTTCCCCTTGGATTGCCTGTGTTGTGAGGGACTGGTGAAAATAAAAAATTCTTTGCAGGTTTAGAATATTTTTTTACAAAATCAAAATTAAAAATTTACCGTGTGTATTATTTATAAACACATAAAAATTAGCGAAAAGACGATTCAAGAAAAAAATTATGAAACATGCATTGATCATTTATTTTCATTGCATTAATCTAATAGATGTGTATAAAAGAGGAATAAACGACGAAAAGGGTTGTGAAAAGTGACACCTACACTTATGACCGCATTCAATATTTCTAAAACGTGGTCACTTAGTTATGAAAAGCCTTAGTGTTGGAATTATTCTCCACTTCGTTCATAGTTGTGACGCCCTCGCATTCAATATTTCTAAAACGTGGTCACTTAGTTATGAAAAGCCTTAGTGTTGGAATTATTCTCCACTTCGTTCATAGTTGTGACGCCCTCGAGTCTCGGGTAGGCGTGCACGATGGGCGAGCGCCCTCGTGGCGGGTGCGTTTTAACACAACGACAATGGGCGGACCTCCGACACTTGGGCGGGTGTAAAAAAGGATTAAGTGTGGCCGCGGACTTTGCCTGGCACACTTGCATTGTAATTTTGGAAATTATCATTATTATAATATATGCGGGCGAACTCATTCGGGAGTTGCCCCTCCCATTCCATATGAATATTGCAGTTTGTTATTTTGGTTTAAATTGTATATGAAGGTGTTATGAATGGTTTATGTTGAAGAACGAAGGTTAAAGCTTATATGTGGGTTATGAGTTAATAATAAAGCTTGGTATATTAGATTAAAAACACGGTTTATCGGTTAAGGCGTAGTCCATAAACGTGAACTTGGCAAAAGTGAGCGTTCGGTGGTGCCGCACCCGCCCAACTAAGAAAAAAAAAAGATTGGGGGCGTGACAGGTGGTATCAGAGCTCGGTCGGAGCTGGCAGTTGACAGGTGAAGATAAGGTATGGAGAACAACCGAGGACTTGTAACCTTGAATATTTGTGGCAGAGATGTTCAAGCGTTGGCAAACACAGGTGGTTCATATAACCTTATATCGGCACGGTTGATAGAAGAAATGGAGCTGATATCTACTATGGAGAACTGGGATATAACCTCGTGGAATTTGACAGTTGGCATGATACGAGATGTACCCGTACAGTTGGAAGGATGTAGAGGTCAGCTGGACTTCGTGGTGATAAATACATATGGCATTGATGTGATGCTTGGACGGGATGGACATCTTCAAATCAGTCAGGCAATAGATGAAGTTGCAGACCGGGAAGAGGAAGTCATGGTGACCGAAGATGTTGAAGGCTTAACTATGATGGAGGTTAGACTTGATGATGATCAAGCTAAGCCCGAATCATGTAGCTCGTGGACATGGACCGATGAAGATACTCATATGGAAGGACCATGTGATGATGAGGATATGATGGAGGCCGAACTTGAGCTTAATCAAGTTGAACCGGGCTCATACAGGTTGGCAGCATGGACGGACACTCACATGGATGGACCACATGATGACAAAGTACAAGGCATGGCAGGTTCGAGAGAAGGTGAAGGGAAGCTCTTGCTTACCTTATGCAGGTTGAAAAGGTTGAAGGAAGAGAGGCCCCGAATCCGAGAAGAACTTGAAGCCTTGGAGAAAAACGTTGAAGAAGAACTTCTTCAACTTGGTTGGACAATGGAGCATGATGATGAGGACTCGATGGAGGCAGAACTTGGAGGTGACCAAGTTGAACCAGGATCGTGCAGCTTATCAACATGGATGGGTGAGGTCACTCATATGAAGGAGCCTCATATTGATAAAGTAAGTATTGGTACTTGTGTTTCATTTGGACATTTGGTAGATGGATCATGTGTAGGAGAGGGCAAGATCAGCTTGCCGAAGCATGGAGACATCTTATGGATGACTATGATGGAACCTTGTATGGAGAAGCAAGGGTTGTTACCTGCTGAAGGACTTGTTGAGGTTTCTTGCTACCTTGAGATGGAAGGTGCAAGGGCCCGTGACAAGGGTGGAACTTGATGACCGTTGTGGATGATTTGGGTCATGCTTTAGCCACATGGCTAAGTGCCCGACATGACTCATGGACAGGTTGAAGGGCACACCCTTGGGTTGACTTCTCATGGCCGAAATTTTGGAGGAGCTATGAAGAAGGGACTCGTGATGACATGGTGATATGGTTGGTGACCGAGTTCACTAAACCGAAGATCGGTGCTTAGACGGACTTCTCATGGCCGAGACCAAGAGATAGTCTTGGTGAACCTTTGGTGGAGGAGCTCATGATTGACATGAGATCGTTGTGACTTTTGGGACATCATATATGGTGACTTGGAGATCCGATGCATTAAGGAGCTGAGGTCGGGAGACTTTGATGTAGTATGGGATGCATACTTCCAAAGTACGTGCATGGGACATGGCTTGGAAGAGTAACTTGATGCAGAGGACCGATGAGACACTTTGAGGTGATGGGGTCACGATGGTGATGACTTGATGGAGACAGGCCTTGTATATGTTGTAGTGATGGTTGCCTTATATGGAGGGGCTTACATCATGGTCGATGCAGTCTTGGTGGAGAGCTACTAAGATGGTGTGTTGTCGAGGACGACAACAACTTCAGGTGGAGGAGAGTGTGACGCCCTCGAGTCTCGGGCAGGCGTGCACGATGGGCGAGCGCCCTCGTGCATGACGGCGGGTGCGTTTTAACACAACGACGAGCGGATGGGCGGACCTCCGACACTTGGGCGGGCGACCCGATGGGCGGATGACACATGGGCGACCCACGCCCGACGGGCGGACAACCGGACGACAGACATGGCGATGGCGTTATGTGGTGCACGCGGGATGGTTCGACGTGGGTGCGGAACAGTTCAGCAATGAACAGCGGATAGTATGACGAGTTGCAGGGCAGCACGACGAACTGCAGATGTGTGCGACGAGACGCGGATTGCTGGACGAAGACGTGAGAGCGCATATTATATGGTGGATTATACGCACATATAAATATGTGCGTGGATGAATTAAATATAATATGTGGGAACAATATAATAATATACGGGACTTATATGTATGATGGGAAGGCCATTAAAACATAAGGAAGAAATTATATGATGAAAAATAAAATAAAGCCGACATATGTTATATGAGAGCTCATGAGCATATGACACATAAGCGAATGATAAAATATAATATATGTGGAAATAATTAAATATAATATACGTGGCCTTATATGGATGATGGAGCGGTCATTAAAAGTATGAAGGAACGTATATGCGATGAAGAATGATTATTAAATCAGGCCGACACATATATTGGAGGCGTATTATTATAATTGGAGGAGTCGGCCTTATGGAGGCACGCATCCTTTGGAGAGAGGATGATACGCTTATATATATGGCATGATAAGATGCCATTCGAACCATCATTCAATCAACGAAGTCACTAGCTCGCAATTCCAAGACAATAACAGCGCAGTTCTAATGCGCATAGCTCATGCCCATTGCTGAATGGATGCGTAAAGGTTATACTTGGAGCCGGTTAATTTGAGGGCGGTTTGGAGATAATATTGCTGACAGCAGGCTGGATATATTATTGCGCAGGTTCATATGGGCGTTTGGTACGCTCGGGTAATAGCGCAGGAGTTAATATATACACAGTAGGTTGTCTCGGCTGGATAAACAGAATTCAGACAGCAGTTGGTCGTATAATTGCACAGGTTTATAAGAGCGTGGTACGCTTGGATAAACAGCGCAGAGGTTTATATGTACAGCGGGATGTCGGGTTTTGATAAAGAGGTTAAGCGTTTACCGGAGGGCTGTTACGTGGCAGAAGCATACGGTATGGTGCAGGTTGGTCTTGTGCAGGTCTACCGGGGATTGACACGTGGACAGAGGCACACGGCATAACTGCGCAGGTTTATATAAGTGCTGGTGCGCTTGGTTAATAGTGCAGAAGTTGTATGCACGACAGATTGCCGGGTTTGTCAAAAAAGGATTAAGTGTGGCCGCGGACTTTGCCCGGCACACTTGCATTGTAATTTTGGAAATTATCATTATTATAATATATGCGGGCGAACTCATTCGGGAGTTTCCCCTCCCATTCCATATGAATATTGCAGTTTTTTATTTTGGTTTAAATTGCATATGAAGGTGTTATGAATGGTTTATGTTGAAGAACGAAGGTTAAAGCTTATATGTGGGTTATGAGTTAATAATAAAGCTTGGTATATTAGATTAAAAACAAGGTTTAACGGTTAAGGTGTAGCCCATAAACGTGCACTTGGTTAAAAGTGAGCGTTCGGTGGTGCCGCACCCTGCCCAATAAAAGAAAAAAAAGATTGGGGGCGTGACAATAGTGATGGCGATAAAAATGAAAACATTAATCAACGCTTTATTACTTACAATGTGTGTTCGTATGCGCATGCCCCTCACTAGAGCAGGGGAGATTTAAATTCTTCCAATTGCCAATAGTGGGCATCCACGGCGAAATCGAGGTTTGTTGACGGATGGAAAAACACTTCAGGATTCATTCAATTAGATGATTGCTTCTTACTTTATGAATATCATTAATTTTACGGCGATTATAGTGACAGTGGGCCGGTAAAAGTTATTTGCAATGGCCACACCAGCAGTCAGCCACATCAATTCACAAATCCTACTAATCACATGCTCTTAAGTATTACAAATCAAGCACTGCAAAGACCTGATTTTTTTTCTGCAAATTCGATCGCTGCCCCTTATAATTCGACAGAGCATATCTACAACATAGTGTAGTGTTGGAGAGATTTAGCGATATTAAACTGTCGATAGTGCCTGAATTCTACCTTGTTAGAAATATCCACATTCCCAAATGGACGTATTGGCTCTCAGTTCGTATCAATGAATTGCTATTTGCGTTCTGTGACAAGTCATGTAATTGTTTAATTAATGCAGAAAACACTTGGCAAACAATTGAATAGCCTTACATTTCAGAATACGAAGAGGTATAAGATGCAGGTTTCACAAACCTGAAGAAAACAGACGCTCGGTTGTTCGTCTTTGATCGACGCGTCGTTAGGTTAATGTCACTAAATGAAATGATCATGCGAATAAGCTTACGTTTCAGAATACGAAGAAGTATAAGATGCACGTTTCACAAACCTTAGGAAAACTGTCGCTAGGTTGTTTATCTTTGATCCACCCGTGGTTAGGTTAATGTAACTAAATGAAATGATCATGCATGTTTCATTATCTATTTTCTTAAATTTTGCATTATTTATTTTTTTAAATTTTGTTGGTCCTAATCTTTATACCTGTCCAAAAATAATAAGCACAATAAATTTTTAATCATGCTTTGTAAAAAATTAATTTAAATATGGTCTAAGTATGTGTTCTATACATGCAAGAAAGTTATTGTAGCGAATTTCATTCATTGACTACAAGAATCAAAAAGATTAACTAAGAAAATGATTAACTTGTCGATTTGGATAGGGAGAACGCCTATCGTCGTAAATATACTGTTGGAAGACAAGTGCTGCCACTTTGGTTGCTTCCTAGTTGAGGGCAGAGAAGGTTATTGAGATACGACAACTCCTCGTAAAGTTGAAGGAGAAGGGGTTCGTCGCTGATGACAAGGCAATTCAGCAGCACATGAAGAGCATGGTTAGGTTCAACAATGTAGTCATGAATATGCTGTTTGGGCAGTATAAGTAAGTGATAGAAAGAATGAAATGCACATATTTCTGAATGATTTTATGCTTGTAATCTTTTTGGTACAATGAATTCCCATCACTCATTTTGCATGAAACTGTTCAGCGAAGAGCATTATTCTTTATAGAGCGGGGGCAGTGCAAGTAATTCCACTTTTTCAATTTTTTCGTAAACTGTTATACTTCCCACCCAATACATGGGTATCCAGAACCTGCAGCAGCTGTTGGTGTTCCCGCTTGGCACAAGCTAGTTGCGAAGATAAGCTAAGCTACACATTTCAATTTTCTAAAACACAATATGAGGGGTGATTGCTCGTAGCATATTGTAATTTTCATGCTTACCTCCCTCTCATATTTGATTTCAAATTTGGAAATTTTCCACTTGACTTTGAAATATATTTCCCACCAATTACATTTTGCTGCATGTACGTGAGAACAGTTAAAGTAAAATGGGTCTGGCATGACTATGTCACTATGTACTTCAGAACATTTAACGTCAAATTGGTCTGGTGTGACTACATCACTACCTACGTTAGAAGAGTTCAAGTCAAATTGCTCTGGCCTGACTACGTCAGAAAGTGGCAAGAGCTATTTCCAACTCTATTGATACATTAATGCTCTCTTAAGAGACTCTAAAGACAGTCTTGGGACACAGGTTCTCACATCGGTTCCCTTCTCCAGCTAACAGATTCTGATTCCACAATGATTGAGATATGCATGATGCCATCATCCATGTTGTTGTTTGTATTGATGCCCATTGAAACGAGCGACATGTGTATCATGGCATTTCGTGTATCATATGTTATCTACCATCTAATATTAATTGCCACCAAATTTGGAATTGTATAATGGCGCTCCAAATTGGAATTTTGAATATCAGAACCCACGCTGCTATATTTTGTTAAAATTGAAAGAAGCTTTGGTCGGTTATAGTTTCTTTGATCAGCATGAGCTTCCGGATGAGTTTGGCACTAATCGCAATTGCAGTGGTTCTTGCTATCGTTGCCTTTATTGGGGAGAAAACTCATTTTAGCGTTGCCATTGGGATATTGGGATTTTGGGTTTATGTATCACATGACATGCTATTGCTCTGGAAGATGGGAAGGCGTAGTTTCTTTGCTCAGCATGAGCTTCTGTACGAGGTCGGTGTTGATCGCGATTGCGGTGGTCCTGGATATCATTGCCTCTACTGGTGAGAAAACTAATTTTAGCATTGCCATTGGGATATTGGGATTCTGAGTTTATGTATCACATGATACACTATTGATCTAGAAGATGGGAAGGCGCGCATGCCTCATGGCATCATCAACCTACCATAGCTGATTCCAATAACAATTCTCATGCATTTTATTGGGCCTCTGTAAGTCTCAGGTTTATCAACAGGGATGTGAATAGGGGATTGTAATTCTAACATAATTACTCTTACAAGTTTGGCTCAGTGTACTTCTGTAAATTTCTTATTCAACATTTTCCACCCATATACTAGCCATAATTCCGATCTTCCCCTACCCTAGATCTTATGCTGCTCACTGACCTCCAGCCTGGTGGCTTCTTTTCATAATGTCTGTCATTGGAATCCCCTCTGAGGTACTTGCTTTTGATCGCTTCAGTGGAGTCCAACATTTGGGCATTTTAAACTCCAATAGGACTCATTTTGATAGGAAAAATTTAAAATAAGTCGGGGGTCAGAGCGAAGAAGAAGATAACACATGGTGTGTTGCAAGATACGGTACTGACCCCATTAGTTTTCAAGAAGCTCTAGATTGGGCCTGTGGCCCTGGTTATTCAAATTGTGGCCCTATACAACCTGGTGGGTCCTGCTATGCGCCCAATACTTTATTCGCCCATGCCTGATTTGCATTCAACAAGTATTATCAAAAAAACATGAAGGCACCGGGGTCCTGTGATTTCCAGGGTGCTGCAATGCTAATAGATGTCAGCCCAAGTAAGCCCAATAATATTAATATTCCCCCTTCCCCAATTTGCAACTCTATTGTAAAAAAAATGGAATGCATGTTCATTTTATTGTACAGTTTGTTTGTTGTTTGAGCAGTTGATTTTTCTGCAGGCTTCTTCTAAAATGCTTGTGCTTTTGTCACTAGCCACGCAGGTTACCCTGGCTGCTTCGACGCATTCAGGTAAATTCATGCGCTCAAGTTTTACTGATATAAACCATTTAGCGTTCTCTGTCAAGGTACAGAGTACTTCACTGGAATGGCTCCTGTAATTCTGCATGCATGACAGTATATTTTGCAACCCAAGAACAACTGGTTTTATGGTGCAAAATAATGTGTTCGGTATTTTGTTGTGTTTTTCAAGGTCTGGGCAAGAAGTTGCTGATGTGAGTGGAGGGCCAGAAAAGAAATCTTGCACTTCTGCGCTCATGCTGCCTTTGTTTCTATGGTTGTCTCTTATTATCACTCTTCTTGTGCCTTAAGAGACTAGACTTCCATGAATGCAACCTAGTTGCAGATTTTATGCTAAATTTGTTAAAAGCAGTTGGCAAAACAGCCTAGTTGAAGATGTTATGGTAAATTTGTTTGCTAGAAAGTGTGGTATTTTGGAAACACTGGCTTGCTCAAATTTTGATTTTGATTATCAGGCTATTATAGAAATGAGGTGATAAAATTTGGAAGGAAATGAACACTGTAAAATATTAGGCTTGATTTTCTTCTTGTAGTGTGGCTTATACGAGAGTCGAGCATGCCCAAGGCTTCAAATTCAAATGAATTTGACTGTAGCTTTAATCATTAAATATTGTACTTTTTCCTTCCTTTCACCTCTACAACTTTTGATGTCTTTTAAATGATAGTAGTGGTTCTCTGTTCTGATCAACTTTGCAAAATTATAAATCACTCATAATTCAAAATGGTTTTAGAAGACAATGCAAACAACAATATTCTAGGCACATTATGAATTTAATTTTTGTGATCACCTATCCTTATGAAAGAGAAGGGCCTTGAATCAAGGATCAGTGCAAAATGTATAAGGGCCTTGGATCAGGGATCAGTGCAAAATATTTACACTGGGTTTCAGGAAATGATATCTCATTTTTCACAACTTTTAAGAACTAGGGATATATTATTGTTATCCTATAATTTTAATACCAGGTAAGAAATGGTGAGCCAAAATCTTATGTGAGGTGAGCCAAAATCTTATGTGAGGTGAGCCAAAAAGTTGTTGAAGTGTTATGATTTCTTTCCTATGTTGTTGTGAATAATATAAAATTGCAATGAATTGATAAATATCTTTGAATGGGAGAGATGCATCTCAATGGTTATAACCTATTGGTAAGTTGCTTGTAAAAGGTGCAAGGCCTATACACAAACCCTTAGACTGGGAATGAGTTGATCACTTCACTAATTGGTTTTAAAAAGCAATTCAACTTTTTTATTTGGACTAGGAATGAGTTGATCACTTCACTAATTGGTTTTAAAAAGCAATTCAACTTTTTTACTTGGACTGGGAATGAGTTGATCACTTCACTTTTTGGTTTTAAAAAGCAATTCAACTTTTCTTTCTTATGAAGTAAAAAGTAAAAGACAAAAAATTCTGCATAAATGTTATTAGAAGTATGGATAAATGTTGTTAAGAGCATAGACACGGTGTATCAAAACTTTTAATAGGATATACCTTTTAATACCTTTAATATATGGCTCTTAAATTTTATTATTATTATGCCAAGCTTTTATTAAAAATGAATTATAGGTTGCAATTTTTATTAATAAAATTCATATTTAAAAAAAATTAAAATAAATGTTTTTCATGACGTTGTTTCCAATTTTATATATATATATATATATATATATATATATATATATATATATATATATATTAATTTTATTTAATTTATTTTTTATTACGTAAAAAATTAATTTAAAAATAATCTATATATTATTACTACTATAATTTAAATCGCTCGCTAATCAGTTTTGAAAACATTTTAACCTTTATATTATTTTTAATTAATTTTTTAATATTTGTGATATTATTTTTAATTAAATTTTTTAATATCTCTGCGTTCTGTGTTTAGTTTGGAGGAGATATAATATTTATAAATAAAACAATAGTTTGGAAGAGATATGGTATTTGTAAAATTAAACAATGTTATTTTGGTTTGGAATGTGTAGGCTTAAATTTTTCAATGTGATTTCTTCCAAAATTGTTTTCAAACAGAAAAATGTTATTCATATTATATTAAAAAATTAAACTATAAAACATATTAAAAAAAAAAAAATTGGGTATTTAAAAAAATGTGAAATTTTATTATTAAGGTTTAAAAAAATAAAAATAAGAATGTTTTGTATTATCAAGATTTAATATATATTCAAATGTGAAATTTAGATAAATATTAATAATATTAATAAAAATTAATATAGTTTTATTTAAACTTTAGAGTTCCAATTGTTTGCAAGAATCAAATGTCTCTAAATAAAAACCTTTCTACAAGTTTTTGCATTCAAAAAAGGTTAGTAACCATAAAATATTTTATAATACACTATTGAACAGATATTATAGTAACAATAAAATGGAGTATCAAATAAATAAAAATAATAAAACATAATGTCAACACAATTAAAAATTAATAACAAGTAAAAGTAGTCGTAATAATAAATTGATTGAACTCAATTTGTTATATTGTAATCTTGTTTTTATTAATAAAATTAAAACAAATTTTCACAATACATATCATTGTAAAATAAAATTAAATAATAATGATTCATACAAAGCATATAATCAATAAACGTATAAAATTTAATAAATTTAACTCATATAATTAGAAAGAAAATTATTTTTAAATATCTAATTGTGAAATATATAAATATAAATAATAGTTATAAATTAATATCCATTTTATCATATAAATTAAAATAATTATCCATATTCACTTTAATGGAGTGTTGGAGCATATATATAAAGAGGAAGGAGTGAAGAATTCTCACTTAGCTACCATCTGAGGCATTAAATAGGGAGCTAATTATCCCATTCAATAACATATTTTTATTATTATGACTATATAAAACATTAAACTAGAAATTTATCCCTAATATTATTAGAGTTGCCTTATTGTTTTCTAAAGGCTAAGAGTTTCCCTATTGTTTTCTAAAGACTTCATTACAACCTACTTGTGGGATATTTCTTACGTTGCATCCCCAATTGTGTTATGCTTGTGAAGGCCTAAGCCCCCTTGGTCGAGATTTCCAATGTTCTTCCGTTACATTTGATTGGATTCTTTGCATAGTTCAAATGCCCATCAGTGTGAATGTGGTTGGTAAGAGAAATGGTGGGTGGGAGGGCCAACACTAAGATTCCATTGTGGTCTTCTGGAATGCATTTACACCAACACTGTTTGTAAATTTGTTAAATTTCTAATACTCTTTAGTCTTATTATTACAATGTTATGGTTTTGGTTTAGGAAATTGGTCTTGTTATCCTAGTTAGAGGCTTCTTTCATATGTTGTTGTTTGTGGGGAGATTATTTGGTTCTTCTTTAGTTTAAGAAGGACCTCTACCAAATGTAGTTCCCTATCAATTTTCACATTTTTTATAAACTTTATAGAGCTTAAGAATATGTACTTATTCATAAGAGGTTATTGTTCAAATTTAGAGGGGGTAGAATATGGACACCTCCACTGAAATCCTTGCAATTTGGTGTTTGTTGTAACTTTAATATTAGATTATTATTATTATTTATAAAATTTTGAAATATATATTTTTTCTTATTATATCCAAAAAATAGCTCAATCACATAATCAATACAATAATTAAATTAATTAAAAAATATTTTATATTAAAATAGATTTGTTACTTAAAACTTCCAATAATATTATTTAAGTAAATACATCTTATACACCAACGATTTGGTGTGCATCCTTGCAGCTTTTATATATATATATATATATATCTATATCTATATATATATATATATATATATATATATAATTTTGATATTATTATTCTCTTTTACCTGGTTTTAAATCTTGGGGTCCCTATTGAGTGACATCTTTATTCTGTGTGATAAGGCTCAAAGAGTAAGCTCTCGTGCGAGTCTAGACTTTTGCTAAGTCATAAATTCCTAATATATTTAGCTTACGGTTATTGGATATACTCTAGCATTATAGTGACAATTTCTAAATTTAGCATTTATTTCTTATAATTAACAAGTATGAAACTCAACTCATTTAATTGATATTTTTATATTCATTTTTTTTGTCTTTTTTCATTTGAGTATTTTTTTCTTTTTCCATATAATGAGACACATTAACATGCTTTTACTTTTAAAACATGTTTCTTCTTTTCTAAGTAAGAACAGTCAAATGTTGACTTGGAAAAATGCATGGCTTACAGTGTAAGGGCATCTTTCCGGTATGAAATCATCTCATTCTTTTTTTCTTATTAATATTATTTTTAACATGTTTCTTCCTTTCTCGGTAAGAATAGCCAAATGTTGACTTGGAAAAATGCGCGACTTACAGTGTAAGGGCATCTTTCCAGTATGATGTCCCAATTAGACTTACAACGTCTCATTTTGGATGGGATTCTAGTACCAAACATTGTGAAGTCCAATTGGGACATCATATCTTTTTAGTATGACGTTCCAATTAGACATTACATCGTCCCATTCCAAAGGGGACTCTAGTTCCAAATAGTGTGAAGTCTATGTGGGACATCATATTTTTCGAGTATGATGTCCCAATTAGACTTCACACTATTTCGGACTAAAGCCCCAAACAATGTGAAGTCTAATTAGGACATCATACCAGAGAGATCCCCTTAGAATGTAATTAGTGTATTCCACCTAGTCAACACCAACTGACAAGGATTTTCTCTTGGTTAAAAGAAGTAACTCACATGGGTTGATATATGAAAATGTAAGAAGGGAACAATCAAGAAATCATAGGATGAATGGTTATGTGAGTGTGTAGAAATAGGAGGTAAAAAACAAAAATCACTTTCTCATGCAAATTGTGACATACTTAGAAAGGTGCATATTAAAGACTATGACTCAATATTTTGGAAGAAACTAGTAATGGGAATGGGGGAAAGTACCATTTTTGAAAAACTTGGAAGACCCAAATTTGAAAAAAAATAAAAAAATCAGCATGTGTGCATGGGAGAGGGCAAGAGGAGAGAGACTTTGGGTACATAGTTTTGTAAATACAATAAGGACAACCAATTTAGATACCCAATGGAATCCTATGTGAAATTCATCCAAGAAATTGCAATTGGTCCCTGAATGGAAATATCTGTAAACATGTATTGAAAGTTGAGATGTTAGTGAGTAACACTATTTTGGGTGAAAATGTAGCACCTGGTGTCAGTGATCCCACTACAAAAAGGCCTAGAATTTTATTTGATTTGAATGAAACACATATATTGGGCCCAGAAATCCAAACAGAGCTTTCACCATGCTTTGATTCTCCTCCCAATATGAATTATCATAATGAAAAAAACATTGATAATTTAGAGAATTTCTCATATAATATTGAATCAACCAATGTACGACAAGATAGTGCATTCTCTGAAGATGATGAGATGAAACGTGTTAACTCATCAACTCATGAAAAATTGAGATCCATAATACCTACAAATTTGGAACATGCATATGCATTGAACAACTTGGTAGACAAAGCATGTCAAGAATACAACAAAATGTTTTTCAATACTATAACTCCATCTAAGATCACTACCAAGAGAAAACATAGTTTCTTGAGTCCAGTAAATAAAAAGAGGCGATGTGGTCGCAATTCAAAATCAGGGACGTATGAACTACAATTTGAAAGGGTGGTATGAGTTCATGCAAGGAAAAAAAGAATGGATGAACAATTGGAGTCATATTCTCAAAAACAAAGAAATGTGGACCACATGTCTGAGATAATGCAAGATTCTATTATACCCAATATTGGTATGGAAATTTCATGCTATGCATTGTTTTATGTTAAATGTGATATATTATCATGTTCAACACATTTGCATAACTACATGAAATATTTTTATTGTTACAACTGAGGGACCCACATCTCACAACATTCCAAATTGTCGAATTCATTTATCTGATGAACATGCTATTGAAAAAAGATCTAGCATTGGGAACATTGCTTCATCCATTAACATCCCAATATCCTCCCCAAGGGTGCTCCCCCCTATTGTAGAACCAATTAGGATGTATCATCGCCCACACCCACCACCTTTTTCCTTCATAAATTCTTCCATCCATATAACCAACTTTGTAATACCTTCCCAATGCTCATCCCTACCCTTCAGTCATTCACCATTCTCATTTTTTCAATCATCCACCCTTAACATTCCAATTTCCCCCTTAGGTTAATTCCCCAACCTACAGTGATTCCCACTATCGTACAACCGGTCAGGGTGCATCGTCGCCCACACCCACTACCTTTTCCCTATTTCACTTCCACCATGCCTTTATCCAGCACCCATGAACCATGCCTATATCCGTCACCAAGTGCTCCACCATCTACCCAGGAAGGACTGTCTTCTCCACTGCCTCAGATCCTCATGGCAAGAATGAGTATTTGATCAAAATATCATCATGAATTAATGAAATTGATTATATGCCTTTCAATTTTTACAACTAATTGATTATTGTAATTTTTGCAGAGATATCAATTTGGAAATCCACCTGGGAGTGCCAAGAGGGACGAGGATGACTTATAGACCCATACTTTAGATCGAGCACGATGTTGTTTTTCCATTATGTCATTTATGGGCATGAGATTCCATTATCTATGTTGGAAATGAAGTTCTATTTTGTAAAAAAGAAACATGTATAGTTGGACCTATTTTGAATAAAAATACATAAATTTAGACTTGTGTTTATGACATCATCTTGATTGAATTTTAAATCCTTATGTGGATGTGATGTTATATTCTATCAATGTTACATTACTTTTGATGAATGTAGTTGTAATGGATTTTGCTTTTATTATTTAAAAATTATCAAGTTTACAAGTTAAGTTACTTTTATATCTTATTTCTGTATATGCGCAATTTTTGTATATGGAAGTTGCGCATATATGGTAGATGCACATACATAAAAGACGTGCATACACGGAAGATATGCACATATAAGAAATTTATGCATATACGGAAGATATGTGAATATACGGAAGTTGCGCATATATGGTAGATGCACATATACAAAAGATGCCCATATACGAAAGATATGCACATATATTGCGTATATGCACAATTTCCGTATATGCGTAATTTCCGTATATGGAATTTGCGCATATACGAAAGCTATGTATATATGGAAGATATGCGGATGTCTTCCGTATATGCACAATATCCGTATATACACAATTTCTGTACATGGAATTTGTGCATATATGATGCAAATACATAAACGACGTGCATATATGGAAGATATGCACATATAAGAATGTTAGGGATATATGGGAGATATGCACATATCTTCCGTATATGCACAATTTCTGTATATGTGCAATTTCTGCATATGGAAATTGCGCATATACGGAAATTGTGCATATACGGAAGATATGTGCTTATCTTCCGTATATACATAACTTTCTTATATGTGCACATTTCTGTATACGTGCAATTTCTGTTTATGGAAGTTGCGCATATATTGTAGATTCACATATATAAATGACATGCATATACGGCCAACTCCAGCTCGTAGGTAGAGTAGCATTGCTCATAATCCTTCAGTTTACGTGATTCATAAGCTATGACCTTCCCTTCTCGTGTTAATACTCCATCGACACCCTCCTTACTTGCATCTGTACATACTACAAAGGATTTTTCTGGATCTGTTACTTTTAGCACCAGGGCGGTAAAAAGAAGTTGATATAGTTGCCCAAAACTTTAACGACATTCCACTATCTAGTGGAAAGCAAGCCCCTTTTTCTAAAGTGAAGTCTTTGGAAAAGATATTTTTGAAAAGCCTTTAATAAATCGGCAATAATACCTTGCCAGGCCCAAGAATGATCTTATGTTGACAACGTTTTTCGGAGTGATCGATTCCATAATAGTTTTGATCTTTTGTTGATCCAAAATATTTTGCTTATAGATGTGTTAAATAATTACATGCATAAATTGTAGCTTAACATAGAAAACTTAATGTGCACATGAGACAAGAGGAGAAACACATAAAGCATGAAAGAAGACAACAAGACTTCATAACGGAGTTTTTCTGACTTGGATTACATCTTCAGGCCTTGCTCAATCAATGGGGAGGCCTTTATTCATTAAGTGGCATGAGAAAGAGGAGTACAAGTATCAGTTAGAAAAAGGAGTCTTACACCTCCATACTGAAAATGTTGAAAAAATGCATAATTCTGATGGAGAAACAAATAGTGCCATTGCATTCGTGGCATCGAGAAGAGCTGAAACCATATAAAATTTGTCAAATTCTGACAAAGTGAAAATTGGGCCCTCCTGCAAAATTTTACCGCGAACTGCGTGCACTTCCTCCTTTGCCTAGGCACACTGACAAACTCTATTTAATTATAATATGGGTGGAAGATTTCTCAATAATTCTATTGGTGGAGTTGGTTTGATATCTATTTAATAAGGAGGAGGTCAGGCACTCAAACCCTGCCTCCTCCTTTTATAATACATCGAATCTCTTTAAAATTTAAACAAACCCTTTTTTTAAACTATGGGTCGATTCAGGCCCGCCTTGGGTGGCCTACCTAGTGTACCCACCTCCGCGTTTGCAATAATTTTTAATGATCTATTGTTTTGTTTGTTCAGAGTGGGCATGGTTGGGTCTATGCCCCAAGGGTCGACCCATCACCTGTTGTTGGTTACAGTGTCAAGGTCTCGGAGGGGTCGAGGGTCATGGCCCACCCCTCCATATTTAACATTACAGTTACGTTTGGGTGGCGGGGTTGGCGGCCTGCCACCCCCTTTTTTTAATATTTTTTTGCTAAATAAAAACGAAATGGCGTGTTTTTGAAAATTTGGTTTTGGACCATATGAGTCTTCTAAACTAGGCCACGATTTCACTCGGAATCTAGCCAGAGTTGCCCGGATTCCATCTGCTAGGAAAGTGCAAATTGTGTCCTTGTTAAACCTACCCAGTCATCAAAAGTCAACCCAAATTTGACTGCTTCTATCTCCTTCAAATGGACTGGGATTGGAGTGTCATTCGCGCTGTTGGAATCAAGGCGATGAGCACTTCGATTTGATTTCAAGTTCATCACCTTTCCACCACTTTGAATTTTGAGCTTTTCCCATGCCAATGTGTCTAAAGATCCACCTAGATCAATCCTCCCCATTGAGGAGCTTTGTTATAGACATTTTTGTGCCTTACTGCTATAAGAATGAAATGTCCATAATTCAAGGGATCCAAAGTCCCTAAAGATGTTGTTACAGCTCCTAAAGGAACAAGGTCAACCAATGACAGCTTCTCCCAGAACTTCTCCACCAAAAACCACTCAGAAATAGTCAATTCAGGATCAATTCAGAGGCTCCACTAGCTGCCTGCGTTGAAATGCAGAGACTACATTGGCTAGGTGCACTGCAACGCAGGTGGAAGCACTACCTGGGTGTGCTGAGTGGGAAATGACAAATGGCAAGCTCATTCAACGAGGTGGAAAGACCCTGGAAGCTTCCAGAATCTTCTCCAATGACACTTGCCTCAATGAATTCGACTAGTGATGAGTAAGAGGTTCTCAACCTCCAAGTGGAAGCAAGAACTGACAGAGAGAAGCCACAAGTCAAAACATAAGCTGACTCATCCTCTCTGCTTACATCTATATATGGATCTCTCACCCAGAGGTTCAGGAGGGCTGGAATTTTGTACTTTGCAGAGAATTGTTGTTGGTTTGAGATTGAGATTAGTACATTGGGTGATTTATGCTTTGTTGGAGGAGAGGAAGGGATTCCTTTGCTAGGAGGTAGATGCTGGATCGGAACTCACTTGGTTGTATCTCCTCTTGGACTTTTCTTATTCTATCAATAAACTATTTGAGTTTCTCCTACATGTTGTGTACCAATGATGTTTTGTTATGCTTACATGTTTAGCTTAATCTGATCTTGAGCTTTTTATGAATGTATATCTGTATCTTTGTGTAGTTTCTCTCTCTTGTGATCTTGCAGGAATTCGGTGAAGCTGGGCCGGTGAAGGAGCAAGAAGCTGGGAGCTACTGAAGAGAGGAGTGATTTGGATCGACAAACTAGCGGAAGACACAGGTTAGTTACATCCTTCTTCCTCATTTACATTTCATAAAGAAGAATACTCAATTAGTTTACCTTGTTTGTTGCTAAGGCACTATCACACCTTAGAGTGGGATAGGGGCATTCCGAATTGGATACTTTCCCCAACAACAAATTGGCGACTCCACTGGGGAGAGTATCTTGTTAGTTTATTTGTGTTTCTATTGTTGTTCTTCTCATAAACTGAGGAGTGCCGAATCGAAATGCATTTGCCATTTTCAAATGCAAAGTAGAGATCTGCCACTCTAGTCCAATCACTGGGCCTGTTTTTATGATCTAAACAAACAGATCCACAAGTGCTCTAACAGCCCTTTGTGATAGATCTTAGTCCTCCTTTAAATCATCCTCCTAATTGTACCTAATTTATAGCTTTTATCCGGCCAAAAACTGTAGATTAAACTGCAAACCGTGACCCAAAACCGAGAGACAACTCTCGTTTCTGCTTTAGCGCAGACTCTATGAAGAGGTTCTGCATTTCAACGCAGGTCCCGTGAAGGCTACCTGTGCTGAAGTTCAGTTTCTCTGTGCTGAGGGTGCGCTGATCAGCCCTTGCCTTGTGCAGCTGTGGTTCCCTGCTTCCTTTTGCTCAGTTTTATCTCTATTTTTTTGCAGCCTGTTATCAGTCAGTGTACCTATCTGAAACCCCTTTTATTTGCCTCAATTCCACCTCAGTTGTATAAATAAATTGTATTTGTTCTTTGTGTATTTGTTACATCATTTGCAGTTTCCCATTACAAAAGTAAACTAGTCATACTTTCGCCCTTAGATCTAGACGTGTCGTAAGTGTCGTTTTGATCTTAGGAGTGAGTTTGTTTCCTGTTCACAGTTGATTGAGCTTTTACTTTTGCTGTTTGGTTTGAATTTATGCATTTCTAGTGTCTAAACAAGTAAATCATAAAGTGTCGTAATCGTCTTTTTGATTTCGAAAAAGGAACTTGTTTATGTTTTCACTTGAAATCGAATTCAAATTTGTACAACAGCTTTCTTTTTAGGCATCAATATTAAGAAAGTGAAAACAAATGCATGCATATGTGCATTTTCATTTTGATAGTTTGCATGCTTTGATTTAGGAAAAGTGCATCTACAGTGTGCTCTATGCTCTTTGAGAAAAGATTGTGTCTTTATTTTCCCCTTGTAGCTAGGATTTTCATTGTTGAAAAGATATAAAAGCTTGCTTATCATCTTTAGACTGCATTTAGGAATTGTATCATACATCTCGTGGTGATCCAAAAAGGCAAACTTCTAAGAAAGATCAACCTAAAATAAATTGAATGAACTTAAAAACGCTTTGTAACTTAACGCACAACATAGAGGTCTAGGCTAGAGACGTGTTCCGGCGTCGTAAAACCTGGTGACTGTCGATCTCGATGATGGTTGGGTGATTCCTCCTGAGAGACGATAGCGCCAGTACGGATTGTGCTCCCACGTACCGTCGAGTATATATTGGGAGACCCCTATAGGCATAAAACCTTTATCCTTAGGAAGCCGTGTCAGCTGCCCTACTAATCGCAATGCACTGAACACAGCATTCGGGAAGATTGATCGCCCGTACCTTAAAAAGTATTATGCGGTTTTGCGAAAAGTTTGGCACACCCTCTACCTAGAACTCCAGAGCAGTTCCTTTTGGCCTTCTTCAGACTCTATAATGGGAAAAGTCCATCGGAGCATTTGTCACTTCGGGCTCGTTAAAACATCGAAGGAGACTAGAGTCATCTTTAGCTTTTTCTCGACTCTTTAAAATTGAAAAAGCAAGTTGTGTCTAAAGCGTCTAAAATTCATTTAATTCGGAAACATTTTTCCCCTTTTTGTATTTTGGTTGATCGAGTAATCCACAATCGTGGAAGAAAGTCAATTGAAACCCTGTCGTTCGCGAAGGCTTACGAGTCAACCGTCTTTGTCTCTGGAATCGAAAACAGTACGGACAAAGCGAACTCGTTTAACCGGTTCGAAATCTCCTATCAAAGTTAGAACAAGTGTTCCAACAACATTTGAGATTCCGGTTACTCCAAACATTTCTGGAAACACTGCCTCTACAGAAGAAGTTCAATGGCCACAGAGGGACAGTGATACTGATCCTAGTCTGAGAGCAAACACTTGTGTTACTGAACCAGTTCCATCTGTAACCGGTTCAAAGAGTCTTGTTCCTCAAACATCTGTCGCTGTTGATTCAACCCCTTCTTCGGCACCAGAAATATTTTACGGACCTGACATTCTTCCCCTTCCACCTAGTTTGATTGCGATAGAGGAAATTGTAGAAGATCCACAAGCAAGTACTCCAACACATTTTGGAGTCGGGGTCACTCTATTTTCTTCGACATCAGAAGTTAGTCTACCACCAGTGGAAGTTCCTGTAGAATCGCTAGGTAATCTTTTTGATAGTCTCAAAATTTCTGAACAACCGTCAACATCTAGGACTGTGTCGACTGACACAGCGATAGCAGAACTCCCTGCCGTCACTCCGACAATGTTTGTCGGCATACCATCTGTCCCGACTAGTTCACAACCGCTAGAAGGAGTCCATCCAGGGACTATTTCGACAGTATGGTCCGTTCCTGTTTGTTCCTTCGGAATAATATCCGGCAACTCTTATGTTGAGACTCGCCAAATTGATCCATTTGGAGGTCACTTTGGGCAATCCAGTCCCCAAGGGTAGACAATCCCCTTGAGTTCCGGATTGCCACCGTATGGGGGGCAGTATGCCCTTTCATTACCCCCTCTGGGAGGATATCCATACGGGAGTTCACAACAGTATTCAGGTTATACTGGAGTTACATCAAGTAGTTGGGTACCTATACTACCCCAACAACCAAGGGTTGTGTATTCTATGCAACAATGTGTACCTATCTCGAACATCCCGACTACACCAGCTATTGTGACCGTGTCGCAAGTTCAAACGTTGCCTATTGTATGTCAACCTCAGATTTCTCAGGTTGTAATGCAACAGCCCCTTGACCCTGTGACTCAACCACAATCGCCTACTGGTGGGGCGACACAGGTCCAAACGGGTACAATTACCCCACACCTTGGTCCAACGGTTAGTATAGCGCAACAGAACATGGCTTCGCAACCGTGGCTGGTGCAATATCAACAACCACAATTCCAACAAGTATACCAAGGTTCTGAGCAGCAGATCTTTACGAACAGTGGACAACCGTACATTCAAAACGGTCAAAATCAACCACTTTACAGTGGTCATGTCCACCAACCGTATCAGTCATACCAGCATCAATTACATTATGCTGGTATGCAAAGGTCGACTGCTCAGGCAATTCCATCGTATCCTAGGTATGCTTCACCTAATCTGAATCAACAGTTACCATTCGTGGCAACTTTAGAGTTACCCAATTTACACCGGTTAACAAACGATCCAATTGCTTACGCCCCTTGGTGGCCAGCGATTCCTCACAAACTTCCTTCAGATATTCCTAAATTTAATGGAAATCCAGGTGAAGACCCATCGAATCACGTGATGAAATTTCATCTATGGTGTTCATCAAACACCCTAAACGATGATTCGATAAGGCTTCGCCTTTTTCAGAGGACGTTAACGGGTCCAGCGACAAAATGGTATATTGAATTTTCTAGAGCTTCGTTCGACAATTTCGGCACCTTAGCCACGACTTTCTTAACCCATTTTCAATTACCGATAAGGTATGAAATGGGAACAGAAATCTTAACCAACTTCAAACAGACAACGGCCACTCACATATCTGATCATATACATGAGTGGCGACGTCATCGTAGGATGGTAAAAACGTACGTTCCCGATCAGCTATTAGTTGAATGGTTTATCAAGTCGTTACTTCCTGCCATAACGGAAGATGTGGCGAAGGGGGGAGTCGTAACGGAAGAGCAAGTTATCGCTCGTGCGCAATATCTAGACTTGGTCTATACTCAGTCTGGCACGCTCTACGATAAAATACCTAACACCCCTAGACCGGAATTCTCAATTCCTCCTCCTCCTAAATCAAACAATGACTCTCATGCCGGTGATGGCATGATTGGCACGACAAACGCGAAATCGACAAAGGCCAACTCCAAGAAGGCCCGTAAGATTTCAGATCAAAATGCAAAAGATGAAATTCTTGCTTCGGAAGTAAATGCCGTATCAACAGATAAGGGCAAAGAAACCAAACAACCAAGAAGCAAGAAGAAGCAAAGAAAAGGGAAGAAGAAGAAACAGGGTGAGTCATCTCCTGAAAAAACTTCTTCAAACCCTCCTGGAAATAGGAAACCACCCTCAACGGGATGTCACATATGTGATCAGGATCATTGGACCTCACAATGTCCATACAAAGCTGAGCTTAAAAGATTCTTTAAGAGTTCACAAACCTCAGCCGTGTTAACTGATCCGTTTCCAAATCCAGGCACAAATCTAGTTGATAGTGGAAATGCTTCCCCGTCGCAAGTGCTAATGTTGTCGATTTCGGAGCAACAAAATGATGCTTTGATTTCAACAAGGAACAAAGATTACGGGAATCCGCAGCTGTCGAACGACAAGGAAAAAGATCGACCAAGCAGTTCGACAACAACTTCGACAGAAGTTGTACCACCCATCATTCCTGAATTAACAATAAAACCGCCAAAGGGAGTAGTACACAAGTCGACATTTAATCCTCGCGCCAGAGCAGAGCAGCATTATAACATAGTGGAATATTTGGCCCAATCACCATCCGCTATGTCGACTCTTGAAGTACTATAAAATTGCCCATCCCAAAGGCAGGCTTTGTTATCAGCCATTGGTGGGGTTGATCCTAAGGATTCCAATCTTGTATCCTTTGACCACAAAGGATACGATCCTCAGTTACCGGCTCAACTAGCTTTCCTTATCCAAGTGAAAGCCCTCAACAAAACTGTTCATCGAACAATTATTTATGAGGGGCATCTACATGTATTATGTCGATGAGTTGCTGGAAAACTTTAGGATCTCCAACCTTGTCACGATCCTCGACAACATTAAAAGCATTCGACGGAAGGACATATACCCCATATGGTATCCTAAATAACTTGAAGGTTGAACTAGGGGGAAAAACAGTAGAAATAGATGTTGAAGTCATCGATGGGAATCTTGATTACAACATCCTACTAGGAAGACCGTGGATCTATGCCATGGCAGCTGTTGTGTCGACCTATTTTAGAAAGATTGCATTCCCCTTTCAAGGGGGGATTACGATCATCGACCAACAAAACTTCCTCCCTAATGGTTCACAAGTTACAGGAAGCATTCCCATGATCCATGGAAGCCCCCATTCGCTTCAGAATATCGGAGTAGGCCTACTAAAAGATCCTATACTAATGGGAACTTTCGCTCTTCCACCTCCGATCGACTTGGCGGAAGTAGCGTTGATAGGTACCTGCAATATGATAACTTCCATGAAGATCTCAGAAGACGATATCGACATGGATCATGCAATGGTTTTGCCCCCAAGCCCAATAGAAATATTGCAGCAATCAATGTTTCTGGCATGGGAGGCGAACCCAAATCAACACTCATCAAGCGTTTGGGTAGATAGGTCTAGAGAATGTGGTAGCCCTTTAGATCCTTGGTCGAGAGTGCATGGAACCGACGAAGGAATTCTACAATCAATGTTGATTGAAGGGACACCGTGGAATGATTGCCACCATCGTTCCCTTCTTCCAGAATATGAAGAAGATACTCAAGATGACCTTTATCACCCTACAGTTTTTGAATTCCTATCAAATACTGTAAATACGGTGGATTCCGAGCGAAACTTATCCAATATTGAAGAGACTATAGCCATAAATATCTCGACTAAAACAAATGTTGTAGAGAATATTTATGTCGGCAAAGGTTGTTCTCCTTTAGAACTGGAAATATATAACGCTCTTTTTCGCGAATTCAGAGATGTCTTTGCTTGGTCATATGACGAAATGCCAGGCATTGACTCGAGTATCGTTGAACACGAAATTAAGATGTATCCAGATGTCAAACCGGTACGACAACGGCTCAGGCAGGTGCACCCCAAGAAAGCCGCTGCCATTAAGGCAGAAGTTGAAAAACTTCTCCATGCTGGTTTCATCTACCCGGTTCCTCTAACCGATTGGGTATCGAATATTGTCCCTGTTATGAAGAAACAAGGGACAATTAGAGTGTGTCTCGATTATAGGGATGTAAACCAAGCTTCTCAAAAAGACAACTATCCTACACCCTTCATCGACCAGATAATTGATGAATGCGCCGGATGTGAAATCTTTTCATTCATGGATGGATTTTCCGGGTATAATCAAATAAATATCCGCCCGCAGGACCAGTCAAAGACCGCATTCATTTGTCCGTGGGGCACATTCGCATATAGAAAATTACCCTTTGGTTTAAAGAACGCAGGGGCGACGTTTCAGAGGGCAATGAATTATGCCTTCCATGGCATCAAGAACATCGTTCAACCATACCTCGACGACCTTCCGGCTCATTCGCGAAAGCGGACTGATCATCCGCAGCATTTAAGAGCGATATTTCTACGTTTCCGACACTACAAGATACGACTCAATCCACACAAATGTGTATTTTGCGTCAGTTCTGGTCGTTTACTTGGATTTGTAGTCTCCAAGGATGGGATTCGTCTCGACCCTTGCAAGGTCCAGGCAATCATCAATTTGCCTCCACCTTTGAATTTGCTTCAGATTCAGAAACTCCAAGGGAAATCAAACTTTCTGAGGAGGTTCATTCCAAATTACGCCAAACTTGCTAAAGGTTATACACGTCTTCTGAAAAAGGAGGTACCCTTCGTCTGGGATCAAGTTGCGCAAGCTTCCTTTGATGCTTTAAAGGATTCCTTAATAAAAGCATCATTAATGTACGCACCCGATTATCAAAGAGACTTTAACCTGTATCTGGCTGCAACAGATACAACCATCGCAATGGTTTTAGTTCAAGAAGTCGATGGAATTGAACACCCTATATATTATTTAAGTAAAAACTTAAATGATACAGAAAGTAAATATTCTTATGTTGAAAAACTAGCGCTTGCAGCTGTTCAAGCGATACAAAGGTTTCGACACTATGTCCTCTTTCGGAAAACTACTATTTTGTCTGATTGCAACCCCATGACTTATATATTGTCGCGACAGTTGTTGGGGGGCAAATATTCAAAATGGATAGCAATACTTCAAGAGTTTGATCTGGAATTCGAAAATCCAAATCAAAGAAAGCTCTAGTTTTCGCAGAATTATTGTGCGATCTCCCATCGTTGTCCAACGATGAAACATCCGAAGAATCAATCGTGGACAAGAATTTGTTTCTGATATCCACAAGCGATGAGTGGTACGGAGATATAATAATTTATCTCCAAACCCAAAAGTTTAGGCCTAACACCTCTCACTCAGAACAGAAACGTATACGATACAAAGCAAAATACTACATGATCGTCGGTGATACGCTTTACCGTCGTGGTATCGATACAGTTCTGAGAAGGTGCCTCACCCATGAGGAGGCCGAAAAAGCCCTGAATGAGTATCATTCAGGCGCGTGTGGGGGGCATCAATCTGGATATGCTACAGCACAAAAAATCTTACGAGCAGGATACTTCTGGCCAACCATGTTCAAAGATTGCATAACCGCAGTCAGAAGTTGCCATGCTTGTCAAATTTTTGATAGCATAACCAGAAGACCACCCGCACCTTTACAGCCAATAGTTGCTGTTGGGCCTTTCGCCAAATGGGGCATCGATTTCATGACATGTAACCCCACCGCGACCGTGGGGCATGGGTATATTATAGTCGCCGTTGACTATTTTAACAAATGGGCCGAGGCGATGCCTACATTAGATAACACTGGTGAAACAGCTGCCCTTTTCTTTTTCAATCATGTAGTCGCCAGATTCGGCGTACCACAGGCTATAGTTACAGATCATGGATCGCATTTTCGCAATCACATGATGGATGAATTAGCTGCCAAGCTAGGGCTATCTCACGACAGCTCTACCCCGTATTATCCACAAGCCAACGGACAAGTTGAAGTGATCAACAAAGTCCTGAAGCGTATGTTGCAAAGGATGATCGGAGTTCACAAAAGAAGGTGGCACCTAATCCTGTACTCAACCTTGTGGGCTTACCGAACATCGGTAAGGAATGTGACCGGGTTCACACCTTTCCAACTGGCATATGGCCTGGAAGCAGTCTTACCAGTCCAGTGTGAAATCTCGTCTCTTAAACTCGCAATTGATCTCCTCCCCGAACTTTAGAAGAAGAGGCTCGTTTCTTAGAATTAATCCAATTGGATGAAACCCGTCCTGATTCCGCTTTGGCTAACGAAGCCCGTAAGAAACGAGTCAAGGCGCAGTTCGACAAAAATGTCAAACCCCGTGTCTTCTCAGAAGGTGACTTGGTCTTGCTTTACGACCAAGAATCTGATAAATTGGGAGCAGGTAAATTTAATTCTTTATGGATGGGCCCCTATATTGTTAAACGAGTTTTAGCAAAAGGAGCCTATGAGTTAATGCATTATGATGGAATTCCACTGGCGCAACCCCGTAATGGGTTGTACCTCAAGCGTTACTATGCTTAAATAGTAACCAGTATGCTTTTGTTGTATTTTGTTTTCGCTGAAGTGTTTGTTTTGGTCGAGTAATCCACCTTTTTACATTTATTGCAGATGTCAAACCTTTTGGAGACATGTGTTGGATATGCTGACGGAGCGAGTCGTAGTTCGCGGAACCTGTCCTCCGCAGCCTGGGCCATTTTTGATCCAAGCGGCGAGTTAGTAAGTTTCAGAGGTTTATGTATTGGGCAATCAACGAATAACATCGCTGAGTATAGCGCGTTGATAGAACTTCTCTCTGATGCCATCACCCATGGTATACGCCGACTAATCGTCAGGCTAGACTCACAACTCGTAATACTACAACTCAATGGTATATATTCCGTCCGCAACCCAGCTATTTATCGCATGTTCCTAAGGGTTAAGATTTTGGAAAGACAATTTGATTTAATTCAATACCAACATATTTCCAGAAACTTAAACACATTAACCGACTCATTAGCAAACTATGTGTTAGATAGACATTTGCGACATTTATAAAAAGAAACACATCATTAATGTTGTACATGTGGATCATATAACTCAACCAGAATAAAACCCCGAAAATCAGAATATATATATATATATATATATATATATATATATATATATATATATATATATATATATATATATATATAAGCTGTTTATGGTTTACATATAATGTTCTGTAACCAAGACAAAATCGGTCACATGACCCAAAAACTCAAAAATGCTAGGGGGCACCCTAGTCTAGTGATGCTCATGATAGCACGTCACAGCCTGTGCGATCATGCGTAAGAGACGAGTCCATCGTCTAGGCACACCAGTAGTATGCCACTGCAATTGTAGAGGTAACTTGTCAATCCTCACGTCTGGAATGCCGAGAGTAAGGCTCTCAACCTGCTTCTGCACAGCTGTGAGGGTCTCGGCCACATCAAGGTCATGAAGAATAACCCTCCTGGCAGCCTCTCCTGCTGGGGCAGCGGCTGGCGCTCTCGGCCGAACTGCTGGACGAACAGGACCAACATCTGCATGCACACATGAGTTTGATTAAAGTCTTTATAGAATAAAGCACAAGGACATTATGAATAAAAACAGTAAACAGTGATATGGTCGAAAATTTTACCAATAGCGCCCCACTGCTCGCCGTCTGGCAGTACTAAATCCGGATCACCTCGGAAGTCCATGCCAACATATGGATACTCGGAATAGACCATCTCCTGATGCTCGAACCACCTGAAGAAGGTATCAGAGAAAGAAATATGAGATTGACCAGCATGCCTAGACATGTGATCAACCCATCTCTGCATGCGTGGTTCAGTAGGAGAAGGCAAGTCGAGTGCAATGTACTGTGGCTGCATCAGTGGTATCTTCTCCGAAGCGAAGGCGGTCAAAATAGAACCAAACCCAAAGTTCTTCAACTTCGCTTCCTTTACCTTGGTCAACTGACTTTTCATCTGAAGAAGTACTGCATCACACCAGTTGAATATTTTCGGTTGGAGGCACTCCAAGGCATGCTGCACATAGGATCTGTTGGCCACATGAAGAGATGCACTATCGGCCATCCTACCAATAGTGTACAGGATAGACCTAAGGGACCTGTCAGCAACCTCATGGATAATGATCTTGCCGTCTTTACTCGGCTGAGATCCTTCCCTGCAATACTGGCAGACATAATCTCTCACAGAGTCACTCCCTCGGGCCGAACCTGACAAAGAGATGGGGGCACCCCGCCTCGACAAGCCGGTCAAGAAGTAAATGTCTACTGCGGTCAAGGGGATAGATTTGCCCCTAATCTGGAATACTTGGTTGATAGGATCCCAAGCATCGAGCAAATATTGCAGTAGGCTGATCTGCTGTCTCATGCTAGAGATGCGGAAGAACTTCAGCAGGCCACAGTTCCGCAGCGCGTTCACCGTAACCGGATCATGTAGGGCAATCATGTCCTCTTGTTCATGTTCTCGTTCTCGCCATGTAAGGGTCATTTTGCTCCGATATCTCTGAAAAACAAACATGAGAGGAGTTAGATCCTCGATTGATGAGAAACTGGCAAAAATGTTCATCAAAAACTGTGCAACAAAACCGTTTTCTGCGCCCAGCGCACCTTCCCAGTGTTCCACCTGCGTTGAAGGTCAGACTGCCTTCATGCTGCATGACATTCAGCGCAGGTTTCGAGTGCACAAGGTGCACTGATGGCAGAGCGACCCCATCAAACCCCAGGGGCTCAGAAAAATAGGAAATCAAGCACAGAATGCAGAAAGCAAACCATGAAATGAAAGAGCTCAGGTTTAGCTCCTACCTGGTCCAGACGACGCCGAGAATCGTCCACAGAATCTCCCGAAATGAGCTCATGAAAATCAAGGGGAAAAGGCACCTCCAAAGTTCCAACAAACCAAGTTCAAATGAAATGGTAAAATGAGAGGTAAAAACACTTTTTAATTGCTTTTTACGTAGTTCAAAGCAAAATATTAGGGTTTTAATCTCATTTTCAAACAAATGTTATGCATTTCTAACTAGTTTGATGCAGCAATTGAGGGTATAGTACTATCTTTGAAAAGGGCAAAGCTATTTATGGTAAAAAATCAAAACTAGACCATGTTATCGAGCAGTTTTAGCACATAGTTCATGCTCGTTAAAAAATAAACATAAGACCGAGCAGTGTTTTTCCGCGTTTAAGCTCGTTAAAAAATGAACCACCCTCCGGTAAATAACCACCGTGAATGTAACATTATCAGCCATTAAAGCCTTGGTCGTGTTTGCACCGTCACCTCCACTTTTCCATTGGCCGATCATTCACCTCCATATTGATTGTTTACCCATTTTGAGGAACAGCTGCGAAGAGTGATTTCACTAGCCATCCTTGTGACACTGTCGTGATTGGAAATTCCAAGCCTTACTTGGAATCAGCTGCTAACCCGTTTTATCACTCATTCCTCAAAAGACGAGTCTTCTTTAAGCTCTTTTCATCTGACTCGTAAAATATGAAAAGGTTGCCGAGTTTTGGCCTTCCAGCTCGTTAAAGCGACCGGAAGTGCTATCCCTCCTCTAGATTTTAATCTTTTTGGACCTGAGGGATTATTGCACAAAAAGATCGAGCGCTTGTTTTGTTCGGCTCGTAAAAACTATCGAAAATTCATCCCTTCTGTATTGTTTTATACTTTTTCGGACTTAAGGGATTAGATGACGAAAAAGGAACTTTGGAGTTATCTTTACATACCTTTTTAGACTCTCTAAAAATGAAAAGGGACCGAGTTATCTTTGTCATTAAACTCGTTAAAAAACATTAATAGCGACAAACTTGTCTTTAGACGAGAACGAGTTTAACTATCGCTAGGCTCGTTAAAACATAGCGATGGGTTTGCCCGAAGGGCAAATTATAGAACAAGCATATGTTATCCTCCTCAAGCTTGACAAAAATAAAGAGGTACTGGTTAGCAATGACTGGGGAAAAATTGGGAAGAAACTCAAAGAACTTTATTGGTAGCAAGTCGCTCTTGAACATGACACTTCCACTCCGTGCCAGAGTCGGGTTGGGTTGTTTCATTCACCGATCACATCGCCATGGTCTCACCATACCATCCACCTTTGGGGTAAATACTACCAATCCATCAAGTGTCGGCGATATGTTCAAGAGAAGTCATCCAGAGAAGTCAACCGTGTCCCATCCACTACCATAGATTATCCTTCATTCTTTCATGACCGCCACCCTGAACCATATATCGTCAAATCATTTTCACCTCCATCAAAATCATTTCCTTCGTTCCGTGTCACTGATGTGGGATACATTAAGGCCCTCCTTTGACGGATCGCTTCTTGTCAACATCAGCTCATTATCCAAGAAGTTGATCTACGGACACCCCCTTCAGTACTTTGAAGCTTGCATGCCTCAATGGCAAGTTTCTCACTTCCGGCGACAGGTATACATGAATGACCTTCGACCGAAAGATTTTGCGTGGTGTTCGACGTCAAGTCCTTTATTCACACCACGTGAATTGTACTGCAGTACCTTGAGGGTCATTATCATTATCGGTGATTCCTCTCGCGCTTGTTAACGGTTCACATCATTGACCGGTAATCAAGCGATGTCTTTCCATGTTCGACTTCAGAACGTTTCCCACATGGATCGACTTGTACTTAGAGTGAAGATCAAATGAGTTTGAAGACCCCGGATCTAGCTTCATCCATCCGGGCTGCGATATATATTTAGGAAAAAAAAGACATTGACATGTACAGCATTGCAGCACAGGCAATCATCCTACCAAAGGATGATGATTTCAGCAAGATCATCAGTCTATCATCAGACAATTGTCTGTCCTATGTACATAAAAATGAATTTATAAAGCTGAGCATGGGAATGCCTGCCTCAGCTAGATCATGAAAATAGTATGAAAAATAATGTATTGTATTGTATCTTATTACAGGTCTCCTCCCAGCATTGAATGAACTTCGGATCCTCATAATAAAGCATTTCACCCGATAAACGACCTCATACTTTAGGGGGCAACTGTTATAGACATTTTTGTGCCTTACAGCCATAAGCATGAAATGTCCATAATTCAAGGGATCCAAAGTCCCTAAAGATGTTGTTACAGCTCCTAAAGGAACAAGGTCAACCAATGACAGCTTCTCCCAGAAGTCTTCCACCAAAAACCACTCAGAAATAGTCAATTCAGGATCAATTCAGAGGCTCCACTAGCTGCCTGCGTTGAAATGCAGAGACTACACTGGCTAGGTGCACTGCAACGCAGGTGGAAGTAGTACCAGGGTGTGCTGAGCGGGAAATGACATATGGAAAGCTCATTCAACGAGGTCGAAAGACCCTGGAAGCTTCCAGAATCTTCTCCCATGACACTTGCCTCAATGAATTCGACTAGTGATGAGTAAGAGGTTCTCAACCTTCAAGTGGAAGCAAGAACTGACAGAGAGAAGCCACAAGTCAAAACATAAGCTGACTCATCCTCTCTGCTTACATCTATATATGGATCTCTCACCCAGAGGTTCAGGAGGGCTGGAATTTTGTACTTTGCAGAGAATTGTTGTTGGTTTGAGATTGAGATTAGTACATTGGGTGATTTATGCTTTGTTGGAGGAGAGGAAGGGATTCCTTTGCTGGGAGGTAGATGCTGGATCAGAACTCACTTGGTTGTATCTCCTCTTGGACATTTCTTATTCTATCAATAAACTATTTGAGTTTCTCCTACATGCTGTGTACCAATGATGTTTTGTTATGCTTACATGTTTAGCTTAATCTGATCTTGAGCTTTTTATGAATGTATATCTGTATCTTTGTGTAGTTTCTCTCTCTTGTGATCTTGCAGGAATTCGGTGAAGCTGGGCCGGTGAAGGAGCAAGAAGCTGGGAGCTACTGAAGAGAGGAGTGATTTGGATCGATAAACTAGCGGAAGACACAGGTTAGTTACATCCTTCTTCCTCATTGACATTTCATAAAGAAGAATACTCAATTAGTTTACCTTGTTTGTTGCTAAGGCACTATCACACCTTAGAGTGGGATAGGGGCATTCCGAATTGGATAATTTTCCCAACAACAAGCTTTTACATTGCCAAAAGCTTTATCATTCAACTGGCAAGTGAGGCAATTGTTCCCTCACTCTTTCTTTTTCCATCGATTTTTCCTTGCTAGGGTGCATCCCCTTGAGACCAACTCGAAGGTATTCCACGTCTCCCCATCATGAAGTCTTCGTTCTTCTGTCAAGGGTGATGTCTTCAGGTAACTCATTGAGATACTCTGGTAAAAATTCATCAACTGTAGAACTGTGCCCATCTCTTCAGTGTCAATAATCAATGGTGGCTCACACAGCTTTAAGTTCTCCACATTCGCTACGGAGTACATCTGCATATATATTGAAAAATCAAGATGAAAGGCATTGTTTCCAATCTTCTCCAAGATGTTGAATGAACCATACTGGATTGATCACAACTTCTTCCCTTCTCCCTTCATCCTGTCCTTGCTGATGTGGAACCCCACTTGTCGTCGACTTGAAATTGATGGTCGACTCAATGTTTTTCATGTCGAGCCTTGTAACGGGCTTGACTTTTCTCCAACTTCTCTGGTACTGCTTGGTGAATAAACTAGATCCGCTAGATGAACTACTGTGCTTTGTCCCTATCATTACATCCACTAGAGTCATCTTCCCTTCCAAATACCATATCAAAAGGGTCCTTTGGTAGGTAACCAAAACATGCCTCAAATGGTGAACGTTGCGTAGATGAGTGAACTGCTTGGTTGTAGGAACGTTGCACATATGGAAGATTCTCATCCCACAACTTAGGATGTTTCCCACAATAGCCTCGCAACAAGTGTACCATAGGGCAGTTGACAACCTTTGTCTGTCTGTCAGTCTGTGGATGGAATGTCGTGCTTCTTTTCAACTTGGTGTCCATCATCTTCCACAAGCTGGTCCAAAACTCTCCAAGAAAGTGAGAGTCCCGATCTGACACAATTGATGTGGACAACCCAAAATGGACCCAGACATGCTGAAGGAAAGGATAAGCAGTTTGTTGTACAGTGATCTGCTTTTTACAAGGCATTAAAATACACATATTACTAAAACGTTCAACGACAACATACAAATAGTCATGACTTTTTCTAGACAAAGGCAAACCTCCTAAAAAATCCATCGACACACTTTCCCATGGACGACTCAAAATAGGGAGTGGTGTGTAGAGACCGATTTTTCTATTAGAGGGCTTTGAAACAGAACACATCACACACCCCTTTACATGGCGAGTCATAATTTTTTTCATATGAGGCAAAAGACAAAATCTTTGTACATGAAACAAATATTTTTCAATACCAAAATGACCAGAAACAAGGGAGGTGTGGGCCTACCAGATTACATGTACCCTTTCTCCTGTGGGTATGCACAATTTTCCAAGGTGATACAAGAGTTTCTCCTGCAAGTGATAGTTGTCTGCCAGTGAACCATGGGTTAGTTTTGCATAAATCTCCTTAAAGTCATCATCGTTAGCATATTGTTCATCATAACTTTCAAAAGATAACGAAGCATTATGCAAAATAACAGAAGCATAAATAGGAGGGCGAGATAACATATCAACAACTTTGTTGCTAGTGCCCTTCTTATACTTTATTACCATATAAAACTACTGAAGAGAACCCATCCACTTGAAATGACAAGATATCTACAACTTGGTTTGTGACTGAAGATATTGCAAGGGTTGATGATTCGTATGGATGATGATCTCCTTCCCGATCAGGTAGTGTTTCCACTTTATCACACTCTGGACCAAGGCATATGATTCCTTGTCATAAGTGGGACAGTTTATCACAACCTGAGATAACTTCTCTGAATGGTAACATATCGGCTTCTTTTGCTGCATCAGTATAGCTCCCATGGCATATCTACTATCATTTGTCACGATCTCGAATGGCTTTTGGAGATCTGGTAAGGCCAAGACTGGTGCGGTGTTGATCTTTTCTTTCAATGTTTCGAAGGACTTATGCTGATTTCCTCCCCATTGAAAGACTTGCTTTACTCTTGTCAATGCATTTAAAGGTGCTACAATGATAGAGAAATTGGAAGTAAATCTCCTCCAATATTGTACTGCACCCAAAAAGCTGCGATCCTCGGTTACACTTGTAGGTTTAGGCCAATTTACAATTGCTTCAACTTTAGAAGGATCAATTTTTAATTGACCATGACCAACAATATGACCTAGGTAAACCAAAGAGGTTTTCCCAAACTCACACTTTGACAATTTTACATAGAGTTTTTCGGTTTTCAATACATAAAACACTTTCTTCACATGACATACATGTTCATTCCAACTTTTACTGAAGAAAATGATATCATATAGATATACAAGAACAAATTCATCAATGAAAGGCCTAAAAAGATCATTCATGACCCTCATGAAAGTGGTTGGAGCGTTGTAAATTCTGAATGGCATCACCATCGATTCGAACAACCCTTGTTTGGTCCTGAAGGCAGTTTTCCACACATCCTGCTTTCCAATTCAGACATGGTGATAATGACTACGCAAATCCAATTTGGTGAAATAGATAGCAGTCTTTAACTGATCTAATAAGTCATCAATGCATGGAAGAGGGTAACGATTTTTCACCGTGATTTTGTTTAGTGCTCGATAATCCACGCACATCCATATATACATAATTTCCGTATATACATAACTTCCGTATATGCGCAATTTCTGTATATGGAATTTGCGCATATACGATGAAGATACATAAATGACATGCATATACGGAAGATATCTACATATAAGAAAGTTGGGGATATACGGAAGATATTCGCGCATATCTTCTGTATATACATAACTTTCGTATATGCGCAAATTCCATATACATAAATTACGAATATACAGAAATTGTGCATATACGCAATAGATGCGCATATCATTCATATATGTGCAATTTCTGTATATTGTCTATGTGCATGTACTATATATCCGCAACTTTTGTATATGCACATATCTTCCGTATATATGCAACTTCCGTATATGCACATATCTTCCGTATATACACAACTTATGGAGGATATGCTTTAAAAGCCACAGCATACGTTGTCATAACCATGAACAAAACCTAGCATTGGCCATGGATTACCTACAATCAAACGCCATCTACCATATATGTGCAACTTCCATATACAAAAATTGTGCATATACGGAAGATATTCGCATATCTTCCGTATATGCGTAACTTTCTTATATGTGAATATCTTCCATATATGTACGTATTTTATGTATGTGCATCTACCATACATGTGCAACTTCGATATATGGAAATTTTTCATATATGGAAATTGTGCATATACCGAAGATATGTGCATATCTTCTGTATATGTGAAACTTTTCTATATGCACATATCTTCCAGGTATATGTGCAACTTCCGTATATACACATAACCACCATGTATGTGAAACTTTAATGGAATTCCATATCAACAATATGCTATGACCTCATGCATGACAATGACCATTGCGTTATTTGTTGTTGAGAAACTGAGGAGAAGGGAATTCCCATATCGAGGTGGCCAAAACCCACTGTCAGGGTACTGTCTCTTGTACTCTTAAGCTATAATAAATATCCTATAGGGGTGGAAAATGCTTGCTGACAGTAATGGCTCAAACAATTAATCTAGATACTCTACATCCAATCTCATTCTAAAATATTCCTAAAATATATAATCTTCAATTGTAAATTTCACCACCATACCCACAAAATACTGACTCATCCGTAAGAGAAAGGAAAGAACAATAGAGAGTAAAGAATCCAATTATATTTTGGAAATACTAAAACATGTCTCGATATAAACAGGGCCACGCTATTAAAAATAATATGTTTGCCAACTAAAAGTTGGGCATTAATATTTTATATGGAGTTTTAACAAAACAAATTGTATATGAAAAAAAAATATCTACAACTGTAGCATCTATATGGTCATATCACAAAAACACTTAACCCTAACCATGCCCTAACCATGAATTCAGTGCATCCTAAGTCATGTGCAATCCTCACAACTTCACTGGCACCTTGGAATTCTTAACAGTCACTGTGTCCTTGGCATCGAGCTGGTCGACAATAAGGTCCCATCGCACGCGAACTGTTATCTTCCATAACTTCAATTTCCGAAACTTTATCTTCACGGGAACATCTATGTTCAATTTGAGGGGAATGCTCGCTTGATTTATCTATGCATTGAGCGTAAACTTCATGGCGTTGGTGAGCTTAGCACCGATCCCATTGAGTTCCACGTCCAACAAAGTGGTTTTCTTATGGCCCTGGTAAAATACCGATAGGGAGCCTGTGTAGAGCTCCGACCCTAAATACAAAAGCGCGAGATGGCTGTTGTCGAGATAATACATATCGATCCTCTTGTTGGGATTCTGGGCCTTTATTTTCACATCGAATTGACAATTTGTACTGAAACGATGGGGTTGAAGGTGAAATTAGTAATATGGATGTTGTCGACAGAGTATTTGGGGATCTTGGGCCGGAAGACAAAGTACAGAACGCCACAGGTGACCGTGACGATCACGACGAGTGATTAAAAAGCAAATGGCACAACAGAAGTAGCGACAACAAGAGCACCAACGCTTGGGAGGTGGTGACAAGTATTTGGGATGCTCTCTTCTGGAGATAACTTGGTCCTTTGGAACCTTAACTCTCATCCGTCTATTTGAAGCAGGCGGAATGAGCACGGGATCGACCCCGCCCTTCTCAGACGAAAGATTGCTGGAATTGGGCGCCAATGGAGTGCTCAGCTTCTCGTTTACATATTCGCCTGCATCCTTCTCAATATTTGTCGTCATTGGATAGATTCTCTCGTGATCTGTCATCATGGCACCCGGCCCCTAGTTGCGAACAAAGTGATATGAACCACTTATGCCGACCAAATTCGATCCTGGGACTCCCTGAAACTTAAAATGGACCGACTTAAGCCAATGAGACTTAATGTTGGGGCTCCCAAAACTTAAAATTCACTGACTTAGGCCAACACGATTTGACCTTGGGGCTCCCATAAACTTAAAGACCTTCATGCAATGATGTGAATGAATTCTGAAGGCGCGGAGCATCCACAAAATAGGTGTTAGTCTACGGCAACCAATATTTCCAATCTGCCTTTTCGAAGGTTAGGTGAACGAGGATATGAACCATTCTTTCAATCAAAATAAATCCCAAATAACTAATAAACGAAAACATATCACAGTTAAAATTAGCAGCGCCAGGGAACTCTTTAACATTTTTGAAGAAAAGTGGACCAATAAAAAATAATCCACTGATTTTATTCCCAAAGGACTGAGTTACATTCATCTGTTTTATATGCCATAGAATCAGAATCTGTATAATATGTAATTATATGTGTAGCACTAGGGGTGGGTGGTCTTGGAGGTTGATCCTCCACTGGTGGCTCTGGTGGTGAGAGAAGGTCTCATCTTTACAATCTCATGGTCATCAGCTCTAAGCCTTTTAGCCAATCGGCTTGCCTCAAAGAAACGCCTCACAGAATCCTTGATGTATTTGTTACCCTCTCTCACATTCATTTTCTTCCTGATCTCCTCTGGATAACTCCTGAGAGTATAATCTCCATTCAATTGAGCTGCCAGCTGCAGCAGTTCCTCCTGAAACTTGCTTAACTTTGCTTCCTCATTCGCTCCGCTCTGCCTTATCTTTGGAGGGTCTGGTAGTGTCTCTGCAAGGCCATAAAAAACCAGATCGAAACTACTAAGTTTGGGTAGAAGCCTAATTCGATCAACAATTAGTTATGGTGAGAAGAAGATTTGTTAGGTCCTAGAGTACCTGGGTAGTTTGTTCTTGGGCTGCTGCACTTCTGTACGACAACTTTGAAAGTTCCAGCCCAGGCATCTCTCTTGCTCAGGAAATCGGACTGTAGATTGAATAACTTCTTGACTGTTGCAGCAATGGATGAATGCTCAAACTGAGACGATGGATATGGTCCGTTAGCCCCATGTACCACTACAACAATAATTTTTTTAATATAATACTCAATGTTATGGAAAATAATCGAATTATGCATGAAGGGAAGAAGATAGTGCCATGAGAGTCGAAACCTGTTCCTTTGTCAATCCATGGTGAAATCATGATAGTGGGGACTCGAACCCCTAACCTCTCAAATTTGAAAAAGAAGGGTTCGGGGTCGATAATGTTGTCGGGGCTAGGCACGTCCTTCATAGGTGTGGGAATGTGATCGAAGAATTTACTGTGATCGTCATAAGTTATAAGGAACAACGTCTCATTCCATTGAGGGCTGGATCTAAGCGTCTTGTACACCTCCTTCACGAATTTCTGGCCCTTGGCTACATTGTGTGAAGGATGGCCTTCGTTGGTGGGGAAGAGCTTAGAATCCATGTAGTGCTGCTCCACAACCACATAATTGGGCAACTTCCAATTCTTGGAATGGGCCTTGAATTGAGCCGAGTAGGAGTGGAAATTGCCAATATACTTGAATTTTCTGAGATTTCTGTAGAACAGAGTGGCCGGTATGTTCTCGTAATAAATCCCGAATGACAAACCTGACTCGTCTGTTGATTCAAAGATGGTTTTCTGTGGGTATCCGTTGGCCAACAACTTGGGGATATTATTGGTGGCTCCATGGGAAGTCGTAGAATGAATGTAGAGTCTGTTGAGTTGAGTCGAGGCCGATACCTAAGCAACCACTGATTGAATACTGCGAACTCACTTATGAGAGTGTTATATACGGGAACAACCTCAGGTCTTAAGCCATTCATGACAACCTGAGACATGTTGGGACCCCCCAAGGAAGTCACTTGTTGGGCGAATCTGTTCATGGGTACAAGATCCACGGAGGTGTTCTCGAAGCCAAAAATTTGGTCTTGTATGGCCTGAAACGAGTGCCCCGGATCTGGATCCACATACTCTGCCTCGTCTTTGAAGAAAGGACTCACAGAACTAGGATCAGTGGTGGATATGGGATTCGACTCTTGGCTAGTAACCCCATCGATTTGTGGATTCAACCGCTTCTTCCATGGCCAAATTCAAAATAATGTGGGCAGGCATTGATTTGTGGATTCAGCTGCTTCATCCAAGGCCAAATTCAAAATAATGTGGGCGGGAAAATTTCAAAACTTGTTGGGAAAATTCAAATCTCAGTAGTGGTTTAAATTAGTTCAATTCACATGTATCATGCTTATGGGGATGATGCATCTAGCATTGGCATAAGTCATGGATCAGTTCACATGTATCATGCACATGGGGATGATACATATCGCATTGGAATAAGTAATGGATGGATGATTTACAAAGAAATTAACCCAATCCCCAGAAAGTATTTGCCGGAGAAATTATGTCCACGAATTGAAACTCAAAACTGATGTCAGAGTCCTTCTCCAAAAGTGATGCACATATAGAAAAATTTCACATATACAAAAGAGATGCGCATATCTTCCGTATATCCATAATTTCCGTATATGAAAAATTTCCATATATGGAAGTTGGACATGTACGGTAGATGCACATACATAAAAGATGTACATATATGGAAGATATGCATATATAAGAAAGCTACACATATACGGAAGATATGCACATATCTTCCGTATATGCACAATTTCCGTATATGCACAATTTTTGTATATGGAATTTGTGCATATACGGTAGATACAGATATATAAAAGACATGCATACACGGAAGATATGCACATATAAGAAATTTATGCATATTTAGAAGATATGTGAATATACGGAAATTGCACATATACGAAAGATATGTGCATATATGGAAGTTGCGCATATACGGTAGATGCACATATATAATATACGGAAGTTTTGCATATATGAATGATATGCGCATATATTGCGTATATGCACAATTTCCGTATATGCGTAATTTCTGTATATGGAATTTGCGCATATACGAAAGTTATATATATACGGAAGATATGCGCGAATATCTTCCGTATATCCCTAACTTTTGTATATGTGCATATCTTCCGTATATGCACGTCGTTTATGTATCTGCATCGTATATGCGCAAATTCCATATACAGAAATTGCGCATATACCGAAATTGTGCATATACGGAAGATATGCACATATCTTTCGTATATGCACAATTTCTGTATATGGAATTTGTGCATATACGATGCAGATACATAAACGACGTGCATATATAGAAGATATGCACATATAAGAAAGTTAGGGATATACGGAAGATATGCGCATATCTTCCGTATATGCATAGTTTCCGTATATGCGTAATTTCTGTATATGTAAATTGTGCATATATGGTAATTGTGAATATACGGAAGATATGTGCATATCTTCCGTATATACATAACTTTCTTATATGTGCACATTTCCGTATACGTGCAATTTCAGTATATGGTAGTTGCGCAAATACGGAAGATATGAGCATATACGAAAGTTGTGCATATACAAAACATGCATATATACAAAAGTTATATATACTAAAGTTTCACATACATGAAGGTTATGTGTATATACGGAAGTTGCATATATACCAGGAAGATATGTGCATATAGAAAAATTTCGCATAGACAAAAGATATGTGCATATCTTCTATATATGCACAATTTCCGTATATGTAAACTTCCATATATGGAAATTGCACATGTACAGTAGATGCACACACATAAAAGATGTACATATATGGAAGATATGCATATATAAGAAAGTTACGTATATACAAAAAATATTTCCGTATATGCACAATTTTCGTATATGCGCAATTTTTGTATATGGAAGTTGTGCATATACAGTAGATGCACATATATAAAAGATGTGCATACACGAACGATATGCACATATAAGAAATTTACGGATATATGGAAGATATGCGAATATATGGACGTTGCACATATAAGGGAGATATGTGCATATACGGAAGTTGCGCATATACGGTAGATGCACATATACAATATACGGAAGTTGCGCATATACGAATGATGTGTGCATATATTTCTTATATGCACAATTTCCGTATATGCGTAATTTCTGTATATGGAATTTGCACATATACGAAAGTTATGTATATACGGAAGATATGCGGTAATATCTTCCATATATCCCTAACTTTCTTATATGTGCATATCTTCCGTATATGCACAATTTCTGTATATGCGCAATTTCTATATATGAAATTTGTGCACATACGATGCAGATACATAAACGACATGCATATACAGAAAATATCCACATATAAGAAAGTTAGGGATATACGGAAGATATGCGCATATCTTACGTATATGCACAATTTCCGTATATCCGCAATGTTTATATGTGGAAATTGCGCATATACATAAATTGTGCATATACGGAAGATATGTGCATATCTTCCATATTTACATAACTTTCTTATATGTGCACATTTCCATATACGTGCAATTTCAGTATATGGAAGTTGCACATATACTGTAGATTCACATATATAAAAGACATGCATGTACTGAAGATATGCGAATATACAGAAGTTGCGCATATACGGAAGATATGTGCATATACAGAAGTTTCACATATACAAAAGATGCATATATACAAAAGTTTCACATACATAGGGGTTATGTGTATATACGGAAGTTGCACATATACCTGGAAGATATGTGCATATAGAAACATTTCGCATATACAAAGGATATGTGCATATCTTCCGTATATGCACAATTTCCGTATATGAAAAATTTCCATATATGGAAGTTGCACATGTACGGTAGATGCACACACATAAAAGATGTACATATATGGAAGATATGCATATATAAGAAAGTTACACATATAAGGAAGATATGCACATATCTTTCATATATGCACAATTTCCATATATGCGCAATTTTTGTATATGGAAGTTGCGCATATACGATAAATGCACATATATAAAGACGTACATACATGGAGGATATGCACATATAAGAAATTTACGCATATACGGAAGGTATGCGATTATACAAAAGTTGCGCATATACGGAAGATATGTTGATATAAGGAAGTTGCACATATATGAAAGATATGTTCATATACGGAAGTTGCGCATATACAATAGATGCACATATACGATATACGGAAGTTGCGCATATATTGCTTATATGCATAATTTCTGTATATGGAAATTGCGCATATACGAAACTTATGTATATATGGAAGATATGTGCAAATATCTTCTGTATATCCCTAACTTTCTTATATGTGCATATCTTCCGTATATGCATGTCGTTTATGTATCTACATCAGATATGCACAAATTCCATATACAGAAATTGCGCATATATGGAAATTATGTATATACGGAAGATATGCTAGAAAAAATAGTTTTATAATAAATTTTTATTTTAAATTTGGAAGAACTTTTAAAATATAATTTAATAAAAACTTTGAAAAATGAGTATAAACAACCGTGCTATTTTTAAAATTTAGTTAGAAATGAATCTCCACACCACAATTTTTTATGAGATTCTTTTAAAATTTAAATAGAAATGAATCTTTGCCTTAAAATTTATGTGACTCTCTATATCTTATGGATGATGGAGTCAACCATTTGACAATTTGTAGATTTTTTGATAGGGAAGCAGGCAAAAAACTTAGGAGAGAATAGCTTCAGGGCCCACAAACATTAAAATTAATTTTTTTAAACAATTTCCAATGAAATGTAATGATTTTGTTTTTTGAAATTTCATTCCTGTTCGAATTTCAATGTCAACATTGTGGTAATATATGCACTACTCTGGTTCACTAGGATTTGTTATTTGATCTACTATGATTTTTTGAGAATAGGTAAAGTCTTATATAAGTGGTGTGTTATAGCTATATCGTGAATGGTTAAATTCATTCCATATAATTTTTTCTGACTAAGCATTTATATGATGAATATTTCTTGTTCTTTTGAATGGATTTGGAAGATATTTCCCCCATAAAAAACCATATAAATAGAATGAATTTATATCAATTTTTTCAACACTCACATGATTACTGCATATATTCCCTTTATATATTAGATTATAATAAAAATTTATTTATATTTGATAATATATTGATAATAAATAATAAATTATTAACTATGCATACACATACTTTATATTAATAAAAATATTGATAATAGGGACGTAATTGTGTAATTCATTAATGTTTTAACAATAATTACCATTATATAAAATTTATAGTATAATATTATACATTTATGTATAGATGGTTTGTTATAGTTATATGGTGAATGGTTAAATTCATTCCATATAATTTTTTCTTACTAAGCATTTATCTGATGAATATTTCTTGTTCTTTTGAATGGATTTGGAAGATATTTCCCCCATAAAAAATTATATAAATAGAATGAATTTATATCAATTTTTTAAACACTCACGTGATTCCTTCATATATTCCATTTATATATTAACATTATAATAAAAATGTATTTATATTTGATAATATATTGATAACAAATAATAAATTATTAACTATGCATACACATACTTTATGTTAATAAGATATTGATAATAGGGACGTACTTATGTAATTCATTAAGGTTTTAACAACAATTACCATTATATAAAATTTGTAGTATAATATTGTACATTTATGTATTCCTATTTATTTATCAATTTTTAATTTGGTTTGATATTTATGTACTTATATTAAAAAAAAGCTACTTGGTTGTATTTAGTTGGAGTAGTAAAGGTAAACTACCAAAATTATTCTAAAATGATTCATCTTTATATGTTGGAATAAAATAACATAATTAAAAACTTAATATAAACATAAAAATAATAAAAGTTTCTATTTAATAGAAGGTTTAAAGTGAAATTCAATTCATATGAAATTTCTAAAGATGATAGTTCATTTTATTTATAACACTTTTGAAAAAAATGACAATTGTTTTTATATATAAAGTTTACATTCAAATAAATAAAAAATGGATACATTATTATCTTTATAATCATAATTATAAGGAAATTTTATAATCTGAAGATAAAAATATTTATCACGTATTAACATATAAATTTAATTGAACAATTATTAACACTTTTTATGTAAAGTAATGCATTCAAGAAATATATGCATCTTTAAATACATGAATTGTATATAATATTTCGTAAATAAAATTCATATCTTTTTGCATTTATTTATCACTAGCTCTTCAATGAATCAAATTCTATCTTGAATATCATAGATTTCTACCCATCCATAGTGCATAGAAATACCAACAAAAATGTGACTAAACTATATATAATATTCCAAAGGTTGATAACCTTTTAAATAACATTTGTTATAAAACAAATTTTACTTAACCCAAGATCAAATTTAGCAAGATTTTGTCAAAACTTTTGATGTTAAAAACTGATAAAGATATATGCCTAGTTGGAGGGAGCACATGTAATATTCCACAAACAAAAACTCATACTTTATATATCTAAATAAAATGATTTCTCATTAAACAAAATGTATCTTTCATGTTTTAGTTGCCAAAAGTATTGGTATTCAAAACATTTAAAACAAAATAAAAGAAAGTTAATATATTGAAACTGTCCTTGTAGCCCCTTTATAGGCAAAAGAATGGTTAAAGTTCTATTATTGTAGCCTAAGTCATTTAAACTTGTTGGAATGTTTAGACTTCAAAGTAACAAACCTAGTGGTTTAGTGACAGCAATGTTAGTTGAGCATATATGCTCTATGTATTGTTTGCGTGACTTGAACCCACGTGATTTCAAGTCCTTTGGCATGATTTTGGTCCTTTTAACCATAGCATCAACATTTATCTTTTTTGTTTTATGTAGAAATTAAAACATTATCTATAAATATCAAAATCCACATAGATATAATGAAAATATGGGGACCATGTAATGAATATGAAAAGACAATGCATTAACTAGCTATAAATAAATATCAAAATCCATATAGATATAATGAAAACATGGGGAACATGTAACGAATATGAAAAGAAAATGCATTAACTAGTCATAAAAAATATGTCAATGTTATTATGAGGTAAGATATATAGTTTATAACTTACCTCTCTTAGATTATATGTAAGTCTAGATGAATGTCGCAATGGTTGAGGAGAATGTGATTTTTGCTGACTATCATGTCCACCATCATACATGTGCAAAGGTGTTTTAGGAGATGTATATTTATTACTCTGAACATTAGATTATACATAGATATAAGTATGTGACTAAAATCGAATTAAATGTAAAAATATGATAAAATTATAAGAGTATAAATAAATATAATCTTACTTTGCATTCTGACATTGGATGTGAAGCTGGTTGTAGAATTTGAACCATTTCATTTCCATTCTTCTTAAGGCTTCGACAATCTTCACGGGTTTTCGTTGACTGCAATGGTTCCAAAGGGAACACCTGCACCATAAATAAGAAATAACACACACACACACACATATAATCAAAACAAATCAAGGATAACAATATAGAATATAGAACATCCATTTCTCATCCCATCATTATGGTAAAACATAACAATTTATATATTAATGTTTTTTGTGGAATAGGTTATATGGATTAAAAACTTAATGCCCCAATAACCCCTTGAAAACCTTGAAATCTAGGCGAGCATCATAATAGTTGGTAGCTTGAATTTAGGGAATTTTGTTGATTAGGTTATGCATATCAATAACAATTATAATTAGTATACAATTATAATAAATATAAATATTATTTAATGTTAAAATGTCTAAAAAATTAATATATGCAAAAAAGAATTAGAGTCTAAAGAATTAATATATTCACCCTAGGGCTACCCCCCTTGACTTGTCTATGAGAGAGTCTAAATAGAGTGAGTAAGGATTAGAGTGACAATGCTTACTCTGAGTGTTGTCGCAGTGCCTAGACACTTTGTGTGACAACAGAGCTCACAAGAAGAAGCAATACAAGGTTGACTTAAAAGTCTGATGGCGAACTTTGGTAATTGTGGTGCCTCTGTGCCACAATCTATACACCAATGAGCTATAAAAAAATAACAAAAAAAATTATCAGTTTGCAATGCCAAACATATAAAAGAGAACTAGCAAAATTACAAGCTAAGCTCTAACAATTTGCACTTACGAGGCATTTTCTTATCCTTCAGACGTTGGCTTGAGCTGAATCCAGATATCACAGATGCTTCTTTGTACATATCTTGTTGTATGTTGATTTTGTCTTGAATATCTTGATCCGGAAACATCTTCTCAATGCAAATCATGACACCTCTTATCACCCTCGGGATCTTTGTGAATGTTAGACCCCTCATTATAGAATAATCTCAGATTGAGATATACTCCTACTACATGCAATGGTGAATGTACTTTCCTATCCCACCTGGAATCAATAATTTGTCATAAGGGAGATATTTAGATTCATTTCCCTTATAGAAAGTCTTGATGGCCTCTTTGGCCCTGTCCATGCCCTCATAAATATATCCCATTGCGAGTTTCTCTCCAACCATAAATCTCAAGAATTTCATAAAGGGCTCAATGAAGCTAACAATCTCAGTGACTTGTTCCACAATCTATCACCAAATACTGATGCTTTTGATGAAAAGAGATTTTGGGGTAAGGCAAAAACCCCTTTTCTTTACAATATTCGATCCTGGGACCTATGGGTTATGAGCCCATTACTTATCAGAAGTGTTTCATAAGGCTTTAAGCCTTTAAAACCTACGGACCATACAACTATCGGAAATACACGGGAATGCATAGAAACACATGGAAACTCTGCTTCGAACCCTTTGTTCAGACTTCAAAAACAATTCACCTGGATCTATATATCCGTCGGGTCCGCTCTTCGCTCCGACCCTTTCCGCTGCTCCGATCTCCTGAACTTTGATCACCGATTTATCGCTATCGGCGTATTAGCGTTCCACCACATTGGCGCTATCGCAACATTCATTACTGTTAACCCTTTGACCTCTCCGATTGTGATCAACGATTAGATTTGGACTGTCGATCTAGCTTCCGATCCGACGGTCCATGTTCCATCGCATCATCGCGATCGCAATTATTCAAGACCTGTTCCGATTAGTTCAATGCATCGGTCCGATATGTCTATAAAATTTCAGGTCTGGATCTCAAACTCGGACTATGTTTTTGTTGTTTCTTAGTGTAACTGGAATTCGGCTTGCCTTCAATGGATTTCTACACTTAACACAGTTTCTGCCATACTCTGCTACGACACGCACAACATTCATTAATATATATCTTTGAATCGCCATCAATCCTACAGTGATCAATGGTCGATCAACACGCATACAAATGGGATTCAAGACACCAATGCATATATACACAGTATAACTGGAAAAGGCGTAAAATACACAGACACGCATAAATCCACACAACACACATATTTCTATTATACATATACAGACTTCTATTACAGCCTAAGGCGTTTCAGCCTTGGAACAAGTCCCCCTTCAACTACATTGTGTCGATCTCTGTTTCTACAAATATTTATCAATCGCTCTATATCCTCTCTGTCTCTGTCTCATTACATATATATAGAACACACAGGTTCATCAGTTTCTAAGAAACATTGGAATGGATCACTGAAAGGATCCGATCAATCCTCTCCTTAATCTTCTCTAACAAATCACTAACAACTCCCTAATCTTCCGTTATGCACACATATGGCAGATTACCTTAAGTCTCCTCGAGACTTTTATCCATTCCATCATTTACTCTGTTTTGAACAGATTTTTCCCCTGTTTCTCTCGATGGTCCACATCTCCTCCTTCTCTACTTTGGATTCCTCCTTTAATTAAGGGGGGTTAGATGCTCCTGCACCAGACTCCCGAGGCACAAAAATTTATGACCTCCTCGTCATATGCTTCTCCTTGTCCTTAGCAATTCTACCCACTTCTCAGTGGAACTACCTTCATGATATTCTGTGAGCTGCAACCGACCTCTGCAGTAAAAATCTTCCTCTGTTACATGATACCTCACCAAGCTCTTATCACTTAGTCTTTTGGCATCCTTCTGGTTCTCTTCTCTGGAACCAATTGAGCACACCTTGCTCTAGGTTTTTTCAAGTCTTCTCACCTTCTGTTGCTGCTATCTGCACGATAGTAAGACCACAAACTCTCCAACTTTAAACAACTGTACCTCCTTTCCCTTCTTCCTTCTCGCAAGAAAAATTTCCCTACTGTGATACCACTTGATGAAAAAAAAATTTGGCGTAAGGCCAAAACCCCTTTTCTTTACAATATTCGATCCTAGGACCTATGGTTTATGAGCCCATTACTTATTGGAAGCGTTTCATAAGGCTTTAAGCCTTTAAAACCCGCAGACCATAAAACTATCGGAAATACACGGGAATGCAAAGAAACACATGGAAACTCCGCTCTAAACCCTTTGTTCGAACTTCAAAAACAATTCACCCAGATCTATATATCCATCGGGTTAAATCTTCGCTCCGACCCTTTCCACTGCTCCGATCTCCTGACCTTTGATTTCCGATTTATCACTATTAGTGTACCGACGTTTCACCACATCGGCGTTCCACCACTATTTCTGCATTTTCACCTCCTCATCATTCCATACTTCTACTAGAACTTGTTGCTTAGGATTCTGTGTTGTATCTAGCCCTTTGCATCAAATTCCCCCCATTCTTTCCTCCTCTTCATTTTTACTACAACGCCAATATTTAAGTTTCCTATTGTTGTGTCAGCCACCAGAACCAAGACCTTTCTCTTTGAGATTAGCCATATTTTCCCCCTGAGTATTTAGATCTATGAGTTTGCTTGAGTTTACCTTGTTGGAGGACAATTGAACCAAGCCCTTGAATTATCTCTTTTAAATTACGTGACATATGGAGTGCAGCAGAAATCCCTCAGATAATCTTCAAAAGAACTCCTCTCTTTAAGATGCCCTAGGCACTGGTCTGCTATCAACCCAGAGGTTGTCTCTAGGAGGCTTCTATATCTTCTGAAGAAATTGAGCGACAGGTGATAGAAAAAGTGACAACAGTACTTGCATGCAATTTTGTGTAACCATGACCTCTGGATATTAACATACACCTTCTGGTCTTCCATATTTTCTTTGAAGGTCCTTGCTAAGAAAATTTTATTCACCTTCTGCCATGTGAGATATGATTCCTTTTCTACATATAGTTGAGTGTCTGAGCATACTGGCAAGTAAACTAGCGTAATCTCAATTGCCTCCCCGGTACTTCTCTTTGTGGTATCTTTTGAAGCAACTCTCTTGGGTGCCATGATAACAGTGAATGATGAAGAGAAATGGCCAACACCTGTAATACCCAAGAGAGGAAAAAGCACTCATGGCAGACAATAAATTAGCTTCAACAAAACAACTTACAAAGCAAGATCAGGCACAACCACATGCATTGACTAGGAAAATTGTGCAATTCTAGAAGTGAAGGGAGGGAGATTGTTTGTGGGAACTACACATTGTGCAATCTCAACAGCTAGTGATGCAGCTTGAGGCTAGAGACAGAACAATTCATAGTCCAACCTAGGCAGATTGTGGGAGAGCCTATGCATCTCAAAGTCTCAGTGGCCAAGGTGGTAGACCCGAGCCTTGTAATATGCACAATTTTTGTATATATGCAATTTCTATATATGGAATTTGCGCATATACAATACAGATAAAAGACATGTATATACGGAACATATGCACATATAAGAAAGTGACAGATATATAGAAGATATGTGTATATCTTCCGTACATGCACAATTTCCATATGTGCACAAAAATGGAGCTTCTATATAGGTGCAACCTCTGTATATACACATCTTCTATATATAAGCAACTTCTGTATATGCACATATCTTCTATATATGCATAACATTTTGTATTTTCACATATATGAAAGTTGTGCATATACGAAAGAGATGCGCATATATGGAAGTTGCACAGATACAAAAGATATGTGATGCAGAAGATGTGCACATCTTTAGTATATGCATAACTTTTGTATATGTGTGTATCTTCCATATATGCACTTATTTAGTATATGTTTACTTCTTTCATATATGTTCATATTTGGAAGTTTCACATTTATAATAGATGTGCAAATACAGAAGAGATGTAAATATACGAAGGTTGCGCATATACGGAAGAGATGTGCATATATGGAAGTAATCTCTACTCCCCTTGCGTCTTGTAGGCAAACCTGGGATAGAATATGAAAGTCTTCTTACACACTTGTGTTTTCCACCTCCCTTTAGTCACACATAATGTAGTAGGAGAAAGAGTAAGCGGCCCATTATCCGCACATCATTTCTTTTTCATGCAAGGAATAGTGGAAATATAGTGTAATTAGGAAGACCTCTCATTCTTGGACTTTGATACATCCCTTCAGATTAAGAGGGGAATATTAGATATCTAATCCTCTGCTGATGGTTTGTGTAGTTTCCATCATCAAGGCTGGGCTGTCATCTAGAACTGTGCAGTTCTCAAGCTTAAGGTTGGCCTGCCAAGAGGGATTGCGCAATTTCTGGAGGCAAGGTTGGCCTGCCTCCCAAGATTGTGCAATTTCTGGAGGCAATCTCAGCAATGTTGCAAGGTGTAGTCAGAAGGTTGCTTGTAGCTGTAAAAGTTCAGATCAAGGTCGAAACAAAGAGTCACAATTACCATATAAAAAGATAAGTCTTGAACATACCATGAATACTTGACGACAATAGAAGATAAGCTTCTGTGGACAGAAATAAGGCTCCAAAATCAAAGCACAGGAAAAATTTTGGAGGATGGTTGTAGCAGCTACAATAGTCAGACATCACTAACACCAACCAGATCAGTCTCTACCCAAGTTTTCCAGGGCTCCAGAGCGTTTGTCCCAACTATGGCTCCAGGAACTAATAACTCAACCCATAACCTTCCAGGGCTCCAGAGCGTTTGTCCAACCAAGGCTCCAGGACTAGTAACTCAACCCAAGTTGTTCCAAGGCTCCAGATCGTTTGTTCCAACCAACGGCTCGAGGAACTAGTAACTCAACCCACAGCTATAAGGAACCTGGGCACCAATCAGAAACATGTGGAAAAACCCACAATACCATGGTTATCCAAGAAATGGAAAGGCTAGGAAAAAACACTATCAATCCAGGTAATCCTCCATGTCAATGACATATTATAACTAAATAACCAAATGCATATACCATGCATGCCAAAACTAACAAGGAAATCATACATGAAACTCGATACTTGCAAGGCAATCCCATTGTAGTTGTTGATCCTTCTATCCCCTTGCCCTTTCTTACTTTTCCTTTGCCTTCTTTCTCCAAATCCATGAAAACTAGAGTGCTCCAAGCATGCTCCAAGATTTCTCTAAGTGTGCAAGATTATGAGAGAGAGAGAAAAAATAATGAGAGTGTCAAAGACTGAACTCACAAAACCCGTGAACTAATCCTCGGAATCCTTTTTATCATTGAGGCCTCTATTTTCTTCATTTTCCTTTATTTTTCCTTGAATTTTCCTCACATGCAATTCTATGACCTTTCATCTCCCTTTTCTCCTATTTTCCATTATTTTCATAAATAAATTCCAATTAATTCCACTTTGTCTTTGCCAATTCCCATAGTCATTAATTAATCACCAATGATCCCCATCACTATGTTTTACCAAAGATTCTGTTTGCAATATGTGTCGCATGACCTTGGTTATTAGTTTTATTTATTTGCATAGGAAATCAACCAGGGGTTGTTACAGGAGCTCGGTCATAAGGTTAAATTACCCAAAGGATAAGACAATGGAGGTATGGTTAAGATGATAGTCAAAATCTATGAGGGGTTGGGTCAATGATTTGGAGAGATGTGGCCTGAGGGATACATGTTATGGAAAAATGGAACAAGTGGAAATTGGAAATGGCAGGAACATATTAATTGGACAATATCCATGGATTGGGTGTGATGGTAGGCATAGGATGTCTGCAGATCTAGTGGAATTTCTAAATTCTCACGATGTTTATTATATTGTAGTTGTGGCTAGATATGATCCCTCAGATGTTGATAATCATTTATGGGTGTCTACTCAAGATTTAAAGATCTTCCCTGTTTTTATAGGTGAATGGAATATTTTTTTTTATGAATTTGGGGAAAGCAGGTATTTTTTTAAATAGGGATGAAGAAGATAGTCTTTCTTGGTCTAAAAACAAGAAATGTGGGGTTATTTCAGCAAAGCATGGATACCATGCTTTGATTAAGCAAAATATGTCTTGTAATTCACAATGGTGGTTTGATTTAGTTTGGAAATGTCAAGGACTCCAGAAATGTCGTCTTGTTTATCGCTTCTCCTTGAAATGAATATTCTTAGTTGGGATTTTAAAAAGATGGGAAGGTCACGGATTTTGTATTTTATGTTGTCAGAACAGTGAATCTATTGACCATTTATTTGTTTTTTCCCTTTCGTTAAGACTATTTGGAAAGAGGTTTTGTTAGTCCTTAAAACAAAAGGTTGGTGGTTTGGAAATTCTGTTAAAGAAAGTTTGTGGCTTTAGGTTCAGAGATTTAGTTTGTCCTCTTTTAAATTTATCCCCACATTTATGATGTGGGGCATTTGATTAGGGATAAATAGTTTTTTTTTAGAATGATGTTGTATGCTCAACAATAATTGCACATAATTCTAGAGTTTCATTTTTGGAATATGTCAAGCCCTTGAAATCAAAGAAGATAAGAATTATAAGGGAGCTAGTGTTATTTGAAGGAAATGTATGGGGTTTCTTTGATGGTTGTTATCAAAGGGAGAATTGTGGGGTTGATGTTTCCATTCTATTCCCTAAGAATGTGGTTCTATAATGTTAGTTGGGCATTGGAAATGGAACGAACTTTGTTGCTGAGTTGATTGCTCTGTGGTGTGCTTTAAGGTTAGATTTGTGGAAGTAGGTGAAGGTTTTCAAACTAATTGGTGATTCTAAAATAATAGTGAGTTGGTTCAATGGAAAGGTGGATCTCCGAATCCTTCGCTTGGAATCATGGAAAAGGAAGATCCAGTTATTACAACAATGGTTTGAAGATCTTAAGATCCTTCATGATTACAAGGAGCATATTGTTCTTATAGATCTACTCTCAAAGGAAGCTTTAATTTTGGATGTTGGCATTTGTACCTGTTCTAAATTCCACAATAGTGTTATATTGTTAATTTTTTCCTTTAATCTCTTTAATCTTTCTTTTCCAATGACTAATTAGTCTTTTTTCTTTAAGTATAACTGAAACATAATTTAGATGTTAAAATAAAAATGTCTCATAAAAAAATCAAATAAACTACCATGTAACCAAAAACTTACACTTTTTTATTTCTATTCTAAAAATATAAAATATATATATATATATATATATATATATATATATATATATATATATATTTTTCCTTTTATAAAAACATAAATACATATTTGAATTTTAATTTCATTATTTTCATATATTAATTTTTAAATTTTTACATGGTAAAAGTGTTAAAGCTTATCTATTTCATATGGTTTGAAATATGGATATAACACCTAAGTTAAAATGCAATATACACCTATAGCAACTTACATACATTTTGAATTTTAAAAATGATCAAAAGAAGTTTTAATTTCTTTCCCTAGCTCAAAGTAAGGAGAAGAGATAATGAGCCCATGAGGCTGTGAAGAAATAATAACACTCACTGTAATTGAAATTTATTATTTTTTAAATTTAGTTACATAAATGCTTACATGTATTTCTATTGTTAAATAGAAGTTTCATTAACTTGACGTTAATGAACTCAAAGTTGTTATAGAATATCCAAGCTTATAAAAAATAAGAAATAAGTCTTCTCAAATCTATTTTAGGTAATTTTTCCGATCTTATTCCATTCAATGTATTTGGTATTTTTGTAACCTTCAAATTATTATATTATATTATATTTTTTATTTAATGAGAAATATATATATATATATATATATATTTTTAATTTTTTTTGCGTAAAGACTATTTCTATTAAAAAAGAGAAAAATATGTACAAAGAGGTTGAAACCTCAGAGGGGGCAGAAGCCAGCCCTCAACCAGAGATTCTGAGACATACAGATCCTTCTATTCACCCTTTTGAGGATTGAGAGACTTTGAAACATGATTTGTAAGACCCTGACATACAAAAAAATAATCCAGTTCTATGTCTAGCATAATAGTACTATCGCCGACAATGGCTTTGCTGATAAGCATTCTGTCATACCCGCCATAAACAAAATTAAAGAAAAAACAAGGCTTGCTGAGCCATGATTTGTTGCTGCTCATTAGATTATATTAGCTCGCATTGATACAAAAACAAGAACAGTGTCCAGGGACCCAAAACATAGACGCATAACATAAAATAAAACAGAGCAGAGGCAAGAGTGCCACCAGTAGGCATTGAACCAGAACCATTAGACATGTTGCGCAGAGTCGGGCGCATCCTTGTCAACCTGGCTGGAAGAGGCAATCGATGTGACTAGTTCATTATCTTCATTCCCCTCGATACCGCCATCTGGAGGAATTACCAAATTCAAGATGCTACCTGGATGATGAACCGGCTCACAAGAAAGCACCTCGCACTCACTGGATTTTTCCGGAGGTTGAGGAGCCTCAGGAACAATGTCGTCTTCCTGCATGTTGTTGTCATTGAACACGACCCCAGCCGTCTCCCCCTGAAGGACATTGTCATCGTGAGACTGAGAGGTGGTGGTGTGGGCCGAGTTGCTGGGCTTATCCTCCTCCTCAGCAAGAATTACAGTGATGCTGGCTGACAACACTGGCCTTTTGAGCGTGCTATGGAAGGTGAAGCGGGTTGTTTGAAAGGCGTTGTGCGGGAGAGGTCTAGCATGGCCAGAGGCGGAGAGGACGGGGAGGCAGAAGAAATAGGGACAATGTTATGAGGAGCAGAATGAGAGGCCCTGCCTCGATTACCAGTGTTACCTCCACAGCCAGAGACTCCACGACGGCGAGGCATCTTCGAATTATCAGAGAAACCAGGTAAGGGAAAATGACAGAGCTGAAGGGGGAAGGACTGAGCGCCGATGAACCAGGCAAGACTTAGAATCCAAGAGAGCTTCCTATCTGCCTGGACGAAACAGTGGTGCGGGAAGAAAATCAGGCTGAGGTGGAAAGAGTTGAGGGCAATGGCATAAACCAGACACGAGGCCATGGATAAAACAACGAGCATAGTCTCTCGAACCAAGCATGCATTGAATACGAAATGTGCGACCATAATTATGTACTCTGTCCAATTGATATCGCATGCCATGGAAATGTGTGATCCTCGTCTGCGAGCCAGGTGCAGGGACAGCTGCCTGCGAGGAATAAATCCTCATTAATGCGCAGCAGTAACACCCGCATCCGGGTGATTTAATGAGATAACTTTCATATCTTTTAATTTTTAATTTGTTGTAAATATGATATATAAATATATTAAAATTTTTAATTACAGTTACCAATAATTAGAAATATAAAATTAAAATAAATTATTTATATAATTAAGAGTTATTTTTATTTAGTTAAGACTTAAGTTAATGGTCCAAGAATCAAGGGTATCTGAGAGGAGTGAAAGCCTATCCTTTATGGACCACGAGTAAGTGGGTAATCCACGTGGTGTGGTTTTCCTTGAATAACAATGATGAGCTAGCTTGCATTCGTGGATAGCAAATAGTAATGGTTGTCCTCATTCTTGGTTTGACAATTCAGCTATAATAGGTTTTTCCACTATTTAAAAAGAAAAAATAAGAACAATAGAAATATGGGCTTGGAGTATTGTGCTGAAATTATTTTTTCTTGACTAAGAGCTACTCCGAACAATGATGAGTCAGCTTGCATTCATGGATAGCAAATAGTGATGGTTGTCCTCATTCTCAGTTTGACAATTCAGTTATAATAGATTTTTACACTATTTAAAAAAAAGGAACAATAAAAATATGGGCTTGGAGTATTGCCGTGAATTTTTTTTCTTGGCTAAGAGCTAGACTTTTTCGGAGGTAAGGAAATAAATTAAATGCCCAAGACCCAGAGGAAAGCCTAACCCTTTAAGGGCCACAAGTGGGTACTTACAAGTGGTGCGGTTTTCCTTGAATAATAGTGATGAGTCAACTAACATTTGAAGATAGCAACTAGTGATGATTGTCTCTATTACTGGTTTGACAACTAAATTAAGATAAATTTTTCCATTATTTAGAGAAAAAAACACCAATAAAAATAATACAACAAAAATGATAATATCTCCATTTATGACTCATGTAAATATAAACTCATAATATTATCTGTTGCATAAAATTTGACACTTAAATTTCTGAATATGTACATGATTAGTTGAAAATCTATTTGTACACGACATAGTTTACAATCGAAGTAGACAGTAGTATCTAAAAGCAAAAAGACAAGCCCTGACTGCCAATATGACTCATATGTAAATATGAACTCAAAGATTTCGAATGTTATTGATACTGCCACTCATGATCTGGTTTGGAAAAGATTTAAAAATACAACTGAAGTGTGTAACAAGTACGAGGACAACAGGCCATCTTAACTTGATTGAACTTGTATAAATGATATTTGTGACGTAAAAAGCATATAAATCATAATTCTATTCGTACTACTAAAACATGAGTTTGCTGAATATGAAGTGATATAAACAATTATTCATTAGTCTCATAACATGAGTTCGCTGAAAATGAAGTGATATAAACAATTGTTCATTAGTCTCGTAGTGTCTCTTTCATGGATATAAATAATGCAGTTTTTTAGAAGTGTTTTTTAATTTTAAAAAACAACTCAACAATTAAATCCATAATCCATGGGATCGAGCGAAAGGATTTTAATTTTAAAAAGCAACTCAACAATTAAATCCATGGATCAAGAGAAAGGGTAAGAGGTACTGGAAATCTGCTATGTGCAACAAAATTTCTGATTGTTTTTGTACATGTCCACAATATTCATACAATTGACAATCAACCTGCTAATCACTACAACTAAAGCCCATTCATGATTTCATTGCCAAACCCAAAGGCAGCAAAAACAGTTTGAATAAAATATTCAAAAGAACTTATCGTACACTTTAACTCATCCTCTACATTTTGTACTTGTTATAGCCATCAACATGCAAATCACTTAATAAGCAGAAAAGCGCCGGATCTGCACGGATCCCCTGTTTTTCTTGCTTTCTGGCTCTTCTCAGGTTGAAAAACTGTTCTGTGGACGATCTTCTTCTTTGAAGTGTTGATCCGTAGATTTCAATGTTATCTTCTTAGTACGATCTGATATAATCCATGAAAATATGTAACTTTCTATGTTAAGGACGATCTGATATAATCCATGAAAATATGTGACTTTCTATGTTAAGGAATGAAAGTCTGTTTTTTTCGTCTGAAAAAATAAATAGAAAGCGCCGGATCACATACTATTGTAATGCAGTGATTTGAAAAAGAAAAATCATTTGAAAGGCCACCTGAGATCATGGTTTATATACTGAGAATATTGAGAAGAGGGTTTGCACAGCGGTAAGCAACACTACAATAATTGCCGCCGCCAGAGCTAAACTTCTCCACGGCGATGAGAAATGCTCCTTCATGAGCTCGGCAAACCAAACCTTGAATTTACTTCTGTACTGAACATTCACTTGTCGTTTCAGTTGCCTGAGTACATCTACCCGGCTAACGGTGACTCCCTTACATAGACCATTGAAGAGATCGGCAACCTCTGCGTCGCTCCCAAGGTAATTTGTAACGATGTTACTTCTTCTCATCACAGCCACGTCTTCATCAGAGTCGATCAGCTCGTCCATCAAACTCAGGTAACACGTCACATAATTGATTTTAGATGCCTTGCACACCTCAAACGCTACTAGGTTATGGAAGAGTACCTAATCTTCTTGATGCCTCCATCCGATCGCTCAAATTTGATCCCAGCATTTCTTAATTCCACTGCACGAGGGATGCGTTTGACGTCATTTTCTGCTCCTTCGTCTGGGCCGTTGGGGTCGATTTGATCATCTGCATAGACAATCAGCCCGTGCAACAAGCCCAGAAGATGCTGAACATGTTTATCTGGCTGCGGCCATGACCAATTACTCATATCGTAATTGAAAGGATAAAACTTGGACCTTGTAGCTTTTACCAACACTTTGAAAAGCTTTCTCTGGACCTCAACAATAGGGACCGAGTCGAGCTCCAGTTGTAGCAGCTTTCGGAGAACGGTTACGGGGATTTGATTCTCGAGCATCAAAATGTCGTTCAGTATATCGAACCCAGTGTAATCAATCTTATTTCTCTCAAAAATAGGTTCATAGTAATTACTCGCGTCCGCTACTGGGAATTTGTCGCCGCCCAGAGTCCTCAATACCTCTAAAATGAAGCAACCAGTCGAAACTGAGCATCATAGCGAGGTTCTCTCCGTCGCAATCGATTTTTTCTTCGTAGCCCTCCCTGATTTCGTCCTCCACCTGCAGGATCACATTCTTTGCTTCGGGAGAAATTCATATTATTCGGAACGTTGGCGAGGTTCCTTTTGATATTAAACCGCGTCGTCATTCTACGCAGGGCTCTTCCTTTGTGATTATCCATGGAAGGGAGCTCTGCTTTCCTGTGATGATACAGACCCAACGAAACTATTTTAGGAACATATGCTTCTCTTTTTTTTTGAGTCTTTCAGGAAGTTGGGAACTTTAAATATCGACACAGCGGACGGCGATCGCAGGCAATCAACATCGCAATTCTGTTGAATAGTGATAGTCCATTCTTCCTCGCTGATCCATTCTCGGTGGCGATTGCCGCGACATCGATCTATCATCGTCACTCTCGGAACCAGATTCAGCTGGCAGAACAGAGAGAGGTCCAGCTATAATTAAGCATTCACCCATGATTGATTTATGGCTACAAACACAGGTTTCAGTTTCTGAAAAACACAGGTTTCAGTTTCTGAAAAACACTAGTAGAGGGCAACCAATATTTCGGACCCCATTAATACATCGGTACAAGTTCAAATTTCGAATTTGGGCGGGGCGGGTCTTGTGTTCCGTATGAGGCCATTTCAAATTTCGAATTTGAGCAGTGCGGGTCTTGTGTTTCGTATGAGCCCATTTCAAATTTCGAATTTGGGCGGGGCGGGTCTTGTGTTTGGTATGAAGCCTTTTCATGGCTATCAATATCAGAGGAATGGATGGCCCTATCTTACCCATCATTTCATGACCATCAATACAAACAGCCAGATGGATGGATGATCATATCATGAATATCTTTATAATAAAAAATTAAGTATATGGATTCACCGGTAGATGTCAGAGTTCTCATGTACAGATTTACTAGAAAGAGCATTAAAAGATCTATAGAGATGAAAATGGACAGAATTCTCATGTACCGATTTACTAGAAAGAGCATTAATAAATCTCTAGAGATGAAAATAGACATTGCTGTCAAAAAGATGAGCTATCAAATGGTTCTGGCACTTCGTCACTGCATATATCAGAAGAGTTAAAGTCAAATTGGTATGCCCTGATTACCTCACTACGTACGTCAGAAGAGTTAAAGTCAAATTCGTCTGGCCTCGCTACGTCGGAAAGATGGAGCTATCAAATGGGTCTGGCATGACTACGTCACCACGTGCGTCAGAAGACTTAAAGTCAAATTGGCATGGCCTGAGTACGTCACTACGTACGTCACGAGAGTTAAATTCAAATTGGTCTGGCCTGACTACATCACTAGGTACGTGAAATTGGTGCGGCACAAGTTTTGTGTATATTTATATATAAATAAGTGCACTAGAGATACGAGAGGCAGGTACACATATCCCAGAGAAGCGCATTACGTTTGAAAAAACAGATTTCATAACAATGGAGGGTTGTGGAGAAGATGGGCAAGTAAAGCTCTTAGGTGGGCCTTACAGTCCCTTCGCGGCGCGGGTTCGCGTGGCACTCGCTCTCAAAGGGATCCATTATGAGTTAATCGAAGAGACTGTGCCAAATAAGAGCGAGCTGCTGCTGCAATCAAACCCTGTTCACAAGAAGATTCCGGTGCTCATCCACAACGGGAAACCTGTTTGTGAATCCATGATTATTGTGCAATACATTGAGGAGAAATGGGGAAATAAGGCACCCAATTTTATGCCCAAAGATCCATATGACCGAGCCATTGCTCGCTTCTGGGCTGCCTTCATAGACGATAAGGTAATTCACCCATTTGTTTGCTATCTGCTATTTGGGATTTTGTGAGTTGCAATTAGTTTTTCGCATTTCTGCCTCTAACATTAGTTATTGGTGGCTGCAGTTCTCTCCAAGTATTCGGGGAGTTTTCATGGGCGACGGTGAGGAGCAACAGAAAGCGGTGGAGGAATCGGTGGCAAACCTCCTTCTGTTGGAGGAAGCGTTGTCCGGGAAAGCGTATTTTGGAGGAGATGAGATAGGGTTGGTTGACATTGCATTGGGAGGGCTATTGGTAACGGTCCAAACGATGGAGAGGATTACCGATAGTGTTTTAATAGACAAACAAAAAATGCCGCTATTAAGTACATGGGCCCACAAGTTTTGTAAAGCGGAGGGAGTGAAAGAAGTTTTGCCCGATCCGGCCAAGTTATTTGAACTTGTGTCGGAGATGAGAGCGAAATTGACATCGCCACCCGCTGGCAATTAGAAAGGAGGAGGCTTACAGATGGCTAAAATAATATTTATTTAGATAATAGTTGTAGTGTTAAATTTAGTGAGTTAGAATGGCTAAAATAATGTTTAGATAATAGCTGTTGTGTTAAATTTAGTGAGTTAGAATGTATCAAGTGAATTCGAATTCGTGCATGAATTGGTGGGCGATAAATCTGCCGTGCGAGTCATTGCAGTAATACTGTTATTTGTTCCTTTGAATATTGGAGTTATGTTTCATGTGAATTTGTATTTGATCAGAATCGGTGGGCTATCTAGCTTCATAAGTGTTTAGGGTTATGAATTATTTTATTATTTCAAAAACATATTAATTTTAAAAAAATTCCCAAGACTAGGTCCACCCGTGAGTTGATATATATGCATATCCGTGAATAAATTGTATGAATACGCCAAAATACGTAAATAAAAAATCAATAAAAATTTTAAAATAATAATGATAACTATCTTTACAATTTCTTAGATTTGATGGAATGAAATGTTTCAATAATTGGTTAATAAATATGACAAAATAATTAGTTAGATCTATTTTAAAGATCAGATTTCTACCCAAAAAAATGGTAGGGTGCAAAATACAACGTCATTTTTAATTATTTAAAGTATATTATTGAATATTAAATAAAATGTATATAGAATTAGTTAAAAAAATTAAACATAAAAACTTAATTTATATTTTTATTTTAAAATAATATTCACAGACAAATTTACACATCACTATCCTAAATTGTAAATAAGTTTTTATTTTTATTTTAAAACAATATTCACAGACAAATTTACACATCACTATCCTGAATTGTAAAACAAGCTTATGGACTCAATTTAATTTGTATGACTTTGACCTCCCAAAGCAAGTAAGATATTGGAGTAGCGCCTTTTTCTTAGGAGTACATGAAATAAGGAGAATGCAAGGAAAGCGATGAGAGAGCTTACTGTTGCGCATGGTACCCATACATCCGCCACTCCAGGGACGCGATCAGACATTGCAGGTTGGGCATCTATCTCTCGTCAAAAGCGTTGTCTCCCAAGGTTGACAGCTTCACAGCAACCTATACACGCTGTGGTCGTCTCACGTCGACGATATAGCTTACGTATGGAGAGAGGAAAGGTCCCTATTTGCGTTGATGTTTGTTTCTGAGTAGTTAAAGGGAAATCAAAGGCCTTAATTTCATTCCTTAGGATCAAAGTTACATTCGGTTTATAAACACTTCAACGGTGTATTCTTGACATTTAAAAGCCCACTAAAAAAAACCACAAACATCTCGCATCATTAAGCATCAAAGGTTAGATCAGAGCATACATAACACAGCGGGTTTATACTAAATGGAGAAACAACAAGATTACTCAATTAGAAACAACGGAATAGATAAAACAAACACTGGAGAACAGAAATCACTTTTGCTTTCCTTGGCCAGAGAAATTACAAATTTATGGAGGCAGAAGAAGGATCTAGAATCCTGTATGTGATTTAGATGGAGATCTGGAATGATCTAGAGACTAATGGGGTGTTAAGATCTAGAAGGATCTAGAAACTAATGGTGGTGTAAAATAATCTAGAATCCTGCATGTGATTCTAGAAACCACTGGTTGAGTAGAAAGATCTAGAATCAGTTGAGAATAATTAATATTATTTTGATATTAATGGAGAAAATAGTTACATTGTTGTAACTTTCTCCCTAGTTTAGGATTAGTTACTATAGTTATGGGGTTTGGGTGCAACTTCCTATTTCCTAGTATTGCATTTAATGATGTAATCTTTGATTGATTAGTGAATAGATTGGACGAGAGTGATCTCTCAATTTTTGTGAGTGTAGTCCCCAGGTGCAGGCCACACGTGAGAGCTACATCTCTTTCTTTTCAAATCTGTTAAATTTAAAATAATTTATCAATTACTTGTATTCTTTTCAGGTCTATCTAATATTTTTTGGGCATAAGCGATAAATACTGCTGTATATTTGAAAAATAGAAGTCCTACTAGGTTTCTTGGCTTCAAAACCCCTTTTGAAGCCTTATATGGATTTAAACCAGCAGTAAACCATTTAAGAGTCTTTGAGTCAAAGGCATTTTCACATGTACCCAAAGCTGATAGAAAGAAACTAGACCCTAAGGCAGTAAAATGTATCCTTGTTGGTTATGGTACAGAGTTTAAAGCATACAAACTGTTCAATCCTGAGTCTCGTAAGACATTTGCAAGTAGAGATGTAGTCTTTCATGAAAAGGTATAAGAAAGGGAAGCTGATGTTGGAGATGATTGGCACATTCCATTGCTGTTGGAGGAAAGCAGCGAGGATGAAAGGGAGCAGGAACAGGAGCAGAAAGAAGAGAATGAAGAAGAACAGCAAGAAGGTGAAAAAGCAGGCCAATTATTGCAGAGGAAAACAAATTTGAGGTAAGTCCCCTACCAAGGAGGTCAGCTAGGAAGACTCAATTACCATTGAAGTTGAGAAACTATGCGTTGATGTCAATGTTTTTGAACATTATAGAGCCCTCTAATTATAAAGAAGCTAGTCAATTTGAGGAATGGAGAGCTACAATGAATGAGGAGATGGAATCAATTCTTAGAAATAATACTTGGGAATTAGTAGAGCTGCCTAAACAAAAAATGCCTATAGGAAGTAAATGGCTGTTTAAACCCAAAATTAATGCAGATGGAAGTATAGATAAGTTAAAAGCTAGGTTGGTTGCAAAAGGATACTCACAGCAGGAAGGTATTGATTTTGATGATACTTTTGCACCTGTAGCAAAGCTAAATACAATCAAATTACTTATTGCTTTAGCTACTAAACATAATTGGGAATTACACCAACTAGATGTTAAATCTGCATTTTTAAATGGTGATTTAAAAGAAGAAATTTACTTAGTACAACCAGAAGGATTTGTAATGCAGGGGCAGGAACAACTTGTTTGTAGGTTGAAAAAGGCTTTATATGGTTTAAAGCAAGCTCCCAGGTCTTGGTATGAAAAGGTTGATTCTTTCTTTATAGAGCATGGTTTCCATAGAAGCTTAAATGACCCAAATTTGTATACCAAGTACAATGATCAGGGGCAGATTATTTTGATTTCTCTATATGTGGATGATATGATTCTAACAGGAAATGCAAATGACTTAATCAGAGGAATCAAAAGGCTCATGGCACAAGTTTTTAAGATGAAAAATCTCGGAAGCCTTAACTATTGTCTGGGATTAGAAGTATTCAGAGATACTAGGCAAACTTTTCTTACCCAAGGGAAGTATGCTAGAAATATGTTGGAAAAGTTTGGGATGGATCAATGTAGATCAGCAGCGACACCTTTGCAGCAAGAGGAAGAGCGACGACAGAATCTGAATCTGAACCCCCAAAGTGACGATCTTGCGCTGATGGCAAAACGATGACTATCCAAAGGGAAGCAGTCACAACAGCAATCAATCCAGAAAGGAGGAAAAACACATAAAAATCACTGTCATAAAGGTATGCTTGCAAATCATTCTGAAAAGAAATGCTTTTATTGTGGAAAGAAGGGTCATATACAGAGAGATTGTTATTATAAGAAGCAGGCTGATGAGGCAAGGAGGAGACAGGTAAATCCAAAACACAGAGGATATTTTGTTGAAGAAGAAGACTTCAGTCATGAATTTCGACTGTTCACAGTCAACTGTGCCCTTTCAGTATCGAATGAAGATGACATCTGGTATGTCGATTCCGGAGCATCCTCTCACATGACAGGTAATAAGGAATTTTTTGATAATCTTGAAGAAATTATAAATGGATCAAAAATATATCTAGGGGATGATAATGGATATCAGATTAAAGGTCATGGGGTGATTTCAGTTAAGTTACCAAATGGAAAGATTAGTCACCTTTCAAATGTTTTATATGTACCTGGAATAAAGAAAAACATGATATTTGTATCCATGATGGCTGATCAAGATATGCATGTCGAATTGTTCAGGACTCACTGTGTGATAAAGGACTGCAGGAATGAATTTGTTGCAACAGGCATGCGAGTTGGAAGCCTATACAGACTGGATGCAAAAAGTATATCAAAGCAAGCCATGGTTACAGGAGAGTCGACAGCTGAACAACTCTGGCATGTGAGGTTTGGTCATCTGAATATGCAGGATCTCATGTTGTTACAGAAGAAAGGTATGGTCGAAGGTCTCCCCATCTTTCGTAACATTCAGTTAAACTGTGATGGTTGTGCCTTAGGAAAGATGCACAGAGAACAGTTCCCTCTGCATGATAGGAGGAGGAAAACAAGAATCTTAGAGCTAGTGCACACTGATGTATGTGGTCCCATGCAGACAAGGTCGCTAGGGGGAGCATACTATTTTTTGTTGTTTACTGATGACTGCACTAGGTATTCATGGGTTTATTTTTTAAACAAGAAAAGTCAGACTTTCCAATGTTTTATAGGTTTCAAAACCCTGGTGGAAAAACAGTTTGGAAAAAGTATTAAAATTCTCCCATCTGATCAAGGAGGAGAATACAAATTAAAGGAATTCATGAAACACTGCAAATCTCACGGGATTGTTCAGCAATATACAGTACCGCACACACCATAGCAAAACGGAGTTGCAGAGCGTAAAAACAGAACCTTGGTGGAATGCGCAAGGAGCATGCTGCAAGGTAAAGGTCTATCTAATATTTTTTGGGCAGAAGCGATAAATACTGTTGTATATTTGAAAAATAGAAGTCCTACTAGGTTTCTTGGCTTCAAAAGTTGATAGAAAGAAACTAGACTCTAAGGCAGTAAAATGTATCCTTGTTGGTTATGGTACAAAGTTTAAAGCATACAAACTATTCAATCCTGAGTCTCGTAAGACATTTGCAAGTAGAGATGTAGTCTTTTATGAACAGGTACAAGAAAGGAAAGTTGATGTTGGAGATGATTGGCACATTCCATTGCTGTTGGAGGAAAGCAGCGAGGATGAAAGGGAGTAGGAACAGGAGCAGAAAAAGAGAATGAAGAAGAACAACAAGAAGGTGAAAAAGCAGGCCCAGTTATTGCAGAGGAAAACAAATTTGAGGTAAGTCCCCTACCAAGGAGGTCAGGTAGGAAGACTCAATTACCATTGAAGTTGAGAAACTATGCGTTGATGTCAAAGTTTTTGAACATTATAGAGCCCTCTAATTATAAAGAAGCTAGTCAATTTGAGGAATGGAGAGCTGTAATGAATGAGGAGATGGAATCAATTCTTAGAAATAATACTTGGGAATTAGTAGAGCTGCCTAAAAACAAAACACCTATAGGAAGTAAATGCTTGTTTAAACCGAAAATTAATGCAGATGGAAGTATAGATAAGTTAAAAGCTAGGTTGCTTGCAAAAGGATACTCACAGCAGGAAGGTATTGATTTTGATGATACTTTTGCACCTGTAGCAAAGCTAAATACAATCAGATTACTTATTGCTTTAGCTACTAAATGTAATTGGGAATTACACCAACTAGATGTTAAATCTGCATTTTTAAATAGTGATTTAAAAGAAGAAATTTACTTAGTACAGCCAGAAGGATTTGTAAAGCAGGGGCAGGAACAACTTGTTTGTAGGTTGAAAAAGGCTTTATATGGTTTAAAGCAAGCTCCCAGGTCTTGGTATGAAAAGGTTGATTCTTTCTTTATAGAGCATGGTTTCCATAGAAGCTTAAATGACCCAAATTTGTATACCAAGTACAATGATCAGGGGCAGATTATTTTGATTTCTCTATATGTGGATGATATGATTCTAACAGGAAATGCAGATGACTTAATCAGAGGAATCAAAAGGCTCATGGCACAAGTTTTTGAGATGAAAAATCTCGGAAGCCTTAACTATTGTCTGGGATTATAAATATTCAGAGATACTGGGCAAACTTTTCTTACCCAAGGGAAGTATGCTAGAAATTTGTTGGAAAAGTTTGGGATGGATCAGTGTAGATCAGCAGCGACACCTTTGCAGCAAAATCTGAAATTGAGGAGTGACGATGGCACTAAGGAGGTAGATGCCACAATGTACAGACAACTGGTTGGCACCCTGATATATCTTACAACAACCAGACTTGACTTGGCATACTCAGTTAGTGTGTTGAGCCAATTCATGTTGAAACCGCGTGAAAGTCACTGGGAAGCAGCAAAAAGCGTGTTGAGGTATCTTTGTGGTACCGTTCATTTTGGTATTTTATACACTGATGTGTCTGATGTTACTCTAGCAGGTTTTTCAGACTCAGACTGGGCAGGTAACCTGGATGATCGGAGGTCCATCACAGGTTATGCATTCAACATAGGTTCCGGGGTCATAACATGGAGCAACAAGAAACATAGTATTGTAGCTTTGTCGTCATGTGAAGCTGAGTATCAAGCATTGTGTGCAGCAACATGTGAAGCGATCTGGTTGAGGAGACTTCTCAAAGATGCAGGAAAAGAGCATAAGCAACGCACTTCTATCAAAAGCAACAACCAGAGCACCATCAAATTAGCATACAATCCAGTGTTTCACAAAAACACGAAACATATAGACACTCAGTTTTATTTTGTTAGAGAGAAAATACAGTCAAAAGAAATTGCTGTTGAATATTGTAAAACTTGTGACATTATGGCAGATGTTTTTACAAAGCCTCTTGCACGAGTGAAATTTGACTTGTTTAGAAAGATGCTAGGAGTCCAGGAGAACCCTTTCTCCATTAAGGGGGGGAGTTGAGAATAATTAATATTATTTTGATATTAATGGAGAAAATAGTTACATTGTTGTAACTTTCTCCCTAGTTTAGGATTAGTTCCTATAGTTATGGGGTTTGAGTGCAACTTCCTATTTCCTAGTATTGTATTTAATGATGTAATCTTTGATTGATTAGTGAATAGATTGGACGAGAGTGATCTCTCAAGTTTTGTGAGTGTAGTCCTCAGGTGCAGGCCACACCTGTGAGTTACATCTCTTTCTTTTCAATTCTGTTCACATTTTATCTGAATCGTACATGAATTTGGCTTCACACTTAAAATCTAAAATACTTGAATATGACAAATTCATGATTTTAAAATTAACGAGACTCTAAATCTCTAAAACTAACAAAAAAACCATGCAACAGTTAAGGAATAATAGCAAAACATAAAGATTCCGACGGACAAAATTTGTGCAAAAGTGAAAAGTAGAGCATATCCAGTGGTTTTGATTATCATTTACTTGTGGGAACCTGTTCTCTGTCGTCCATGAAAGGCCTGTGGAAAAATTTGTAGGACCTTCTTTGATGAGTAAGGGACCATGAGCAAACTCTATTTAGAAAGGTAATTCTTTGTCTGGTTCCTTTCCCTATAGAGATGTTCCTTTCCCTATAGAGATGTGAGGAAAAAAAAAAAAGACTCTTTATCCTCAGAATATATTGAAGCACATATGGGAAAAAAGTTTTGACATTGATGATTGTTATTGACCTAATTGATAGAAAGCAAATAACATTGACACAATTGATAGTAAGAAAAGAACAAAAAAAACAAGTAAAAGATCTCTTTATTCTCGGAATATATTGAAGCACATATGGGAAAAAAGTTTTGACGTTGATGATTGTTATTGACGCAATTGATAGAAAGCACATAACAATTGACACAATTGATAGTAAGCAAAGAACAAAAAAACAAGTAAAAGATCTCTTTATTCTCGGAATATATTGAAGCACATGCATGGGCAAAAACGTTTTGACATTGATGACTGTTATTGACCCAATTGATAGTAAGAGAAGAGTTGCCATATGCTTGAATCTAGAAAAAGGTTGTCATATACTTAAATCCAGTCACATCCGTTATAAAAAATAACCAAAGTTCAACTGAGTAGTTGGTACCCCTCCCAAAACCCATCTCGACGTGGAAACTTGATAGTAAGCAAAGAGTTGCCATATACTTGAATCTAGCAAAAAGTTGCCATATAGTTAAATCCAGTCACATCCATTACAAAGAAAAATAACCAAAGTTCAACTGAGTAGTTGGTACCCCTCCCAAAACCCATCTCGACGTGGGAAGTAGAAACTAGAACTCTTAGTAATAAATAGGACAACCCCCTCTACTCTGCTAAGCTTGCTCGGAGTCACCGTCAAAATAGCCTCAAGGAATAGATTTGTCCGGGTTCTCAACTCTAATTTGACGCACTTTAGTTAAGATGAAATGAGATATCATAAATTCAAGATACAAGAAATTGATAAATTATTTTAAATTTAAAATTAAGATATACACATATTTAAATGCATGGGAGAAAACAAGACAGGTAAGAATACAAGTAATTGATAAATTATTTAAAATTTAAAATTAAGATATAGAGATATTTAAATGAATGGGGAGAAAACAAGATAGGTAAGTGCAATTACTCATAACATTTATATTAAATTTGATATATTGTGATCTGGTATAAGTGTAAATTTTTTTATAAATTAAAATATGGTGAAATAATAAGTTTTTAATTTTGATTTTTTAATTAATAAAATAGTTTTTGAAAAATTATAATGGTATATGATTGACTAGGTTTAATCTATTTCATGTCTTTATGGGTAGCTCAATTGGTAGTCTTACCAAGTTTATAAACAAAAAAGTTTAGTTTATTTGTTAATTAGATTTATTTTAGACGTTTGGAAATAATGGTAATTATTTTTTCTATCTACATTCAAGTCTCACAAGCAATATACTAAAGAAACTGAAAGTTAAAGTAACCATGATACCAAGAAAGCTGAAAATTAAAGTATTTGCCAATACTAATATGACACTTGTGCCAAGTGGACATCGACATGGTAGAGACATGGCACCATGTGGGCTAGGTGTGGCCATGTGGACACCATGTAGATTCTTTTAATGACATGGCCTCCTTAATGAAGTAAAATCTAAATGACACAACATTCTATTTAGGCTATGAATGTGAAATTCATATGGTCTAAAAACCATAGCTACCAAGTTCGGCCGTACTGGCCAGAAAAATTCGGAAATACGGCAGTACGATCCGATTCGGTCGTAAATTCGGAAATTCGAATTCGGTACGGTTTTGTTTTGTTTTTTTTTTTAATAAATTTTTTTATATTAAATTTTTTTTATAATAAACGTTAATGTTTGGTTAAACTTATTACGATGATGATGGATGAAATTTGGTAAATAAAAAATTTTGTATTAAAAAAATTATAATAAATGGTAAATAGTATGTTAGGAATATTACAGTTATAATGGAATTTAGTAAAATGGTATGTAAAGAATATTACAATTATGATAAATGGTAAATGATATATTAAAAATATTATAATCATAATGGAAATTAAGTAAAATAGTATGTTACTAATATTACAATTATGATGGAATTTAATAAAAAAATTATTAGTATAAAATTTAATATTTAAAAATAGAAATTTCTATATTATTTAATTAGATAAAAAATTGTTAATATAAAATTTAATGTTTGAAAATAGAAATTTCTATTTTATTTAAAACATAAATTTTTATATTAAGAAAAATACATTTACTATTTAATTTGGTAAAGATTTTTTCTAATATATATCTATCTATATATATATATATATATATATATATATATATATATAATAGAAATTTCTATATTAAAAAGTATAGTAAATAGTAAATTGCATATTAAAAAAGTTACAGTTGTAAAGAACAATAAATTATATATTAAAATATAGTAAAAATAGTAAGTTTATATGTGTTAAAAATAATAAATTCAAATAAGAAAGAAAAATAAATTCTTAGTTATAAATATTTATAAAATATATAGTCTCCAAATTTTTCTATTTGAATTTTATACTTCTCTTATTCCCCACTAGTAACAAAATCGGAACGATGAATTAAAGTTGGGGTGTGTTTCTCCCTTCCTGTCTGTTGAGGTATGTTTCTCCCTTCCTGTCTGTTTTGAATTGAGTAGAATGCATATCTGAACTAACAAAATCTGCACTATAAACAACTCTTTGAAAGTGTGTTTTATTGGAAACTCTAAATCTACAAGGAGAGAATTATGTTGTTTTAGTTATTAATTAATAATGTTGTTATTTTTTTTTATTTCTAAAGGTTATATTAAAATTTAGGATTCGAGAATATGTTCTTTTTGAAATATATATTAGAATATAATTTTTTTTTTTAATTTAGAAATAATTTAATCTTGAAAGATCTTTACTTCCAAATTTTTTCCGTATTGTATTTTAGATAATCGAATTTTTTCCGTACCGAATCGAATTCGAATTCGTATTTGAATTCAAATTTGGTAACTATGCTAAAAACTCTCAACGTGCTAAACGAAATGACGATATTAATTTTAGAATTTGAAGATGGAAGAAAACATGTTATTGTAACTCCTTGATAAAAAACCTTAGAGATAAACTTAAATTAGTAGCATTCCCACAACCTAAAATGCCATAAGAGAGTGAGAAGTGTTACATAGTACTTTGGTCATCATATGAATTCGAAAGAGAGTAAGAAGTGTTTCATAGTACTTTCGGTCATCATATGAATTGGGGTCGTTAATCCTAACACTCATTGACACTACTTCATTGCTTCCATTTATAATGACCTTTTCAATGTTTATGGAAACGCGATGTGGTCCTATTAATGTAGTTTCATGGCTTCCATCGATAAATTGTTTATGAAGCAACCCATCTTTCCATCCACTTTGTAATGAGCCGTATAGTTGTAAGCAAATTATCAACACCATAGATAAATTGTTTATGAAGCAACACATCTTTCCATCCACTTTGTAATGAGAAGTATAGTTGTAAGCAAATTATCAACACCAAGTAATCCATTATTGGTCACAAGGCACAAATTTCATGTCTATCAATTATAGTCATATATGTATAGATAAGATAATAGAGGAAACTGCACATATCCACGTTAAAAACAAATTATAGAGTGATTTAATAAGTCTAGATTAGTAACAATGTAGGTTGGCGAAGAAAAAGGGCCAATAACGTTGTTAGGAGTGAGTTTCATTTTCCTCTCGGTCTAGATTCAAATAACACTTGTTATTAAAGCCATTGATTATGAGTTCATCGAAGAGGATGCTATTCATTATTTTTAGCAATTTCTACCTGTATTAACATTATTTGAATTCTGTATTAACATTATTTGAATTCTGTTTTGCTGACGTGGGATTTGATTTTTTTTGAAGTAAAAAATGGGGACGTAAGTCACAGCGAGGCTCTTTAAATAGCCAAATTTTTTTGGATGATCTCTCGTTACGGATTTTAATGCTCCATTGGCTTATGGATCCTTCCTCCTACGAAGAAGAAAACTTGGGAAACCTAAGCCTAACTAATTTTTTTATATACATAAAATCTGTTAATAAACCTAAAACTATTATTTAATAATTAATAAAATATGATACACAATTTATAATAGCATCATCAATTAAAATATAATAAATATTGTACAAATGATATAAGAATTATAATACAACATATAAAATGACTAGAACTTAATGTAATTAGTCCAAAGAATAAATTGTATTTATCTTTGTTATGACATTACAAATGAAAACTAATTTTAATTTATATAAGTAATTATAATTTAAAATTAACAATAATCCTCAATGTGAATAAGTAAAAGATAGATAACTATGAAAATGTAAATTTCTTATCTTTTAAACTAACACAGAACAATTAGTGTTTGTTTTAATAATTCACATTAAGAATAAATCATATATGAAAAAAAACTGGCCAATCTTATCTACTTGTTAATTCTCGGCTAAAGTAAACTAGAAACATAATTGTAACAATTTCTATGAATTAAACTATGTTTCAATTATTTGTTTTTGAAACAATTCAATAAACCAATAATGAAATAAAATAATAGATTGGAAACTGCTACAACACATGTATTAACTCAATTTATATAAATATAACATTCTTAACAATCTAAATCCTTAGAAACAATTCACAAGAACCTAGACTGAAACAATGTTTAGATCAATCTCATCTTTAGTACACAAGTTGTTGAGTTAAAACTACGATAAAATATAAACAGATAAAATTGAACTAATACAAACAAAAATAAATACAATAATTCATTGTTGGTTCATGGATCGACTTGAAGAATGATAGAGTTTTTTCTTTGAAACTTTTGTAAATCAAATTATATAAAATTAAAAAGGCATTGAAAGAGAAGTGACTATGGAAAACAAACTCATATAATTATTACTTGATTGAGTCAAATCGAATCAACACTCTTATGCAAAAGGGTTTTCAAAACAGTTCCATAGTCACAGTATATTTATTCAACATTTCTTTTTAGTTCTCTTTCACTTCCTTCACCTTCCAAATTAAAGCTTTATATAGAGGCTAATAAGGCTCACCATATTCAAACTTAATTTGCAAAATGAAAACTGTTTTTACAAAAATTACAATCCATTGTTTTTGACCTCTTGGTGGAATATTAACTACTTAAAAGAAATAGACATAAAAGAACTAGCAAGTCTTCCACACATGATTCAGGACAACTAAATGGAATCCACAATATCTTCTTTTGTTGAAACCAAGACTGCCATTGGGTATATAGGAACAACTTGTCAACGAATGAGGAAAATGATATTATCAACTTATATTGATATCAAGAAAAGGCTACTATAAAATGAAAACTTTGTAGTGTCCTTTTAAATTTAGTAAACAAAATCAAAACCAAAACCAAAACATACCTTAAAAACTCTGACCATGAAACATAGATAAACATTAAAAATTGTATTTCGTAGGGTTCAAATTTGGAGACATAACCAATATAACATTTGACGACTTAATGATTATATCTGTATCTCCTCTGTATGTTTCCACCTTTGATTCTATATATTTTTTTCTTTTTGTTTTCCCTTAATTGATTTAGAGATTTAAGTTGATTTTCTCTTGAATGGGCTAGCTAATGTGATGTTCAAGATAAGGAATTGTGACTAGAAACTATTGATGACAGTACATATCAAGTGTGGATGGATCATAACTAAAATTTCTCTAACGACATTTTCTTGGATTATTGTTACCATCTTGAACATATTTATTATTTTTAGCAAAACCAACATAATCCTTAGTCTGAGACTTATTTTTCATCAGGGAAGGCTTAGCAAGCATTTCAAGATCAACAAAAACCTCCTTTACTAGGATGTTCTTCCTTTGGTTACACTAAGCCCTTGATACTTTCCTTTCAATTTGTTTAAACTGTAGAGTCAGGATTATGCCCAGGCTAATTAACTTCCTCTTTCGTTGAAGGTTTAAATTTAGGACTATGGTCCAAGGCTTTTAGCTCATAATTTTCCCTAAATTATGGTTTCAATTCCACATGATGTAATTCATTATTCTTAGCCATAATCCCGGTGGCACGAATACATATAGTTTCATAGTTTTCAACTCTATTTCAATGCGAAAAATATTTTTTCTAAGCATGGAATGATTCATCATGGTGATCTTCATCAATAACACTAGAATCATATGAAACTAGGTCGGTTGCTTGAGGACTAAGTGAAACCAAATGTTCAAGATCTCGTTGATAAAAAACTTGGGCTTTATGACAACCATTACGAAGGAGAAAAGAATCCCAAACATCGCCATTTTTTATCAAATGATGGTTCACCAAAATGCAGATAAGCTCGTGATGAAAGAAAGACCTGTCAGGGTTAAGTTCGACCTAATGTGCCTTAGCCATTTTAGTGAAGCTTTTGTGAAAATAATGTGGAAGGTTAAGTTTATATCCTAAAAATGCCATGAACATATAAATATGGTAAATAAACGCTATCCTGTAACGCCCTTCAAATGTTATGTAACAACGCAAAAAAAAATAGATCTTTCCATATAGGTTTGAGGAAAGAAACCAACATACCTTTAACATTATATGCATTAATCTTATTTTCCAGGAACTTCGTCCATGGTATTTCACGTATAGGGTTGTTCTCCAACCAACTCTCACCTTCTGTAGGGAGATGCATTTCTTCATCTATGAAACTGACATCCATAGAAATATCTAAGTCATCGATCTTTTCCCTCTTTTCAGTAAAGGTAAAGGTGAAGAAATGAACTACTCCCTCACTAAAACCCTGAAAGTGTTGGAAAAAATCCCACCATCTGACCTGCTGGAACAATTGCAAATATTGATCATATGACACAATAATATCGCTCCCAATTTTCTCAGTTCTAATCGTGGGGGGAATAATAGAATACTTGGTGGAATTTTATTTGAAACTAGGTGTGAATAACAGGTAAAACAAGTCGAGAGAGGATTTGAAACCCTAAAAAAAATTAAAGAGGAATGAAAAGGTTGGGCAAAGAAATGAAATGCATAGGATTCAGAGATGAAACCCTACACCATGTATTAGATGACTTGCAAGCGCAGTCCCAAATGTATGAATTAGTAAAAATGACAACGAGGGGAGAGATATGACTTGAAAACTTGAGTTATGGAAACAGTTAAAGACAAAGATAAATGTCACTAACTGTGGTTGAAAACCCAGCTACTTGGTGCCATGTCACCCAAAAACATATATTTGATTCAACACAAGTCTCATTGAATTTGCATACCATTGCCACATATCATTTCACTATATAACACATTGAGAATGTTGGATACTAGTATTAAATTGCACATAGAACCACAGGTTGTATTATTAAATTTGATGTGAATCAAACCATAGAATTAATGAAACATGAATCCAAAGTTCAATAACGATACATAATATCACAACGTCATGGAATGATAACACTTGGCATATAGAGATACAAACTTATCAAAAAATATGTATACCTATGTTAAACGAAGGTCTAAGAGCACAATGCATAACCTTTGGACCTATATAATGTATAAAAATGATAATTCACACAAATTTAACCCAAAAATTAAAGTGAGAGAATACATAAAACTCAATGAAAACTTTAGTATTCATAGGTTGGTTTTGTTAAATAGGTTCATAGAATCATGAAGTGCCTTAAACAACATGGATCATTATTATTAGGATAGAAAAGGCAAAAGAAACCTCATGTAAATAAAATGACCAACAACCATAGTAAACAAACTTTAAGATGAGTTTCCTAGTTATTTGGAGCTAATAACACACCAATTATGAAAAGAAAAGAAAATCATATAACAATTGAGATTGAAACGTGCGTTTCAAAAACATATCATCATTTCATTTTAAAGTTATGTATGAAAATAGAAGACAAACAAATAAATCAAAACAGGGGCCCATTTCATGAAAAGTGAGAGGGGGGTTTTTTTGATAGCCAACAATTGGCGACTCACTGGATGAACCATTTATCTCTGTCTGAAACTGTATTATATGTTAGGGAAAAAATTAAGATATTGTATGAGAAATAAATGCTAAACAATCTGAAAAATGATTGCTTCATTTTTGCTCTAATGAAATTAATGTTACATTGTTAAAAGATATTTGTTCATAAATTAAATCGCTATACACAAAATTTACATAAAATCGATATAGATTTTTAGAGAACATATAACCAATAGATTGAGAGAATGAAATAGGGAATCGAGTAGATGGTGTAATTATGAATTTAATGCCATAGTCATTTCCTCTATTTCTAGCAAGTTCCCATAGCCTCGACAGGGGTGCCTCTGAACCTGAATTAGATGACTGGATCCAACCACACAAGTTATAAGCTCATGGTTAAGAATTATAATTATTTTCTACTAGGAAGGAGATTCAGAATCTCCTTAAAGGCATGGGATGACATGTAGATTCTGAAAGGTTTGCACATAAATTATTTCAAATATTGATTTGGAATCCCATATGTCATAAATGGAGCCACTACTGCTAGCAGGCGGCTATAGCCTCTTTAGGGATGCCACTTAAACCGATTCTACCTGAGTTTTTTGATCCCGAGAAGACAAAATAAAGAGAATATAGGAGCATGAATAATTAATCTTGATCTCAATTGATATTGTCTAGTAAATGGGGAATTAGGTGATGTAGGGAACCCCTTCATGGCGGAATATGATCATAAAGGTAGTTCCCCCTTCATTATTCAACCATCGGGTATGGACTTATGGTTATGGCCATACTCAATATCGGAAGCGTTCTAAATTCTATGTTGCCTTAAAATCCTGATATATAACTTTTATTTGAATTACAAAGGGAAACCCACACAACACCCATACATTGGACTTCAAAATATGTAAACCTGCTTGTATAAATCTTTCGGGTCTGCCTCTTACATATGCCTTATTGCCTATTCTCCGATATCCACTTTGAAACAAAAATACAAAGAAATATGCCCAAAGACGCATGGGTCGGATCTCAAATGGATTTAAATATTCTCTATAAATTCCATCAGGTTCGGATTGGGAATTAAGCCTTGCGCATGTTCGCGCCCAATATCCGTCCGATCGTCCATTCGATGGATGGTCCCGATCACTCAGATTTCAAATCAATATAAACCACAACTCATTACCTCATCGGGTCCATATTGTAAAATCTGCTTACGGCTTTTAAGGCTGCCCGATAACTGTTTACTATCGTTTGGAAACCACCATCTGGTCAATGTGCACGCCTTATCTCCACCATTGATCAAATAAATAATCAAACGGTCCACATTATATCAGAATGTCACAATCGGATTTTGGTAAGTGTTTAAGTCCGGTCCTTTCACACAGACTTCTGTCGATGCAATATATTGGCATGATCGAAATCGCAACTCTTTAAACCTTAAGGCACTGATTTGTAAAAGAAGTTTGTTGATGCGATAAAGTGTTTGGCTTTCTCTGATTAGATCTGGTCTGTTGATCTTACATATCTAACGACCATTGTGCATCGATCCATCTACTCCCTCTTAGACTTGATCTCGCTTGCTTTTAATGGATTCTGCGTTATAAACGATTCTCCTATATACTGTGTTTCCATGCAGGAATTTCATACATAACAATAAGTTATAATATATTTGAAATGCCCCACATGGTTATAATAATAAAGACCCAGCTATGCATTAACGTTGCGCTTTATGATTTAAGACATGAAAATAGAACAAAATGCTTCAGTTGTTCCGCAAGAAACCATATATAGATACCAACGAAGGATTTCAATAGAAATGGTCCATTAATGCACAGGGAATCATTTATTCATATATGTAATAAAGTTCTACAGAGTCTCAGCACTCTGGTTCAATTACATCAATAAAAGGCCCTGTTTCAATCCTGAAACCCTCGCTCTCTCCTCTCTGGGTTCTCTCAAACCTCTAACTAACCCATCTAACATCTCTGGCCTCTCTCTTACTAACCTATCCAACCTCTGAATTATACAAAAAGATCACAATTTATACAAAAGCAGATTCATGAACCAATTCTGGTTTAGAACCAAAAATCTCTCACTCTCTCCTAAAAAGTCTCTTCAACTCCACTCTTTTCTAAAAAAACACTAAATCAAGTTCCCAAATTCCTCATATTTTATTTAAACCAAATAAATCTAATTATTTGGCCTGATCTCCACACAGGGAGGATCAATGAGCCACTATACCCTTTTTAATCACTTTTGACAATAAATAAACACTCTTACACATTTAAATAAATAAAATTGACTAATCTCTTATCTTCCAACCCCTTGTTAGTCACAACATGTGATCATGCTATCACATTGCTGACTAGGCCTGAATGCTCGTTCATCATTAGGTCTAATATCCCCTTAAGAGAGAGGATGGTGTAAGAAGTTTATGATCACCAACCTTGAACTAATTACACTATTTATTAGAGCCTTTTTGGTTATAAAATGAGTTCTCCTGGTAAATTTAGGATCTAAATATGATTTTTTATGTAGTGATGATTAAATTCTCGGATATTTTGGAAATAAAGTGTTTCTTTAATCAGGAAACACTAAAGAAAAAAATTCGAGAGTTAAAGAATTAATAGATAAAATTTTCTTAAAATTTACCTGAAATTATATTTAAGACAAATTTATTCAATTTGCAGGTTATGTTCATCACCAAAATAAAGACAACAACGAAAATGAGGAGAAAACACATTGGAAAAACAAAACGTAAGCAAATTTTAAAACAATATTTATAGAAATAAGAGATCCCCAAAGGGATTAAAAAAAATAATCCTTAAGAAGATTTCCATTGACTGGAAGGGGCTCAGATGAACCTTCCAGATTTTGAAGATGAAATGTACTAGGGATAATATTTTTTGTAACAATCAAAGGACCTGGCTAGAACATCTAAAACTTAGAATGCCACAGTTTTTCCTCATGTGTCTTGTCTCACTTAAGAACCAGGTCACCTACCTCAATATTTCTATTAGAAGAATATTTTCCATCAAACCATCATTTTACAATCTATTGATGTTGATGCAGTTGGTGTTTAGACTTGTTTCTTTCTTTTTCCAATTTAAGAAAGGCATCAATCCTTGCATAGACAATTGGACTTCTTGTACTTCTTGTGACAATTATAGAGAAGGTAAAAAGATGTGAGGAGGTAAAATTGCTTCTCTACCATAAACAAGGAATAATGGATAATTACCAATTGCAACTTTTGGGGTTACCCAATCAACCCATAACGCATTAAAGAGGGTGGTATGCCAGTTTTTTTGATGCTTATAAATTGTTCTATCAAGAATTTTTAACATATTTTTTATTTGAGGAATTACTAAGACCAATACCCTTTGGGTAGTTTTTTGTTGAATACTTAGTATTAATACCTTTATTTTAGGCATAATAATCTAACTCCGGATAGGAGAAATAAGACACATTATCAAACACTCAGTTATTAAATTTTGAAACCCAAAATGAGTGAAAATGATGGAATCTAAAAATGTTATTACATATTTAGCATTGATTACTTGTAGAGGAGCTAACTCCACCATTATCATAAATTATGATACTTTTATTTTATTGAGATAAGGAGGGTTCATAGGACCAACAATGTCTAAGACCCATTGTTGGAAAGCGGCTTTGATAGTAACACACTAAAGGGGAAAGTCTGGTTTTTCATCCTACTAGTAGCCTTTTGGCAAGTCTCAAATATTCGAACTAGGGTATGAGCATCTTTAAATAAGGTGGGCCAATAATACCCAACCCTTAGCACCTTGTGAGCAGTGTTGTCCCCGCCAAAAAGATCACCAGTGGGACTAGAATGGAGTTCATGGAGTAATTTATAAGAATTATCTATTTCAAGACAATGAAGATACCCCATCGTAATTATTATGGAAAAGAATGTAATTGATCACTGATAGGGAGTTCAATTAAGCCTCAACGCTCTTCTCGTTTTAGATTCAAAATGGGGTGGTGTTTTACCATTCGACAAATACAACCTGATATCAACATACGAAGAATTAAAATCATCTGGTGATCTGGATTGTTGGAGGAATGAGACTTAAAAGGTGACAAAAGACTAAAAACTAGAAATCCTAGTAAGCCTCCGATGCAAGTACTACTTTGGGGCAAAAACGCTTAACTACAAATTTCTCATGAAATTTGACGAATTAATGTTTATGTGACCCAAGTTGCAACTTCATGAGTGACAAATGTATATGTCATAATGCGTGAGATAAATATTTGAGAGAAAACAATATAAAAAGAATTGAGAATAGGGCATACTTTATAAGATAAATATTGTTGAAAAAAATTACAAAGATAACTCATCATATGAAACCATGCACAAGAAGGATATTGCAGAAAAACAATAAAAATGAACCAAATATGTATTGAATAATAATATCCCATGAGACCACATTATGAGAAAAAGGATGATTTACTCAATGGTGAAGTTATGTATTTATATTTTTTTACAAGTACTTTTCGTTGAGAGTCATGTCCCCTATTATAAGTCAAATACTATGGTTTACAAAATCCATGGGTGAATACCATGGGCGAGTATCATAATTACAATGATAAAACTGAAATCATCGTGGGTTTAGATTCTCACTTTAATATTATAATTTATTTTATTTATTATCGTGCATTATCTGTCGTTTTAACAACCAATGATAGAAAAATAATTATTAACCGCAATAATTATTTTCCACCTAGATCAATCCCCCCCCTTAAGAAGAAATTTTCCCCATTGCACAAAGTTTCCTACACGGAAGCCTTTGTTGAATAGCAGCATAATTGTGGGTTTGTGGATGACCCAAAACCAAGTGTTCTTGAAGACAATGGTTTTGCAAAGTTCATCCATAACGGTGGGTTTTTGGATAACCCTTAACCATGATGAACAAATATTTGAGGATAGAGATACCATGTAATTCTTGTGGGACAAATGTGATCGTGACAGTGTGCGACCTAGAAAATGGACTTTGATGGAAAAGGTTTTGTGTGGTTAACCCATAACTATGATGAACGTAGATCGAAGGATAGAGATACCCTGTAAATCTTGTAGGTCTATTGTGATGATGACAATGTGCAACCTAGAAAATGGAAATCAATGGAATGGGTTTTGTGTGGTTAACCCATAACTGTGTTGAGATAGTTCATTTTTTGATCTGACTGGTAGGGATTGGGTGGCTTATAGTTGTCAATTCTCACCACCCAATGAGATGATGTAAAGGATTCCATCATCTCACTCCTCTATTGTGTAAGTGATTCCTTGAGAAATAGTTTGACATGATCTCTTGCTTTGTCATTTTTTTTTCATCCGTCATGTGAGGTTTTGGGATTTGTGAGCATGATCTCTTGCTGTGTCATTTTTTTTCATCCGTCATGTGAGGTTTCAGGATTTGTGAGCACGATCTTGCAAAGTTTGTAATAATTTGATTCTGAGCTCCTTGTAGCCTGACCTTGTTGGGGACACGTGAAAAATAATAGATAAGAGAAAGCCCACTCTGATACCACTAATTCAGATCATTAGAGGAATGAGACTTAAAGAGTGACAAAAAGATAAAAACTAGAAATTCCAAGCAAGTCACCCATCCCAGTACTACTCTAGCCCAAGCACACTTAACTACAAATTCTCATGAAATATGATGCATTAATGTTGGTTTAATCGAAGTTTCAACTTCATGAGTGACAAAGGTATATGTAATAATGAGTGAGAGAAATATTTCTGCCAAAATAATATAAAAGGAATTGAGAATATGGCACAATGTGTAAAGGGAATATAGCAAAAAATCATTATAAAGATAACCCATAATATTGCACCATGCTGAAGAGAGATATTGCAAAAAATTAATAAAAATGAACCAAATATTTATTGAATTGATAATATTCCATGAGACTACATTTTGAGAAAAATGATGATTTACTCCACAATGAAGTTATGTATTTATACTTTTCTTTATGGGTATCTTTCAGAGAGAGCCATCTCTCTTGTTACATTTCAAATACAATGGGTAAATACCAGGGTTTACAAAATCCATGCGTGAATACCATTGGAAAATATAATAAATTATGACACCATGGGTAAATATAATAAATTATGATACCATCAGTAAGTACCATGGTTTATAAAATCCATGGGTAAATACCATGGTTGAGTATCATAATTATGATGGTAAGATTGAAATCATCATGTGCTTAGATTATCACTTTGATATTATGATTTACTCTTTATCATCATGCATTATCCATTGATTTGACAACTATTGATAGAAAAATAATGATTAACTGCACTAATTATTTTCTACCTGGATCAATCCTGCCCCCTTAAGAAGTAATTGTCCCCATTGTGTAAAGTTCCCTAGGAGGAAGCTTGTGTCGAATAGGAGCATAAATGTGGGTTTATGGATGACCCAAAACCAAGTTTGTTTGAAAACAATGGTTTTGGGTGGATGACCCATAACTACGGGTTTGTGGATGACCCTTAACCATGATGAACTATGATTTGAGGATAAAGATTCCTTGTAATGCTTGCGGGCCAATGGTTATACTGACAGTGTGTGGCCTAGCAGATGGAATTTGGTTGCAAGGGTTTTGTCTGGTTGACACATAAATATGGTTAACAAATTTCTGAGGATAAAGATACCCCGTAATGCTTGTGGGCTAACTTTGATGATGAAAATGTGTGACCTATAAAATGGAATTTGATGGCAAGGGTTTTGTGTGGTCGACCCATAACTATGTTGAGATAGTTCATTTGTTGATCCACTTGGTAGAGATTTGGTGGCTTTTCTTTGCAAATTCTCACCATCCAATGAGATGTTGTAAGGGATTCCATCATCTCACTCCTTTTTCATGTAAGTGCTTCGTATGAAACAATTTCGCATGATATATTTCTCTATCATTTTTTTTCGTCCACCATCTGAGGTTAACAGGTTTGGTGAGGATCGTCTAGCAAAGGTTGCAATAGTTTTAGTCTGAGATCCTTGTAGCCTGATGTCATTGGAGAAATGTGCAAAAAAATGGGCAAGAGCAACCCCACTCTAATACCACTGATCCAGATCATTTGAGGAATGAGACTTAAAGAGTGACAAAAAGATAAAAACTAGAAATTCCCATCAAGTCACCCATCCTACTACTACTCTAACCCAAGCACAATTAACTACAAAGTTCTCATGAAATCTAATGTAGTAATGTTGTTTGATCCAAGTTGCAATTTCATGAGTGAGAAAGGTTAATGTCATAATGTGTGAGGGAAATATTTTAGACAAATAAATATAAAAGGAATTGATAATAGAGCATAATGCGTAACATAAATATTGCAGAAAAAGCATTATAAAGATAACCATAATATGGCACCATGAGGGAGATATCATAGAAAATAATAAAAATGAACGACATATTTATTGAATTGATAATATCTCATGTATTTATACTTGTTTTGGATGTATATTTCACCGAGAGTCATGCCTCTTGTTACATTTCAAGTACCATGGGTAAATACCATGGCTTTCAAAATCCATGGGTGAATACCATGGAAAAATATAATAAATTGCAAAACCATGAATTATAATAAATTACGACACTATGGGTAAATATAATAAATTATGATACCATGGGTAAATACCATGGTTTACAGAATCCATGGGTGAATACCATGGGTGAGTATCATAATCACAATGGTAAAATAGAAATAGTTGTGTGATTAGATTCTCACTTAATATTATTATTTTTTTTGTTTATTTCCATGCATTAGCCACACTTTAACAACCACTGATATAAAAATAATTATTAACTATAGTAATTATCTTCCACCTAGACAAACTTGCATGAGACACCTCATTATCATAGAAGGATCTTGGTTGGGAGAGTTAATAGACTCAACAATTAGTTTGCAAATACCTTCAACTTTCACTATATGAGAAGGTTTGGTCTCTAAGTCACACTCTTGGAGGGCTATCATCTAATGGGCCATTTTTTATCCTAATTTTTTCTATAGTAGCAGGTTTCTTGCTACTCAATAGGGAACAATTACCTTAATTTTAGATTTCAAATAAAATTTGAAATTATCTACTACCTTAGAGACAACAAAGGATTTTTTATTTACTATTGGATAATTTAATTCAACTCCCTTAAAGGTAAAGCTCATAAATGAAATAGGAATTGGCTTTCGTTTCTGTGTATGGACAACAACGTTAATAGAATCAGAAGCAAAGGTATATATTATGAAATCTCTAGAGAACTATTCGCTCATTAGGGTAGGAGCCTCATAGATGGATTATTTATTAGTAAGAAATGCCTATTTCCACTTATAGTTGAAATTCCTTTTCACCAGATCCTGAACTGGCTTGACTATTTCAAAAAAGCTAGGGATGAAATATCTAATGAAATTTATTTTCCCAAGGACTCCATGGTTTATTTCAAATTTGGAGGTGATAAATTATCAATGGACTAGGTTCTTCTGATTCAATCCTTATGCCATATTTATACATAATACACCTTAATAGTTTTCCCTTAATGATCTCAAAGATAGAATTTTTGGGATTCAAGGAAATGTCAAATTTCCTCCATCATTCAAATAATTTCCTAGGATGTGAGATATGGTAAGATCTCTATTTAGAATAAATAGTAACATCATCAATATATATGACAACAAATTCATTTATTAGCCCTTGAAACACAATTTCCATCGCCTATTGGAAAGTGCCCTTCCATTAAACAAGTTGAAGGGCATCTTTCTGTAAGAAAAGGTTCCCCATGGAGTTCTAAAGTTAGTTTGGAGTTGGTTAGAGGGAGATACCATAACTTGGTTATAGCTTGAGAAACCATCCAAAAGTGACATCATCTCACAGCATAAAATCAATTGAAGGATTTTCTCCATGGGAGGAACTGGGTAACTGCCCTTTTTAGAAGCTCTATTTAAGTTTATGAATTCTACAGAGAGATAAATGTCTCCATTCTTATTCTTTAGTGGCACTAAATTTGCAACCCATTTCATATGAAAGACATGCACGCTAATTTTAGGTGCTAAAAGTTTTTTCAGTTCACTCTTGACATTTCATCTAGGAATCCCATCAAGTATGATGACCCACTTGCCATTATCTTATAGATTCTCCTTAGCTCTTGTTGTTAAACACATGAGAGTGTTATGCTTGTAACTTCAAGAAAGTAAGGTGAGTATGCCTAGTTAGTGCGTAATGTAACTTTGTGTTCGAGTTCTCTTAATGTAAGGGAGAGGGTAAAAGTAAGCCTCTAGATGAGAGGTAGTAGTACCACCAAGGGAGAGACACATGCAAAAACAACTAGGGTTTGTCCATCATCAAAACCAAAGTACAATGGAAAACATGTAGACTGTCTAGCAGACTAGTCCACACTGGTGTGATGATCGTTGTAACCAAGAAAACATAAGGATGGTATGTATAATGTCTGGCAAAGTACTCCACAGGGACGAGACAAAAATGATAAACAATACAACACATCTTCAACAATGTAGGTATTAAAATAACTGAAGTAGCTCAACTAGCTTAGTGTTGGTTAAGCAAACATGGATTACAAACATTTAAAGAATAGTCTTACAAATGGATACAAAACATGGGTGAAAATGTGATGGCCTGAGATATGATTTTGAATTAAGAAAAAATTCCAAGACACATCTTTACACCATACATCACTAGCCCTAGTACTCAAACATTGGAGGCACTCGCTCCTCAAGGAAAAGACTATAGACTCTCAAGCCTATGTGGGAGGAGCCATAACGGGGATAATTGAACCTTATGACTCTTCAACTTACCTCATGACTATTTGAATTCCTATGACTTTTCAGTTGATGTGACTCATCGACTTTATATGTGCGTCTCTTGGACTTTCACATTACATTACATTTGATTACAACAAGTATGGCACATAGTAGTGATGTGACTGAGACAACTCATGACAGAACCCGACATGACACTGCTGACATGTACTGGCTAACTATGGTGTTTGTGTCGAGTTGTTGTGCTACTGAGTGATGGGTGTGCTCTCGGTGTAACATGTCTTCACCTTCACATGGAAAAGTCTACAAGGTCTTCGATGGTCTTGGTATTGTTTCATGGTGGTTGTCTATGTGTCCCTTTCACTTGCTACTCAATGTACTTCGTACATTCATTCAAATGCGAGAAAATCTTCTAGAATGCGCTCCTTATTCATCCCGTTCGTAATCGTGCCATGTTTCATCAATGTACCTATTCCTACAATCACTCATGACAAGACAACATCAAATCTAGAAATCTTCTAGTCTAGCATGATGCATTGTTTTCCATTTCGGGTGTAGGTGACCGGGAGAGAGGAAAAGGCATTGAAACTGCACAGAACAGAGCTTAGGCCGAGATGCGACGTTACAGACTATTATCGGGAAAAACTACACAGATTTCACTAGGAAGAATATTTGGACAATTCGAGACGACAGTGACAGCTACAAGGTAGAACACAACTCGGAGGCAGAATTGCGCAGTTCCTGGGAGGAAGACAAGGTAGGTTCTCTAAAGGGACTGTTGGGAAATCTTGTGCAATTTTCAAGATGAGGACCGGGCAGGTCCTCCAGGGGTCCAGCTGGGGATCTACACGTTTTTTCCCAGGAATACATAGCGGGCAGCATGAGGCACTGGTAGACATTTATGTGCAATTTTCTAGAGCAAGGCTGGACTGGGATGCAGGGAGATGCTAGTCATGAATATGAATTTCTTAGAGACACTTTTCGATAGATAGTTTCTACAAAGTTTCCGGGATGAGTGCAAACGGGGGCAGCAGGGAGAGTGTCAGTCAAAACTATGGAATTTTCAGAGGAAGAGTAGGGCAGGCCAGCAAGGGGCCTGCCAGTCAAATCTGTGTTATTCCTTGCAACATTGCACTAAGAGGAAGTAGGGGCCCAACTCACATTAGTACGCATTTTGTACAGAAAATGGAGGGAAGGCAGTTGGGAAACATTTGTGCAGTTTCGGGGAGTAGTGTAGCCCCGAGTCACAATGTAGTTCATGTTCTTTGGTAGACCAAAGGGAGGCTTGATGAGTGATGCTACAGGAAGTGCAAAGTGGATCGGACATTGGGATATCTTTTTCATAGTTTTGGGGGACATTTGGTTGGCTCACTTCCAGGATTGTGCAGTGTAGACTACCCTAGAGGACAACCTCAATCTCTGTCTAGTTCGGGGCAGCAGATAAGGGTAACTGAGAGCTAAGACTATGCAGTGTAGCTCAATCAGGGCCGGTTTGAAGGACGATTCTTCGATCGACAGATTTTCAGGAAAAATGGGTAAGTGTGAGATATACTGAAGCTTTGAATAGATGACATTGTGATCACACACTTAACATGACTCGATGACAGGACACCTCAAACCAACAAGGCAAACATGTCTTCAGTGAGACTCCCTTAAAGGTTAAGAGCGATAAGTGTGAAACTTGAGATAGATCTTTGAATGACCATGACAACACTTGCACGATGGTGCATGCAACTTTGTGTGTGATTATGACCGATATGCACAAAGTGAAAATAGCTCATGCACACAAAGTCAAAACTTTAGAATCACGAGAACAAACTCGCAAGCATGACATAGCAATCAACATGTCAAAAGACGACTAGTGGTTGATTAAGAAAAAATGGTGTAAAAAATTGACAAGAGCTCATGGATAGAGCCCAACTGTTTGCAACCATCAAGGAAAAAGCCAAGGAGGGCTTCAAAATTTGGATGTAGGCCAAAAGTTTGGAGGTTGTTGCAGCCCCTACAACACTTGGAAACACACTTGTTCAATACCAACCTCTTTATTTCGATTCATTTTCAACACAGGGCCTTGGCCTTTCGGGGAGCATTCATTCATTACACGGGTTAATTTGACTTCCCAACTTACCCCATGGATAGACATGTTTCACCTTGTACCAACTCAATCAAACACAACAAACTTTTCATCTAGATCATATTGTTTCAAAATCGGGAAGGGTAGTTTGGATTGCAAGCTTAATATTTTCAGAGTATAAGTTTTCATCCCTGGTGTTGCTCCACTACCAGTAGGCCTGGACAACACCCCGTCAGAGTCACACAGGAACAGAGGCATTTCTCCACTGCCAGTGAGCCTGGTCAGTACCTCGGTGGAATTTCTTGCTTCACCTCTCTGCGTAGGAAGCCATTCTCGTCTTTCGCCTTTGCATTTTTTTTCAAAGAGGACTATGCATATGCACTTATTTATTTTCGGGGTTGAAGAGGGATCTTGAATTATTTAGAGTAGAAGAGGTTGTTCCTTTAAAGAAGCATGTAAAACCTTTGATTTAGGTTTTCTTGTTTAGATTTCTCTTGTTCGTCGTTTCTACTAGTTGGATAAGCTTGAATACACAAAGAAGTAGAATGAGTATAACCGTGGGGTTTCCCAGTTTGGACATAGGTTCATGGTTTGAATAGAGCTTCCCTTACAAGTGAATCATATTTTATGTCCAGACTTCATTGGCCAAAAGTTGCAACCAGTCACAGAGAAGATGGACACATGACTGGCCAAGTGCTGCAATGTCACAAAACTCTTAGACTTCAGGAACATACTTATTCAAAAGCCAGAATACAGCATATGAAAACACTTATTTACAAAACAAAAATGACAAGGCATAAAATCAAAGCAAAGAAAACTAAAAAAAATGAATTAAAAAAACAAAATAAACAATGAAAACACTATGTACATAGTGCGAGGTGCGGCCCTAGATCATTGAAAATAACATTTTAAATATTAGCCATTGACAAGAAGGTTGTAAATCCTCCTATCAAGTGATTGTAGATGATACATGTGTTGGCCAAGTTTTTCGTGAACTGTGAAAGGACCAATTCACAGGGATTGGAACTTTGTGTGTTTTCCTTTGTCTTCGTGGGGTTTATCCCACTTTAAGACTAAGTCACCCATAACGAAGTTGGTATTCCCTACAGACTTTTGGTTGAATCATCTCTTCTTTCTTTTGCTGAAGCAAGAGTGGGTCCCTTTACATTAATAATTTACAAAATTTACAACTAACCACATGTAAAGGTGACCGAAGGGAGAGACCCCCCAAGAGGACGCAAGATTGGGCCCGAGGCAAAAGTCTCTGCCCCAAAAATCTAGCCTTTCAACAACTAAAAGCTATACAAGAAAAAGACAAAAGCTAAACCTTAGTAGCGGACAAAACAAAGATAAAGACCAAAGGGCCCCACCAACCCTCCAAAAAGTGGAGTGAACCGTGCCCAAAAGAAGTCTGCTAACAAAAAAGGCCAAACGCTCTTCCAACCAACAAAACAACTTGTCTCCTTAATCTATATCGTTGATCCGTCGGGCCCTATCCAATGGCCATGGACAATATCGTGGAGAAAAGAAGCATGACTCATAACCAACACTACCTCCAACTGCTCAACCCGTCTCAACCATAAATCTGCTTCAATTGATCTGATGGTCATGGATCATATTGTAGGAATTTACAGGGTAAGTTCCTTAGACAGAACACCAAAGGACACCGCTCACAAACAGATCACAGATCAATACACCAGTATTTTGACGTGGTTAAAAACCTCAAAGAGGGAAACAATCCATAGCCTGAGCCAACGTGGCCACTTCAGGCAATTTATTAATAAAAGAATGAAAATTTACATATGATTCTCTCATAGACAGATTACCCTCCAAATGACCCTCCATGCGCTTTAAATAGAAATCATGGACCAATTGGGTGTCAAGCCACAGATCAAGTGTTGGTAATACCGAGGAGAGAATGAACCGTCAGATCACTACATATCGTGAACGTCGGATTGTAAGTTACAAAATGTACATAGTAAAGAAACACACTTTACCTAACTCTATACTAGACAAAGTTATACTTAACTATTTCCTATGTGTCAGAATATCCTAACATCCCCCCTTAAGAACAACTTGGGATAGGATTGAAGGATTTACAAATATGACACGATAGGAGAAGGAAGGAGGCACTAGAGCCTATCCCCCCTTAGTGACAACTTCCTGAACTCCAACCATAAATCGAAGTTTAGCGAACTTCGCCTCTGTGAGAGCCTTTGTAAAGATGTCTGCAACTTGATCATCTGTTGAACAATATTGCACTTCAAGAACATGGTCGTGAATGAGCTTTTTGATGAAGTGCATGTGTATTTCAATGTGTTTGCTGCGCTGATGTTGGACTGGATCTTTGCATAGCTGAATGGCACTTTGATTATCACACCAAAGTGTAGTCGGATGCTGCTGCTGAAAGCCAAACTCTGACAGGATCTGACAAAGCCACAAGGCTTCCTTACTAGATTCTATGACACCATGATATTCTGCTTCTGCTGAAGAAAGAGAAATGAAACCTTGTTTCTTGCAAGCCCATGTAATAGGTCTTGAACCAAGAGTGAACACATAACCTGCAATAGACTTCCGATCATCAGGGTCACCAGCCCAATCGGAATCAGTGAAACTAACCAATAGAGAAGATGCTTCGGCACTGTAATGAATCCCAAACTGAACTGTACCTCCAACATAACGAAGTATTCTTTTAGCTGCTTTCCAATGAATTTCACATGGGTTTTGCATAAACCGAGCAACAAGGCCAACAACAAAGGAAAGGTCAGGACGAGTATGGGTTAGATACAAAAGTTTTCCTACAAGTTGACGGTATAAGGTAGCATCAACTTCAGGAGAAGTACAAGTGACTGAAAGTTTGACTCCAGACTGAAAGGGAGAAGGGGCTGGCTTACAGTCTTCCATGTGAAAATGGCGTAGAATATCATAGGCATACTTGGACTGAGAAAGGGAAATACCTTCGTTGGATTGCCAGACTTGAAGACCGAGAAAATAATGTAAGTGTCCTAAGTCTGTCATTTCAAACTTCCTTTAAGGCTAGACTTCACATGGTTTATAAGGTTGGGATCACTACCAGTTAGGATAAGATCATCAACATAAAGAACAAGAATGATAAGAGACTTTCCCACTTTCTTGGTGTAGACAGTATTGTCAGAATGACATCTAGAGAAGCGAGATTCTAAAAGAAAGTTATCCATTTTGGCATACCAAGCTTGAGGAGCTTGCTTGAGACCATAAAGGGATTTCTTAAGCCGACATACAAGGTTGGAGTCTGTTTGTATAAAGCCAATAGGTTGTTCCATATAGATTTCTTCATGCAAGTCCCCATGCAAGAAGGCGGATTTAACATCCATCTGATGGACTTCCCATTTGAAACAAGTAGCAAGGAAAGAACAAGGCAGATAGAGTTCATTTTGGCAACAGGGGAGAAGGTTTCAGTATAGTCAATTACTTCAACTTGTGAAAAACCCTTAGCAAAAAGACGAGCTTTATGTTTATCAACTTTCCCATCTGTTCCATACTTGGTTCTGTAAACCCATTTGCATCTAACAAGTTTTCATCCCTTTGGTAGAGGAACAAGATCCCATGTATCATTTACCAATAATGAATGATATTCTTCATCCATAGCTGCTTCCCAATTTGGATGGTCTGAAGCTTCTGCAAAGGTGTCAGGATCATAATTCACTGAAGCTTGAGCCAGTAAAGAAGAGGCTCTCTCGAACTAAGAATGTGTACATCGCTGATCTGTAGGATCACCGACAAGATCACCTGTTGCATCCCGAGTAGCACGGACCCATTTTGGAAGCTGAGGAGCTGAAGGAGGATCCTGAGAAGGTGGGGGAGGATTTTCATCCTCGCTTTCCTCATCTGAAGAAGAAATATTTTCAAAAGTAGAAGAGATAGGGAGAGGTGGCACATCCGCCGAACTAGGCTCGCAGGCCGATATATTTTCATCAAACTTTACATCTCTTCTAATGATAACATTTTTGGACTTAAGTGGAATAACTCTATATCCTTTGAAATCTTTATAATATCCAACAAAAATACATTTTTCACTCTTAGGTTCTAAAGCTTTATGTTTCTCATCTGGAATGTGGGCCCATGCTTCACTTCCAAAAACACGAAAGTGACTTACATCTGGTTTGATTGTGTTCCATGCTTCTTCTGGAGTGATATTCTTTAAAACCTTAGTAGGAGTACGATTTATTATGTAATTTGCACAGTTAATTGCTTCTGCCCAATAATTAAGACTAAGTCCTTTAGATTGAAGCATACAATTAGCCATTTCCTTTAAGGTGCGATTCTTCCTTTCAGCTACACCATTTTGTTGTGGAGTATATGGAACAATATGTTGCATTTGAATTCCATTCTCAGTGCAAAAGTTGATGGATGTGTTTTTAACATATTCTCTGCCATTATCAGATCTTAGCTTAAGAATTTGATGTCCAACTTGTTTTCAACAAAGGCCTTAAAGGCCAAGAACATGTTAAATACTTCACTCTTGAGTTTTAAGAAGTATACCCAGGTGCGTATGGAGAAATCATCAATGAAAGTTAAGAAATACTTGTAGCCAGAGAATGAAGCAACTGGAAGTGGACCACATAAATCACTATGCATGAGCTGTAAAGGGGCTGAGGCGTGCCAAGAGGCACGTTTTTCAAAACTGTCCCGATGATGTTTTCCGAGTACACATCTGGAACAAACACCATCTCTGCAAGATACCATTGGAAGACCTGTCACCATATTTTCTTTACATAGATTTTGAAGAGAGCGATAGTTTAAGTGAAAAAATCGCTCATGCCAAAGTTTGCTCACTTCATCATTATGAGCAACAAATACTGAGGGAAGATTTGATGACCCAAAGTTGTGAAACTTATACAACCTTGTAGAATCATCAGCAATGCCAGTAGCTAAAATCTGTCTAGGATCTCTTAGGTCCTTAATTACAACACCGTGAGGTGAAAATTCAACGATTTTACCTTCACCTGAATGGGTTATCTGATATACAGATAGAAGGTTGCAGGATAAGGTTGGAACACATAACACATCATTAAACTGACCATTGTCTAGATGAACAGTTCCTGTACCTACAACACTAAGAGATCTATTATCACCAACATATATATTTTTGGTGTTACAATCATTTAAAGAAGAAAACATGGCTTTGTTTTTGGCCATGTGATAAGAAGCTCCAGAATCAATGAGCCACTCATGAGAATGGGAGGAATAAGATACATTTAGTGCATAGCCGACCCGAGATGCTTGATAACCACATGCAGAAAGTGCCATTCCTGAAGATGAAGTTGAAGTTGAATATTGCTCCAAATGGATGTTATGCTTCTTCATTGCTGCTTCCAAGGCTTCCATCTTCTTAAAGAATTGGGATTCTAAGTGGCCATCTCGATTACAAAAGTTGCAATGTCTATCAGTATTCTTCCCTTTGTTTTTATTTGTCTTATCATTTTGTTGAAATGATTTTTCATTTTGAGGCTGAAATTGCTTAGGACCCTTGTTTGATTTAGGACCATTCTTTTTAGGATACAAATTATTAGGATTCTTTGGATTTGGTTGCTGCTGGGCGGCTAACACTTTCCTAGAAGAGTTTCCAAGATGAAGAAGACCAAGGTGTAAGAGTTTTTCTTGTTCTCTTATTAAAGAATCACAAAAGGAATCAATGGAAGGGGACTTGTAGGTTTGTCCTTGAGAAATGAAGGCTTCTCTTGTAGAATGGAAGGTGGAAACAAACACAGAATAGGTTGGTCCCAACTTAGTAAGAATGGAGTAGATAAGGCTACTACCTTCTTTCTTAACCTTAACACCTTCCAAGAGAAGTCTAAGGGTCTTGAACTTGGACAAAAAATCTTCAATGCATGAAAAATTATTGGGGTCCAATGTAAGCAATTCATTTTCAAGTTGATGGGCTTTAAGTTCATTTTTAATTCCAAAGACTTTAGTAATTTGTTGCAGTGCTTCATCAGGAGTATCAAGTTCTGCAATATGGAATCTAATATCTGGAGAAATAGACATCCCTATCAACCCACGTGCTTGGTCTTGCATATTTTCACATTTAGCTGCCTTATCTTCATCTTTTGGTTTGGTCTCTTAGCCTGTGGCTATTCTGTAAAGACCTTTACTTCTAAGTAAATCCACAATGTAGGACCACCATTGGAAGTAGTTAGTGCTATCAAGAATGACTTGGCATGGACTTTTACTTTTTAACAGAAAATGAAGCTATAGATGCTGAAACTAAGTGTACCAATGGAAAGATCGCGAAAAATTAGGCTGTTTAAAAAAAAGGTTTTGAAAATGGCTTCCAGATGAAGAAGTTATGGATTTTTGAAAAAAAATTGACGAAGTCGCCGACGAAGTGCGGGAATGTGCGGAAATGAAAAAATATGCCCCCACAAAATTGAGGCTTGAACCCAAGACCTCTACTCTCATAAATTAGCTTTGCACCAAGTGAGCTATACAAAAAGTTTGAGAGAGAGAGGGGGGGGGGGGTTAATGCTTTGGGTTGCGTGCTTGCTTTGAGAAAGCTCTTTTTCCCTACAAAACAAAAAACACAAAACCAACACGGACATACAAAAAAAAACGAACCTTACGGCTCGAAGTTAGCTTTAGCTAGAAAATAAATATTTTCCTCAATGTTTCTGATTTTCCGAGATCACACTAAGCCGCAGCGGAAAAGAGCATACGCATGAGAAAAATCCTTCCTTTATGTTTCTGATTTGCCCAGATCGCACAGAGTCGTAGGGCAAAGAGCATACGCAGAAATGAAAGGTATAGATCTGGTAATAAAAAAGGCTAAATAAACTGAAACCGAAATAAACAGAGAGAAAATAATTGTAAACTGTAAATAAACACTGTATACCTCCAGACCTTAAAAATGACGCAACTAGGGCTACCAGAAACCTTTTCGCGTGAAACGAAAGGGGTTCCTCACTGGAACAGACGCTCCCAACACAACAGAGCATTCCTCTCGGCCTGAAAGCAGTCAGAAACAATAGATCTAGGAAACGACAGTCGGATGCAGTTCTATCGGCTTCATATTTGGATCACCAACGGACGCGGCCCTCAAATAGCTCTGATACCATGTAGGAATTTACAGGGTAAGTTCCTCAGATAGAACACCAAAGGACACTGCTCACAAACAGATCACATATCAATACACCAGTATTTTGACGTGGTTAAAACCCTCAAAGAGGGAAACATTCCATGGCCTGAGCCAACGCGGCCACTTCAGGCAATTTATTAATAAAAGAATGAAAATTTACATATGCTTCTCTCATAGACGGATTACCCTACAAATGACCCTCCATGCGCTTTAAATAGAAATCATGGACCAATCGGGTGTTAAGCCATAGATCAAGTGTCGGTAATACCGAGGAGAGAATGAACCGTCGAATCACTACATATCGTGACAGATTGTAAGTTACAAAATGTACATAGTAAAGAAACACACTTTACCTAACTCTATACTAGACCAAGTTGTACTTAACTATTTCCTATGTGTCGGAATATCCTAACACATATTGCACCCACTGCCATGGGGGCAGTATTCGAACTGGCCCCACCGCCATGTGCACCCCTCTGAATGGAATCGCTGCCAAAACGAAAATACTGCTTTCCGCCTGCGAGGCATGTGATCACCAAAAAGCCACTCCCAAGTCAGTTTGCTGATTCTAGAAGAAAAACTCCTGGTAATGTGGCCGCCGAGAGTGCCTGTCGAGACACCATTCCTTCCCGAGCTAAGGAAAGAGGATCCATTCACCAAAAAGCTAGTCTGATAGGAATCAAAGTCAATTGATAGAGAACCATTTGCAATGGTCGAATCAACTTGATTCCAAGGCCATCGCTCTGCCACAAAACACCAACCTATCATCTTATGCCTGTTCATGTAAAATCGCTTTTAACCTGCTCTGAGGCAACTCATGCCATTTTGACACCACTCTATTCTCTGTATTGATCACACCTTGGTTGGCTAGCTGATCTGCCAATTTGTTCGCCGATCTTTGAACATGCTTAAAGCTAATTGTACGAAGGCTCCGTAGGTGATGTTGAATCCTTTGAAAGCCCTAAATCAGCCTCCAATTCTTTGTGACTTTTTATGCCTTTGTTCCCCTGTTGATTTTCTTGACCGAATTGATAATAAGCTAAGAGTCAGCCTCCACTATCATATTTTGTTGGTTTTCTTGATTCAGGAAATCCAAACATTGCTCCATAGCCATCAATTACACCATGTTATTAGTAGCTTGTCCCAAATGTCAGTGAAAGAGGAAAATGATAATTCCATTCCCATCCCTTAACACAACTCGATAACCAGCGGTGCCTGGGTTGCCTTTTGAAGCTCCATCAATGTTGAATTTCAGAAAACCCTTAGGAGGAGGATGCCATAAATCATTCTCATACTTCAGGAAGATAACAATTATATCTAGACCCTGAGGAGAAAAATCCTGCAAGCCCAGCTCACACAGAATTCTTAGCTCAACATTTGGAGGGTTCTTAGGGAGATTTCGCACTATGGTACCGACCGTTTCCTTCAGTTGTTTTAAGATCAACTCAAAAATGCATTGGGAAGTCCTCTTTTCATCTTTGAAGATTTTTTTGTTCCTTTCTTTCCATAAATTTCATAAAATGGAGCTTGGAAAGATGGTCCATGCAGTAGCAAGAACTTCATTATCTAAAAAATTTCTTCTCTAGTTGGTTAGGGTATTGTAGATATTCCTTTTATCCCTATCCATCTGATGGAAAATGTGGGCAAAGGATTCCCACAGACTAGAGGAGAACATATAATTGTTAAGAAGGTGCTCCATACTTTCCTCTTGAGCTTCACAAAGCTGACATCTAGAGGACCCCAGAATGCCCCTCTTCCTAATATTATCCCAGGGCAGAATTTTCCTATGCTGGACCAGCCACATGAATAGTTTAATTTTCATCCAGCCTTGATGTCTCCAAAGGTTAAGCCAGATCTTATCCGGAGTTTGAGAGTTAAGGTCAAGGAGAATGAGTTTTGCTTCCTTGAGATTAAAAACCCCCTCATTATTGTTGCCCCATCTTAGTTGATCGTGGCCCTCAGATTTCAGAATCTTCCTCTGATCTAACATATCTTTTAGAGTTTCTGCTTTAGCCTTCAGGGTGTTATTATCCCTAAAATCAAAATTTCTCCAGGTTCTCCATTTTCCATTGCTATTGGTTTGATCCCAAAAGTCTTTCACCTTAGAAAGTCCTTTGCTATCTGTTTCTTCCTTGAGATCCCTTAAGTCTTCGTTTATTAAAATAGATTCTTGTTGCCATCTATCCTCCCAAAACAGGCTAAGATTTCCTTCTCTGATTTCCCAGAAGCTATTTCCTTGGACCAAGCTCAGGTTATCCCAGGCCTTATTCGAAATGTGCGAGCCCTTTTTGTTTCCTGACATTCTTATTAGATCATTGTTATGCCAAGAGCTGGCATATTTCTCTCTCCAAATTGTTTCCCACTGCGCCTCTAGCTCTTTAACCCATCGCCACCATAATTTAGCTCCTAAAACCTTGCTAAGTATCTCAGGATCATCCAAACCCAGCCCACCAAAGTTCTTAGGTTTGGAGATTTTTTCCCAAGCTACCAAGGCCCATTTCTTATGATCCTCCCCCTTACCCCAAAGGAAGTCTCTTTGAATTGATCTGAGCTGATGCAGGACACCTTGTGGAGCTGGGAGAGCAGATTGCATAAAGACTTGGATAGATTGAAGGATAGCTTTGGTTAGCACTAACCTACCAGCCAAATTTAGAGATCTAATAGTCCATTTCCTGACTTTGTCTTGCATTTTGTTAGTTAGTGGCTCCCATATGCTCTTGTGTAATGGTTTGGTTGTAAGAGGAACTCCCAAATATTTTACGGGGAGGATCTCCCTTTGAAAGCCCAAAATTCTGGCTATATTTCTCTGAATAGCAATGTGAGTATTGAAGAAAAAAATCTTATATTTTGAGAGATTTACTTCCATAACTGAAGCCATGACAAAGTCTCTCAGGATTTGCTTATAGGCTAGAGCTTCTTTGATCGTGGGGATTCCCTGCTGCATGGTATCATCAACAAATTATTGATTTGTTAAAGCCCAACAATCTTCAGAAAGTTGGAGACCTTTGAATTTACCCACTACTTTAGCATGTATGATCATTCGACCCAGCCCTTCCAGCATTAGTATAAAGAGAAAGGGAGAGAGCGGATCTCCCTGCATTAAGCCTCTTGAAGGAGTAAAAGTCTTCGAGGGTGAGCCATTAACCAGGATTGAAAAATTGGGAGAAGTAACTAGGGCCATAACCCATCTGATCCAGTTATGATCAAACCCAAAAGCAGTGAGAACTTTTCTGATGTATGTCCAATTTAGCTTATCATAGGCTTTGGCTATGTCCAGTTGCATGATCATACTGGCTTTCTTATTGCTTGTCAATGAGTGAACCACCTCATGAGCTTGAATGATGTTGTCAAGGATTTGTCTGCCTTCCACATATCCTAATTGTTCCTCTGGCACCAGGGTAGGAATAAGAGGTTTGAGTCTATTGGCCACAACTTTGGAGATAATTTTAAATACCACATTGCACAAGGCAATGGGTCTAAACCTATCAGGAGTTAGAGCCAAATCCTGTCTAGGGATCAGGGAGATAAAGGTGGTGTTAAGTGCCTTCAAGATGGTTTTATCCCTTCTGGAGTCTTCTACTACATTTAGGATGTCCTGTTTTACTATATTCCAGTAGGCTTTGAAGCAGTCTACATTGAAACCATCCGAACCTAGAGCCTTACCATTTTGCATTTCTTTTAGGACCTTACTAACCTCCTCTTCTGACACTGGTCTGTTGAGGTTGAGATTGTCCTCTCTCAAAACCAGCTTAGGTATATGTCTAGAAATTGCCCTGATAGATTGTTTTCTATCAGAGTAGGTTTCCTGTGCTATGCCATGAAAGTGCTAAACCAGTACCGCTTTGATTTCTTCATGCATGATGAGCATGTTACCTCCCTTCTCCTTGATTGAAGAAATCCTGTTGTGAGCTTTGTTCGCCATAGTGGATCTGTGGAAGAATCTAGTGTTGCGTTCTCCTTCTTTTAGCCATTGCACTCTAGATTTTAGCCTCCAAAAAACCTCCTCTTGTTTACATAAGTTTTCCCAGTATTGATGATATTTAGTTGCTAGTTCATTTTATCTTTATCAAAACTCTCTATAATCAGGGTTTGGTTGAGTTTCTGCATTTTTCCCTCCACATTTTCTTATGCTCCAAAAATATTGTCATATTCCTTCTTTTTCCACTCCTTGAGCCAATGTCTGATATGTTTGAGTCTTTTTTGAAGAAGGAACATTCTTGTGCCCTCAATTTCCAAATATTCTGCCCACCAGATAGCTATGTTATTGTGGAAGTCTGGGTGGGAGAGCCAGATGTTATCAAATCTAAAAGGTCTATTCCTAGGTTTTCCCATGCTCCAAATGTCCAGTTGTACCAGCCAGTGATCCGAGCCCCCAAAGGGTAGAACTCTAGCAACTATGTCCTTGTCCCCGATCATAAGATCTTCAGAAATAATAAATCTATCCAATTTCGAGGCTACTTGAGACTCTCCTCCTCTTTTATTGTTCCAAGTAAAAGTACCATTATTCATAACAATATCCACGAGCTTCATATTGTCTATGAAGCTTTTAAAAGCACAAGAATCTTTGTGTAGGATTATGGTTCCTCCTTTTTTCTCCGACAACGATTTAATCATATCGAAATCACCCCCTAAGATCTAAGGGATTTTTGCATGGCGTTCCCTAAGCTTCTATAGGAAATCAAGAAACATGAGTTTACCATTCATTCTTTGGAGGCAATACACGTTCATGACCAGGTACAATTCCTTATCTCCCACTCGTTGAATGACCATTGAAAGATAATCCCTAGATGCTTCAGCATATATATTGTCAATCTTTTTGGGGGTTTGAAAGCGTGAGAATTCCTCCTGCTGTATTCTCTACTTTGAATTCTAGAAACTCAAATCTATTGAGCCATTTACTGTGAATCTCTTTTAATTTTTGAATGGAACATTTAGTTTCCTTAATGAAGATCACATGGCTACTTGTTTCATTCTGTTACTTAGTAATCTTTGTTTTCTTTTACTACCTAGACCTCTTATATTCCAAGAAGTTAACTTCATTATCAAAGATTCGTAAAGGAGTATCTGGATAGGCCTTTCACCTTACCTGAATCTATCATTAGCTTTCCACATTCCATCAACAATTCGTTCTGTTTATTCCGGTCCCTTTTCTTTCCTAGGATTATTGGTGCTAATCTTGGTGTGGTTTTCATAGCTTTCCCTCCTTCGTTACCTTGTTTTTAATTTTTCTTTTTCTTTTCTTATCCTTTGTTTTGAGTTTTCCAGATGAACAACTGCTGCACTCTGTGGAACTCCTCTTGAGGTAACGAATCCACTGCCTCTTTGGTTCCTTTTTTCAAGAAACCTTCTAGATCTAGATTCTCTTTCTCAATAATTTCTTGTAGTTTGTGATCCTCCATCTCCATATCACTCTGGGTCATTTCCTGGCCATTTCCAGCGCTGTGTCACTCATCATGTCTTCTTTCTATTTATTGTTGTTTCATGTTTGCTCAATGTTATCTTCTTTCTCTTCCTCCACTGGACTGCCTCCCTTAACCTGATCTACTCGCATCGTCACTTCTTCCTCTTCTAGGGCTTGAAACCTATTTTGACTGGCCTGATGCTTGTCTGTATGAGGTAGATTCGGTCCCTGTTTGCTCCATTTTCCTTTCTGGACCACCTTATGAAAGCTTTCAGTATCTTTCATGGTGTTAGTCTTACTTTTGTTTTCTATTTTACTGAGAGGGAAATCTCTGAATATGTGCCCATGCTCATGGAATTTACGACGTATGAAAGGGATGTGTTCGTAATCCACTATTTGCACCCATTCAACATCAAACACTTCCAATATTACCTCATTTGGCAGAGCTCCAGAGAGTTCCATCTGCATGCATATCCTTGCAAAGGATGTGTATTTTCCTTTTCTAGTGGCCTCAGGGGCTTTGACAAAAATCCCTAGCTTATTTCCTATGGCAGATAAGGATTCCAGTTGCCAATAATCCAAAGGCAAAGAGTAGAGTCTTACCAAAACAGGAACCGAGGTGAAAGTTTCACGTTCTGGGACAAAATTCATCACCCATGGTCGCATATACAGGCCTGCAGCTGCGTAAAAATAGGGCCCTCCTTCAAACACTTTGTCCTTGTCTTTAGTATTAGCAAAGACTATAATAAAGAATCCTTTTGACCCTAGATTAAGTTCTATGCTTCCTTTTGGTTTCTAGTTGTATTTAATCCACGTTTGTAAAGATTTTTCAGTGGGCCATAAGCCCATGAATTTACAAATTATTGCATACGTTTGCATGTAGTCCCTATGCACCTGAAGCGCAGGGTCATTCAACACTACTCTAGGCGCGATTGAGGTTTTGGGCTTGCATGGTCCCTTTTGTGCTTTGCCTTTTATATTCTATTCCTTGTCTTCTTCCTCATTGTCTTTAGTGTTGTTGCTTTCCATGGTTTTAAAGCCATTCTACTCCTCTTCTTTATTTCTTTGCCTTACATCATCAGAAGGACCTTTGTCCCCCTCAATTGGTTTTTTACCTCTGCTTGCCACTTCCTACTTATAGGAGGGAGAGGATCTCCCTCCTTTACGACCCTCCATGTAGAAGTAGCTCTGAAAGCCCGTACCCCTAGCTCACAAGTCTGCGCGCGTTCCTTCAGTTAAAAAATGAAACTAGTACCTCGTGGTTGAATCATCTCTTACAGTTGCGATGGAGTGAATAATTTTCTTTTTCTTTCATTCATTCTTCCTATAACTTGTGTAGTGTGCCCATCCAATGTTGAACCAATAGACACAGTCTACCTCAGGATTCTTGGGATAACTGAAGAGCATGCAAGTAGATATTTTGAGGGAGGATGGCTTATTTTTCATGTACAAGTATGGAGATGTGTCCAGAGAGGGCTTGGGTGTAACTCAATCAGCCCAAAGTGCATTCAATAGAGCGAAATTCCAGTTTTTTGTATTTATAGTAAATGGTATTTTTTATGATGCAAATGAGATTCTTGTTTATAGATTTGGCAAGACCATTTCCCTGCGGGTAGTAGTTAGCTGAATGTTTAAGAACAATACCATATTGCAATGCAAAATCATAAAGTTTCAACGTAGAGAAGTAAGATGCATTGTGAAAAACAAGTGATACAAGAATGCCAAAACATGAAATGATGTTCTGCTGAAGGAAGTTGATGACTTCCTGGTCATTCACTTGTTTAAGAGAAACTTCTTCTATCCATTGCATGAAGTAATTTTAGCAGTCAGGATGTAGTAGTGCTACTTTGATGAATGTGGGAATATTTCCCCAATAATGTCTAAGCACCACTATTGGAATGGTTCATCCACTACAATAGGCTGCGGCGGGGTTGCTGATCTTCGAGTTCTATCAGCGCATTGCTAACAGATCAAGCACTTGTGGGCATAATAGTGTGCATATTTAAATAATGTGGGCCAGTAGAAACCAACCCTCGTGACTTTATGTGTAGCTATGTTACCCATGAAGTAATCTCCGTCTGGCCCGCCATGCAAATCACATAACACTGTCTCTCAATCTTGTGCCTCCAGGCACCTAAGAAAAATTCCATTGTTGTGCTTTCTGTAGAGTACTCCATAAACCAAAAGGTAAGGTAATGCTTTGAGTTGAAGTTCCCTCTTCTTCCGCATGGAAAAGTGAAAGACCATGGTGCCATGCTCAAGGTATTGGTGCATTTATACATAATAATAGTTACCGTACGAAGTGGGGGGTGCTCACTCTACATTGTACATGTTGATTTCTTCCTCCCAATCAGCAAGCTCTTCTTCTTCCTCTTTTGCGTGTACTTCTTCAGTTGCTAGTCTACAAAGACCATGACCCTTAACAGTGTGAACTAGCTTGATGTCAAGATCATATTCGTGTAGTCCTGTCATCTGGTTCTCACGTCTTTCACTCAGGTCTTCTTGAACGAGCAACAATCTGACTGTTGGGTGTGGCACAAAGACTATGCAATGATTTTTCACCAGGTAGGGTCTGAAGTGTTTCACCACCTTGTATACTACATATCATTGTTTATTGATGGTGGAATAGTTGAGCTCGGGTCCATGGATGTTCACACTTATGAAGGAGATGGGACATTCATTATTCAGCTCATCCTTCCAAGTGAGCACTACAATGAGTGAATTGTCGGAAGCAAACGTGTAAAGCAAGAAATATTTGTTGAAATATGGGTTATACAATGCAGGTTCTTCTTCTATGGCTTGCTTGATATAGGTGAACACATCCTTTTCCTTCTTTCCCCATCTGTAGAATGCATCCTTCTTGATCATATCTTGAATAGGTTTGACAATCTACGCATAATCTGGGATGAACTTCCAGAGGAAGTTGATCTTCCCCAAGAAGGACTACATAGCTTTCTTACTTATTGGCTAAGGAATTTGCGTGATAGTCCGAACTCGGTCTAGACCAACGTTCATCCCACTCTTGGTGATGATATGCCCAAGGAGGTTCCCCTCAGACGCTGCAAAGATTCTCCTCTTGGGATTCAAGGATATCCTCTACTTTCGACATCATTCAAAGATATTTTTAAGAATTCGCAAGTGGTCTAACCATTTTCTGGAAAATACTATCACGTCGTCAAGGTAGACCACCATTATCTGCCTGATGAGCCCACGAAAGGTGATGTCCATAGTGCACTGAAAATTAGTGCCTACTTTTATGAGACCAAATGGCATTCTTCGATAAGCCAACATACCCCACTTGGTACTAAATGTAGTTTTAAGTCTGTCAGGCTTTGCTAACAACACCTGGTTATATCCGGAAAAACCATCAAGAAGAGAAAACCATTCTGCTCTAGATATTATTTGCAAGATGTGCTCCATAGACGGAACATGGTAATTATCTTTTTCCAATGCACGATTCAGATTTCGGAAATCAATGCACAAGAAGATCTCTCTGGACTTCTTTCTGGTAGGAACTACTTTTGAAACCCATATAGAATTATGAAATTTAAACAACTTAGTAATCTATTTCTGTATAAGGGGTTCAAGTGACAGATGGACTTTTCTGAGCTTCTGCGGAAATGGCTTGACCCCTTCTTTTATCTCAATGATGTGTTGGATTATTCGCATGTCATTTTCGTTTAAGTCAGGATATGTCCACATGAATAGATCACGGTACTATCTGAACATGCTAACAAAGACTCGCCACTCTTCTCGTGTGCAACACATACCAAGATTCACGAACTTCAGATCTTTGTCTGTTCCCAGATTAATTTGTTCATGCATCAGTGTGGAACTATGGGTTCTAGTGTTCATGGGCCATTTGAAATGGTTTTGCAAGTCATATAGCTTGTGCATCATTTCCTCGGCTAACAGTTTCCGATTAATAGAAAAATTTGTGCATCATTCATCAACCATGGCTTATGATGCCACATGATCCACCATGGGCATGATGGATCCTAGAAATTGGGTTGACAGTACCATGGGGTACACAATGCGTTTGGAGGTTATGGCATGGAGTATACATAATAGTATGCTCAAGCTTTTAAATTGTGCGTTGGCGAATGAAATTCAAATTTGAAACCGCATAGGAAATCCCCAGTGTCACGCAGGCGGAGATAAGGATGCCCCAAGTGGCCGTATTGAAGGTCGGCGACCTCGTGGCCATGATGGAGGGGAGGATGCCCATGTCCGCCATGCCCAACATCTAGAATGAAACGTTGCTCAACTGGGCTTCAAAGAGCCGTGAGACGGACAGCGCTGCACCGACCTCGACCCAGTACTTGAGCCATGCAGCGCCAATCAACTCTGTGGCTTCGGCTAGGTAGCCACTGCCCCAGAAGTCCCGGTCTAGCTTCAGCACAACTAATATCGAAAGTAAGGGCACGATGTATCCCAAGACGATCATGACCGCAACCCAGAGCAGTGCCTGGAGTATGTCCGCTGCGACTTCTCCACCTCCCCAGCTAGAGTGCTAGTGTTGTCCCAGAAATTCAAGTTACAGAACAATGTATTGAAATACAAGGACCGGTCCATGTTACCCTGGTTTCCCACGAGCCAACGGGATGGCTTAATTCAAGGAATCTAAATCAGGGCCACTAGGATAAACTGGAACAATGACATCGCTCCTAGAATGACTGCTGTCTAGCCCAGCCCACAATCGAGAGCCCCGGGAAGTACAAGTAGCTTAGGACAATCATGAAAATTATATTCCCCACGTCTTTGACCCGACCATGGCCAAAGGCTGGCAAGTAATTGAAACAGAGAACCGGAATGGCAGCATTGCTGGTAACGCTGATGATCCACCTCCACCAGCCCACTAGGAATCCCCAAAAGGGTCTAAAGGCCATTTCCACCCATAACACGAAGCCGCCGTCGCCCAGGTACGTTGTGGCTAGCTCTGCCGTCACTAGGGCCTCCGGTGTAATGTCCTCGAGTTTGTTGACTCAACAGGGCACCCGTGAGCGCACACGACAGGCGTGTGGGTGGGCGCACAGGTGAACGCACACGACGGGCGCATGAGTGGGCAAGCATGTGAACGCACACGGCGGACGCGCGGGTAGACATGTGGGAGGGCACACACGGCGGGCACACGGACGGGCGCGCGGGTGAGCACACACGACAGGTGCGCAGGCGGGCAGAGCTTCACGTGGATGCGACAAAAGGTCGAGTTAAGTGCGACGAAAGGCAGACTTGGCGAAATGAAGAGCGATGGTTTATACCATGACTTGGAGAGCTGTGTGATGGGTTGGCCGACCTATGGAAGAGGCCAAGGCCGACTTAAACATGGCGTGTGAGAGGGGTGTGTGGGCGGTCGGCTGGACAACCCACCCATGCACAAGGCAGCATATATATTGGAGCGTTGGAGCTCATTTGTATCAACTCATTCGACTTGGACATCTTCGTAAGAGCTCAAGGAGGAAGGACAAGTGCGCAGTTTTGGAGGGATATGCGCATAGCTCATGCGCACTTCATGAAGGCGCTCACTTGGTGACACTTGGAGTTGGTCGATGGTTGGGCAAGGTGTGCTCGGGGTCGTTTTGAAGTGCCAGTTTGTGCCAGGACTTGGCGTGGGTGTCTTGGTGGCTCGGGTGAGCACCCGCCCATCGTGCAAGGTGTGCACAATGTTGTAAAAGGCAGGGTTGCCTCTGATTGTAAAATTGGCTAATTATGAGACTTGGTCTTGCCAAGACATACTTGAATATTGTAAATTGATGTTCTTAATATATTATCGGGCAGACTCATATTACAGGGAGTTGCCCCTTCCTTTATACTGTGCAATTGTTGTTCTCTTTTATAATTGCTGATGATAATGAATGAGTATGGGTGTTCATTAGTATAAAGGATAAACATAATATTACTTGGTTGCGAAACACAAACTAAGTAAGGAAAAGGTGTAATAGGCGTAGTCCACGAACATTAGTATTGGTGAAAAGAAAGAGTTCGGTGGTGTCGCACCTCGCTATAAGCGGTTGGAAGATTACCGCAGGTGTAGGGGTGTGACAGGTGGTATTAGAGTAGCTGATTCAGGGTATTGAAGGTGTAAGCTGCTACACACCTTCACCGAAGTGAAGGTGGTATCAGAGCTTTGGTTTGAAGCCGGTGAGCAGGGTTGCTCATGACAAATACTTGCAGGTGAAGGAAGCTGTTTCACACACAAGTGGAACAAGGGCTGGTTCGCGGCTACAGGGACTTGGTGAACATGGAGAAGGCTGAAAAAGTAGGAACGGTAGATGAACCTACGATAGGTGAGTCTAGCCATAGTGCAGTTGAAGCTTTCCAGTACAAAGTGTTGGAATAGATGAGTCAATGGAGTTTTGACTGGGTTTCGATGAAAGCTAAGAACATGAAGATTCAGGAGAGTTGTTCGGAACTAAGGAGAGAACTTGAAGAATTCAACAGCCAATGCGAAAGTACGACAGATGTTGAACTCAAGGAACTTGATGAGGAGATCCAACAAAGTGGTCTTGATCTTCAAGATCTCTTTGATGAAAGAGCTTGGTTGAGGAAGGAAAGTGCCAGGGTGGAGGCCGAAATCAAGCAAGTTGAAGAAGAGATAAAGAAGAAGCTTCTTGGTAAGAAGGTTGTTGTGATTGAGCAGGAAGAGCTCGACTACATTGACAGGTTGGGAACTCACTACTGAGACAATCCAGAGGACGTTCGGAAGTATAGTTCTATGAACTTAGTCAGTGGACACTTGGTTGGTGCACTTGAGCAGAATGCGATGAAGGGCAATCTTGAAGGGAATCAAGCTAGACCAGGATCGGGTTGCTTAGAGGAGCCAAACAAGGAGGTGAAGTACCTTAGGGGGAATGTCAAGATGGAACATGAGCCAATTGACACTTCTGAGGCCGAATTCTTGAAGAAGGTTGCTGATATAAGGCGCAAGACAAAGTCAATAGAGGGAGGTGATTCCTTGAAGCTAAGTTTTATGCAGGTAACCGTGATGGGCAAGAGATTTGCAGCTTTGGTGGATACGGGAGCTACTCAAAGCCTCTTAAGCAGGAAGGCAGCAAAGTCTTTTGGGAAGAAAGCAAAGATGGAGAGGGAATGAAGTGCTTTCAAAGCAGTCAACTCTACCATTAGAGCTGTTGATGGTGTATTAAAGGACACTCAGGTGAAAGTAGGATCGTGGTTTGGAAAGTTGGACTTGAAGGTTGTGGACATGGATGATCATTCTCTGGTGTTGGGGCTGGACTTTATTGAGCTTGCACAAGCCATACCAATGGTGGACCGGGACATTCTCTTGATCACAACTAAAGGAAGAACCATGATGGTACCGATGAATAGAAGGAGTTGCTTGGTGTATAGACCAAGGATGACTTCTATGGTTTTGTATCCCAAAGATCCGAATGTGAAGTATGAGGATGTGGAGCAAAGAGGACTTGGGAGCGTGACTCAAACAGTGAAGGAAAGGAAGTTGGTTGACTTCGTTGCAAGTGTCAGGAAGAAGAATGAAGGAAGTGAGAAAGCAACCTCACGAACATGGAGACACTTGATGGGAGCATCTTCTACTGATGATCTTCATAATGGAGTTGCAAATGAAGGGACTCCGAGTACTACCTCAGAGGCAGTGGTTGATGAGGATTATGGAGGTAGAGATCCTGCTAAGATAGTGGACTTTTGCAGGTATGCTATGGGCATATATGACTTTCAGTTCACGAAAGACAAGCTAAGTGAGCTTGGATGTACATGTGAGGAGATTGAAGATGTGCATAGATACTTGAGGACACAACATCAATCTAACACATGGGTGGATGAGAGACAGGGAGGAAACTTCCTGGCCCTCCTTTCTCTATAAACAACCTTGGAAGAAGGTTGGTGTGGAGGCCTTGATAAGGAGGAACCACACCAACTTTGCAAGGGGCCTTGAAGGAGGCTTCTTTATGACTGATGATGCAGGGATGGCTTGGCATCAATCATCATGACATGTTGCATATGGGATGGAGTTTCCATGGACCTGAGCATGGATTGATAGATTCTTGATGAGTCTGAGGTGTAGCAAAAGTCAGGAAAAGTCTTGTGGTGGCATTAGGGTGTGCATTCTTACGATTTGGGCGTATGGTTTGACTAATCACCTGACTAGTTCGAGTCATGAGGGGTACCAATGTGCAGAGATATGTTGACATTAGTCGAGACATGATGACACATGATACAAATGTGTTGGCATCTGATGAAAGACTACATGGGAAAGGACACATGATGAGGTCAACACGAAATGCTGCAGTGGAGATTGTGGCAGAGGGGTCGATGATCATGGATCAAGATGATATCTGATGGAGGACATACCGTTGAGGTGTATACCTTGGTATGGAGTACTTGGTGACAGTTGGTCACTAAGGTGAGACATGATGGAGATGGAGCTCTACATATGTTGCAGGGATGTTTGCCTTATGTGGAGGAGTTGACATCATGGATAGTGATGATCTTGGTGGATGGCTACCAGGATGGTATGTTGTTGAGGACGACAACGATTTCAGGTGGAGGAGGATGTAAGGTCCTCGAGTTTGTTGAATCGTCTGGGCGTGGGTGAGCGCACACAACGGGCGCGCGGGTGAACGCACATGGCGAGCCCACAGGTGGGCGAGCGAGCGAATGCACACGGAGGGCGCGCGGGTAGACATGTGGGCGGTTGCACACGGTGGGATTGCGGGCGGGCACGCGGATGAGCGCACACGACAGGCGCGTGGGCGGGAAGAGCTGCAAACGGATAAGACGAAAGGCCGAGTTAAGTGCGACGAAAGGCAGACTTAGAAAAATGAAGAGCGATGGTTTATACCATGACTTGGAGAGCTGTGTGATGGGTTGGCCGACCTATGGAAGAGGCCAATGCCGACTTAAACATGGCGTGTGAGAGGGGTGTGTGGGCGGTTGGCTGGACAGCCCACCCACGGACAAGGCAGCATATATATTGGAGCATTGGAGCTCATTTGTATCAACTCATTCGACTTGGACATCTTCACAAGAGCTGAAGAAGGAAGGACAAGTGTGCAGTTTTGGAGGGATATGTGCATAGCTCGTGCGCACTTCATGAAGGCGCTCACTTGGTGACACTTGGAGTTGATCGAAGGTTGGGCAAGGTGTGCCTGGGGTCGTTTTGAAGTGCGGGTTTGTGCCAGGACTTGGCGTGGGTGTCTTGGCAGCTCGGGTGAGCACCTGCCCATCGTGCAAGGTGTGCACAAGGTTGTAAAAGGCAGGGTTGCCTCTGATTGTAAAATTGGCTAAGTATGAGACTTGGTCTTGCCAAGACATGCTTGTATATTGTAAATTGATGTTCTTAATATATTATCGGGTAGACTCATATTACATGGAGATGCCCCTCTCTTTATACTGTGGAATTGTTGTTCTCTTTTATAATTGCTCATGATAATGAATGAGTATGGGCAGACTCATATTACATGGAGATGCCCCTCTCTTTATACTGTGGAATTGTTGTTCTCTTTTATAATTGCTCATGATAATGAATGAGTATGGGTGTATGTTAGTATAAAGAATAAACATAATATTGTTTGGTTGTGAAACACAAACTAAGTAAGGAAAAAGTGTAATAGGCGTAGTCCACAAACATTAGTATTGGTGAAAAGAAAGTGTTTGGTGGTGCCCCACCTCACTATAATCGGTTGGAAGACTACCGCAGGTGTAGGGGCGTGACATCCGCGATGTTCCATATGACCAGGAAGATGAGGAACCGCGCTATGGCCCATAGGGGACCGGCCGCTTGCACCGGCGGCTCTTCGCCGAACAGCCCCCTTGCGAGTTCAAAATATATCAAAAATATCAGCGGAATGAGCTTCAGCTTCTTCGCTTTTGATGCTGGAGGAGGTTCGATCAGTTGGACACCGGCTTCAATCATATCATTTTCTTGATCTCCACAGCCGTTTGAAGACCCGCCCATTACACTTCTGTTTTTGGAATCCCGAAGCTCAGATTCAGATCCAGAGCCAATCGGGACTTAATGGGAGGCCAATACAAGAAATAAAAGAAGAAGAAAAAAAGTCTTTGTATTGGAGAGATTGCCTTATAAACTTCTGTCCTTATAAGCTTCCGTCCGTATTCGAGCTACCCTAAGAAAAACCAATCAACCATCTGGAAGCACCTACCAGTCAAGAACCTACTTCCTCTGCAAAAATATTGTCTTCAGCATGTATTTTGCGTTATTTTGATGGGCAAAAAATATTGACCTTCCGTTCTGGCGAGAATGCAATACAAGCGCAAAATACTTGGAAGACAATGTTAAAACGCAACTGAAAATAATATTTAAAACAACAGGTTTATATTATATGAAAACTAGTTTACATGTGCTCATATTCTAAATTCAATATGCACAGCCAGGTCCATAGAACTACATCACTTATACATCATTGTGAAAGAACGCCTTCTGGTAAAAATATCCAGAATACGTGAACAATATGTCAAAAAAAGGATCCATGTGAAATAATATACCAAAGACAATTGCACCTATTTAAGGTCTGTAATAAAATAATATCCTCTGCCATGAATTGTCCAGTGTTTTGACAAGCAAAGAACATTGACCTTTCAATATTATGGGAATGCACGACAACTGCAAAATACTTCCAACACAATATATAGACAGTGGGAAAAGATCGGTTAATTTCTTTTTATCATTATCCTTTTTGGGTGGGATGTATATAGCTTAGAATAAGGTATAAAATTATGAATTTGAATTGAATTGGGAAAAGAAGAGTAACAATTATTTTCCTCAAATTTTCATTGTCCTGATAATGATATTGCAATGTAAAGAAATAAAAAATAAAAAATAATTACTAAATATCAAAATAAGTAAATTTTGTATTGGAAAGTAATTGATAAATTTAAAATGTAAAATAATTACTGAGCTATATCAAAATAAAAGTAAAAAGAAAAACTAAGAGTTAATAAAAAAATAAGTTAAATAGTTATAAATATTTAAAATGGTAATATGATATTTTATTTTTTTAATAGAAATATATATTTTTAAATGTTAAAAATATATTATAGAATAATGGATATTTTTGTATTTTAAAATTGTATGGATATATATATATATATATATATATATATATATATATATATATATGTCATTAATTTTAATCTTAAAGAAAATGGTGATATTATTCTTATATTTATAATGATTACCCATAATTCAAGTAATGGGATATTAGAAATTGAAAAGGAGACCAATTGAAACTAAAGGTGTTAGTTTCAGGAGGACAAGAGGTATCTTTTCAGTTTATATATATATATATATATATATATATGTCTATTGCCAATTATCCTATTATAATAAGATAGGGTTCTTCAAACAACACTTTTGAACAAGTCATATTAACTTTTTTGAATTTGTAGTTTGCTTATTTTCATTATCCTTTTTCTCCTTTTTAGTATACAAAAAGCGCCGAACTATTTTATTTAGATTTTGTCATTTTCCCCTTATAATACTAACCAGTGAGAAAGAACAAGAATCATGTAGATGTCACAAAATGTGACAACTCCTACACCAAAACATTGTATTCTCATAAATCTAATATTTGAGTTCATCTCCTCCTTTACCATTTGAGAATTGCTAAGATCCTTATATCAATATTAAGATAAAAACAGGCATATGTGCATCATTCTATTATAGCTCTCTCTAAATGTGTTTTCATGTAAGTGCCCAAAATATTTTGCATATCCTCCATCGTTGTGATATAAAATTGTAAAAAAAGAAATATGAAAGATAAAACTACACTCGGATCTATATCAATAACATTGAATTTGATACCATGAAAATTAAAGAGATAAAAAAAACTTACACTTCTTCAAGAAAACTAATAATCTTCCTTATATATTTATTCATAATCAAAATATCCAAAAATTAAACTAATAAACATTAAATCTATAACAACCATATTAATTTTATAATTTTGATATACTTAAACTAAAAATAACATCAAACTCCACCAGTAACTCATATTCCACTTTATCCGCATATTTACAAGAAACCAGGAAAAATTTCAAAATAATTATATTTATATATATCTGAATAAGTAGTACTTAACAAGTAAAGAAAGCGTAGAATAACGTTCTTCCCACCAAAAAAGAAAGCGTAGAATAACGTTCTTCCCACCAAAAAAGAGGCATGAATGTTAACTTTATGTTTTGTGCAAAAGACACTACAAAAAAAAGTCGCATGAAATCTGCAGCTATAATTGTCACCATCTGCTATGTGGAATTCACAGCCATCTCAAGGCAATTGAGTGAAGAAACGATATTTTATAAACACTGCAAATATATTTTAAATATTATTTCAGTAAAACCAATTTATGTAAAACATCGATGATTCGGACTTTTAATAAATATATATAATTATAAAGAATAAAATAACTATATTTTTATTATGAGACAATGCAGATTATTCGTATAAATAAATAAATACAGAGAGTGATGGCGACTGCGTTCTATCATATGCATATCCGTGTTCAATTGAATGGGAGATAGTTCACCAATTCAAGTGCCCAAAAAATGGTTCGAATTACGTTTGTGGAAACGTAAAAAGACAAGATAGCGATCATTCCGCCACCGTGCAATGCATTGTGAAATTATTATAATTGCATTTCATGTCAATGACAACAATAACGATCTCAAAGTTTGACAGACCTATTTTCATTGGAATTATTTTCAGGCATCTAATGTATACCAATCTTGGTAGGAATGGTGGCTGTAAGTTCCAACCGCAACATTGTTAAAAATGGAATTGCCATGATATTTAAGAAATTATGGTTGTTTGTGTTTATAAAATTAGCATAATATATTAATTTTACTAATTTTACTAAGTGTAGTTGACTATGTGATTGTTAATAATGATATAACAAATACCATATATATAAAAATAATCATACATATAAAAATAATCATTTAATGCTAAGACGAAAATGAAAATTAAGAAGATAAAAACTAATTCTCAAGAGCTTCACACTGAAACGTATTGTTGTTCTATTCCCAAAACATGTTCTATTCCCAAAACACCATAGGACGAAAGAGTATGTTCTATTCCAAAAACACCCTAGGACGAAAGAGTTTGTCACCTTTGTGACGCTAAGATGGTTGAAGATGAAAAACAATTTTTCACATCTGTTCTAATCAATTTTTCACATCTGTTCTAATTTCCAAAATCTTTGCGAGACTATCAACCCTCTTGACTAGTAAGTTAACAAATTTAAGGTAATCTAAGAATGTTCTTCTCTCTTCTTTTCAATCATAGAAATAAAATGTTAAAGAGTTTCAATTAATTTCTTATTTTTTTAAGGTTTGATAAACTATATTGATCTTAATAAATGTGAATCATCTTCCTATACATAATATTATATGTATATATAAAATTATAAACAAAATATATATATATTTTAGAATAGTAATACATATCCAATTTTAGTAGGAATGGTGGTGGTAAGTTAATGTTAGTATACCAATTTTGGTAGGAATGGTGGTAGTAAGTTTATGTTAAAATTGGAAGTCCCATGATATTTAACAAATATGTTTTATTATTATTTACTATAACTGAAATTGTTCAAGGATTTAACTTTTTAAAAATATAAAATAAAAGATCAAATCAACTTTAATATAAAATAACATATATAAAATAATCATTATATAGCATCCTTACCATAGCATTGGAAAATAGCCACTTAAAGAATATTCAATGAATATAATAAAAGCAACGAGATGCTCACTTACATTGAAACACTAACGAAACTATACCCTAGAAACACTCCAACCAAAAATTTCAAATCAAGAGAATTTGTGCTTATGTTTTAAGCATTCACAAAGTCCATGAAGAGCTAGGATAGAATGCGATGAAGGGTTACCCAAAATGTTGCTTGAACTAAATCAGATATGATGGCCATTCCCATGAATCCATGTAAGTTATTTTTGGAGTACTAAAAATGTTTATTTAAGTAAATTTTAGATGAGAGAATTAAGAAGTTGAGATGGAGGAGTCTCTAGACATTGAAGACAATATGCTAACAAGTAATTTCCATGTATGACCTATTTCCACCCAACTTTGTTGGTTGAAATTATTCTCTATAACAATTTGGCCCTTATTGTTAGATACATGTAGGTTGAATCCTTAATCATGATTTCTCCATTACAATTAGGGAAAAAATTGTGTTCTAGTTAATTAAATGAAATCATTAGTTTGATATTTTCCTCCCTGTCATAAGAATTTTCTAAGGGCTTGAGAGATACTATGTGGAACTCCTTTGTAGCGCTAAAAGTGCTAAAAACTAGAACACTAGAATTGTTGATAAAAATGACTTAAGGAGAACAAGTTGTCCTGCAACGTTAAACCAATGCCTGCTCCATCGATTAAATGTTATTTTAGTACTTATTTTGTTGGGAATGTTTTGTAGTGGATGTTACTGTTGTTTCATCCTTGTATACTTTTCTGTTGGATACTAGACAAACCTTTATTTTCTTATCGGTTATAAAAATCGTCACATCCATTGTGGACTATTCTGTTCGATATTAGGCAGATCTTCCCTTGTTCATTTGTTGTAACGAATGTCGCGTCCGTTGTAGAATATTCCATTGGATGTTGAACAACTCCTTTTGGTTAATGTGTGTCTCTTCCCAAGTGGTACTATTACCTCTCACTTAGAGGCTCACCCCACCTTTTTGCAGTAAGAGAACCTAGACACAGTTGCACTGCACACTCACCAGGCACACTCACCTTGATTTTCGAAGATACCATTGCATCACTCTCTTGTGCTCACAGATGGAGCTGAGGAAAATCTGTAAGTATTTGCAAACCAGGCCTTTATACTAGATGGGACTTGTTGGTTGCTAAATTTTCCTACTTTTTACCACCTTTTTACCCCTTTCCTTCACCTATTTCATGACCTTGCAAGAGTAATTTGTATCTCAAGCAATGGAGGTATATCTATTTGTCATGTCTTTGTGAATTATTAATCAATGAAGCGTAGTCCTAGGGGGTGTTACTTATGCAACTTAATAACCCATGTTTCTTTACATATTTGAAAGGATGATGATCAGCAAACTCCAATTCAGCATATGGTTGTGAATGAGTTGGCATCGCTAGCATAGGATGTTGGTTGTAACATTGATTCCACCCAAGAGATTTAATTGGACCAATACATTTGATATCTTCATATTTTTTTGTGTCTCAATGATCGTTGTATACTCTTAGGCAGATAGTTCCCGTAATTTCGTGAAATCATTGATACTATCTTTGTAACATTGAATGTATAAGTAAGGTTACGGGGTTGGAAAATCTAGCAACCACTAAAGAGAGATATGAGAGTTATGAGCATGTAACAACAGACTTTTGTAATTTTATTTCGATTAATAAAATCTTGATCTTCTGAGTATTTATTAGTATTTGATATTTTACCATAGCCTTAATCAGGGAGTTTGGCCCACTCTCATAACGAGGTGTTGTTGGGTTAGTGGTGTGCGTAGATTTATCTTCTGTTATGTCTATTTCTTTATTTTTGTAACGGTTCATTAAGTTGTGTTGTTGTGAATTTTTAACTTGTTGTTACTCTGATTGTTGATATTGTTATTTCTTGTTGTACATATTGTTATGTTGTTGATTGAATGCTCAATGTTGGGTAGGGAAATTGCAGCCTTCATAGAACTTGCATGGTAGCCTTGAAATAACCAATAGAGTCTCGGGTTGACAATTAATGTGGGAAAATGGTGAATTCCATAATTCATATCTTAACACCAAAATCCAGGCGTGTTCATTTTAGGTTAGGTTAGGTCGTGTACGAAACAAACACAATGTGATGTCCCCGGAAATACTGTAAATATTTTATTTCAGTAACAAACAAACTGGATCATTATGATCGTTATTGTTTGAATTAAACAATGTTGTTAATTATTGAAATAGAAAAATGATTTGAATATAGAAAATTGTATAACTTCTCAGGATGGGAAGTTGGAAAAAGGTAGTTGCTTGAAAAACCCTAACTACCTCCCCTAACTGGGTTATGCTCCAAAGAAAAGGAGTGTAGGGGAGGAAAAACTGTGCTGATAGGTCAGGCGGTAAGGGGGAGAACTGCTAAGTCTGGTGATGACCAGATAGCATAAGCACTGTGTGCAAGCAACTTGCAGAAGACTATGGTCTTGTGAGTAAGCTTGGGGGGAGATTTGGTCCCGAAAGACAAATCTCATGGACGGGAGGCTGACAGGCAGTAGAAAACAGAGGTGACCACTTCCATTGGAGTTCTTTCCTTTGAAGCACAACACAGGTAAGTGGTACCACTGGAAATTAATTGTTGCGTAAATTAAATTAAGTGTCTTATTCTGAGATTGGAAAAGATGTTGAAAAGGTACCTAACAAGTTAACAGTAGGTTAATTAATTGCATTTAAATCTATATAGAAGCAGGAAAGGTAGAGTTGGAACTGACCGGTCACCTTAGATACCAACAATGTTTTAAAGTAAAGTTAATATGTTTAGAACTAGAAAAACCCCTATTTTCGGGGTAGCACAAGCTGTGGAATTAAGACCTGTACGAGTCTTTAAATGTTTGGAAAATATTTATGATAGAATTACTGTTGTAGTAAATCTGGTAAGCATTTCTTTGGTTGTCTGTGTAAAGTTTAGTAACGCAAACTAGAAGAATTAACCATGAAACCAAAGAACAGAAAGAAAGATTTGCAAGAAAAGAAAATTAAAAATAATGCTAGAACCCTTAAGTGGAAAGCAATCATTATCGTAGGCTCGGTAATCAGGGTTAGAACCCCGAGAGCCAAAGTATGATACAAATTGGAAGGGTCGATGTAGCAGGGTGTTATAAGGGTATGTACCCTAGAGTCACATTGGACTAGCCCTCTAATGTAACTGTCTAATAAATAAATTTAAACTCGTAAGATCTTTTAAACCCTGCGCAGAGATGAAACCCCTTAGGGTTAGCACCGACAGGGTCAACCTCGAGCAATTTAACTAAGAATATCAGATATTGAAACAAACAGAAGAAAAAAGTAGGCATTCTAATTCCACAAGGCAAGGTTAAAGTTATTTAACACAAAGTCGCAAGACTCCAAGAAACAACATAATAAGTGGAACCCTGAATTCGAGTTTCCATAACAAGATTACCATATCATTACTGTACAGAAACTGTCAAAGAGATTATCATGTAAATGTACAAGAAAACAAATTTGGGGATTTCCTATTTCCAAACGGAAGTTGAATTACGTTTTGTATCAAAAATATCATGTAAAATGTACAGGAAAACAAAATTCAAGAAATTTTCATATTTCAAGAAGAAGTCGTATTGCATTTCGTATCAAGGATAACTTGTATAATGAACAGTAAAACAGTTTAAATATTTCTTACTTCAACCAGGAGCTCGAATTTACATTTCGTATGGAACTGTATCCATTAACCCAAATGACCTCATATACCAAGAAGTCTGTCAAACTAAGTTAACAGGACTTGAGCCCCTTCCCAATAAACTAAATAATGAAAACCTCGCCGGTGCGGCCATGGCCTCAAGACTCGCAGCCGGGTAGGCAACTCCCCAAAGGGGTAATGTCTGTGCATATAATTTAAAACTATTATGGGTTTCGCCTGAAAACTATTACAAACCCTGGAACAATAAGATTCCATCTTTCTTCAAATCTGGAAAGAGTCCAGTTGCACTCTTGAGAGCTGAACCTCTAACTCAGAAACAACTAGCATATTTCTTCTCTGTCAAATAAGTTTTAAGTCGAAGATAACTCTTACCTAGAAACACTTGGGAAATATGTAAGGAAACCACTGGGAAATAGTAGCTTGTGGACAACAAACCCATAGTTGTGACTCCTACAGAAGCAGTGCATCAGGAGCAATGTTAGCATCAAAGCTATTAAAGCAGGAAATTATTAATTGACTATAAACAAAACATCGAATGTAAACAAAAGCATATCAAAATGCAACTGCAAACATATTTACCTGGGATACCCTCTGCGGAGGAAAAGCCATGTCCCTATTTCCGGAAAAACTGCCATCTTGAACGAAGCCCTGATTCGGTAGACAGTGCTAGTGCACAATGCAGAGAAGGGAAAATGGACCAGGCGATGAAGAAAGAAAGTGTAAAATGAGGTGAAGCACCCGAGAGAAGGGTTGTGTAAACCTCGAGGATGAACTCATCCGTAGGATCGCGTAACCAGGATCTCCACCGTTGATGCATCAAGGAACCCGAGATGTGCTGCTGTGGAGTGATAGGTCTGCCTATGCCGCGTACCAGGATGAAGCAGTAAATTTATTTCCATAACAATAAACAACACCACAATTAAGTTCAGCAAGTGGACAACTGATATGAGCTTGACAATTTGAGCGCATAAGCATTGAGACTGACATCAAGCGGGATGGTCGAAATCACCAAGGTACTGGTGATATTAATAAATCCATTAAACGATGGCATTTAATCAAAAGCCGATAAACCAAGATTAAGAACTATAATCACATCAATTAAATTTGACTGTAACCACACCTTTAATATTAATGTATTATAATATGGTATTTGAAAACCTTGAGTTATGTATAAAAAAAATTATGTTTATTTTTACCATATGCACGTATCACCTAGAGATATGACACACAAAGAAACAGTTGAGATAAGTAAGAATTATAATTTGTATTTTTTTTTTACTAAAAAATGTGAATATATATTTTTAATTAAAATATTCATTAAAAACAATTGAACACTTTTATATTAAGATAAAAAAATGTTTACTATGGTTTATTTAATTATCTTTTGGATATATTAAAATGTTTTAAAACATAAATATTTCCAAATCAAAATTGTAATATTTGAAAATATTAATTTTGTTATCATGTTATGTAAAAAACATCTAGTATTAATATTAAAACCTTGAGAAATCAAATGTTTTGAAATACAATGTTTTTTTAACTATGAAAAGAGATTTAATATTTTTCTGTTATTAATAAATCCAAATTCAAAATAAATTTAAACTAATTAATATAACATCAATTTTGAAATAAAAATTATTTACAACATAGATGTCACAAATTTCCAGCGTTTAATCTATATCTTTTTATTATAAAAAAATAATAATTTTTTCTACCATTAATAAATCCAAAATTAAAATAAATCTAAACTAATTAATATAACATCTATTTCAAAATAAAAAATTATTTACAACACACATGTGATGGATTTCCAGTGTCTCGTATTTTTACTTATTTATATATTTTTAGGGAGTCATTTACCGAGGTGGAAGAATTGCCCAGACGCCCAAAAGTTGCTGGAATTCGGGCAAAAAATTTTCAAAAAATCTTGCAGAGGTAGTGTTTGAATCTTCTTTTTGATGGTAGAAATGGATTCAATACCATAAAAAATGTCTTGGACACTTAAAATTTTGATGTTTAACAACTATAACTTGGATTTACAAGAATCCTTGCGAGATTTTCTCTAAATATGCCCAGAATTTCCATAACTTTCCGGGCAATTCCTCTGGCTAGTTAGACTATGTGTATTTTCAACATTACGATTAAAGGAGACCATGCCCTAAGAGTAACCAAATCATACAATGGGGTCAGAGGAGGGCCCACGGTCCGTGGTCGGGGTTTCTGATGATCCCAAGGTATGATTAAGTTAGGCAACGCCTATTTCCACCCCTATTGGTTTATTAATTCACTGTAAGGATAGTTTTGGGAAGGACTTCGAAATCTGTTTTCACAGTCATTCCATGGAATGGATGGTAGTACAAGCACGCTGACACACCTCGAATATTTCTCAACAAGTGCTTTTTGGTTAAAGGTTTTGCAACTTTCATCATGCATCCATCCATCCATGGCATGGCTGATGGCACATGTATACACGATAGTTCCGATATGGTTCATACATTTGGTGATAAGACAGTGGCCAGCTATATACATTCAATGTTTCTCGTTTGAAACTCAGCCACGAATCGAGATTTTGCACACTATTGGATTGGATTCATGTGATGGCGTGCTCCAAATTTGAAATTTGAACTTTGAAATGATGTAGGCTTCCCGCGTGGAAATTTAAATGGGATAAATTTTAAGATCACATTATAATGAACGAGACTCCGAGTGTGTTTAGGATTAGCAGGCAAGCGGTTCACCAGAAAACAAATGGAATCATGGCACGCTAAAGATCATACAAATGGCGTAGATTATTACTGGTTTTTACGAGTAATTATTATGTTACATTGTTTTTATGTTATTCTGAATTATCGTTTTGGACATGTTGATTGGTTCTTAAATTGGTGATGACAACTTTATGCCTTAAAAAGCGTTGCAGAAACTAAGAACAACCGTAAAGCAAATAAGACAGAGTTGATGCGATATGGTTGATCTCGTGTGATACAAAGAAGTTTGTGACAGGAAATATATCGAGTCTAATGGGTGGAGGTTAAAGCTCGTAGAGTTTTGGGATGTGATTATTGAAAATGGAAGAGTCATGAGTTACCAAGTGATATCTAATTCCAAAAGCTATGGATAAATGCTGATACTATATATGGAAGACTTTTATATCCTTTGGATATTGGATATCATTATCACACCGAGGGTAGCATCAAATATCTTCCAGATGAAAAACCCAATCATCAAAAAATTCTTAAGAAATGGATTGAAAAGGCCATGAAAGACCTGGTGTTGCATATGTAGAAGAGGTCGGGAAAGACCTGGATTATCTCAGTATAACATCACATTCTACAGAATTGGGAGTCCTGGGCACATGTTACCGTCTGGGAGCAATGATACTCCTAGCTGAAGTAGTCAGTTTCGAATCGAATTTACCTACAAGCACAGTGGAATCACATGAATCCGTGAAATTTCGATTTTCTTTTCCCCGATGCAACCATGTTAACCGTGCTCTAAAGCTTTCCCTGAGGCTTTTATTTTTGCCTTCCAAATTTGTATAACGGGAATAGTTTTTTGGCTTCCATGTTTATATAGGAAAAATAGGCTACTCCAAATCTATCTATATAAATGGTTATTGTTAATATATATGGGGTTTAAGGTTAGTTATTTTTGATAATAAAGAATAAATTAAATTGTTTTTTTTTTAAGTTAATAAAATGAAAATTTATTTTAAAATTTGTATAGTAATTATTAATAAAGTTATTAGGATAATCACTTACATTTAAATATTTTAACATTTAAACTTAAAATGGGTGAAATATTAAAAATAAAATAAAAAATTATTTTTTAATTTCTAATTTTTTATGATTTTTTAAAGTAAAGATAATAGATATTTCTAAGGGTTGTTAACTGGTCGAATTCTTGCTAGTAAGTACCTTTCCAATTAGGAAGTCACACAGGGTCAATTCTCCTGGATGCTCTTAGAATTAGGCCTTGCTTGGATGCCTTGGGATTAGGCCCTGCTTGTTTGGTCACTCACGTCAATCCAAAAACCCTTAAACAATAGATGTTTTCATTTCATATTGTTTTAGAAATTAAATATTAAATTTCATTTTATTTTAACCATATTAATTTTTATCTATTTCAATTAAAATAAAAATATATTTTTAATTTTAAAATTAAAAAAAAATCATCATAAATACAATGTAATCATATTTAAAAAAACGATCATATAATTCAGTAAATAAAAAAATTATCTATACATACACTTTGAGTTCAGTGACCAAAACTCTTTACAATCATTTTATAATACATCTAGATTATCTATTTACAGTTGATTTTTTTAATAGAATGGGCCTAACTAGCTTTAGTGTGAAAGATCATTTTATCTTTTTACGTTGTCTTTGTTGGTTTTTTTTGTTGGGTAGGGTTTTTTTTATTTATTTGGTTTTCTTAAAATATTTATAATTTATGAAACATTTATAATCTATAAGAATTAATTTTTGTTTTTAATAATTTAGAAAAAGTAAAGTTAATTTTACAAAACTACATGTATTAGATTGATTACCATTTACTTTCAATCTTTTTATTAAAAATTAATTCTCTAAATAATTTTTTATTTCAAATAACTTCCAAAATAACATATTATGTACATTTTTTTTTCTATGTTAAGACTAAACTAAGTACCCACGGGGAATTGAACCGGTGACCTATCGCAAGGAGTGCCTTAACAGCGCACCCATTCACCGTCAATCCAAAGCCCCGTGGGCAACATATTATGTACATTAAGCTTTGCTTCATCACACATTTCTTTATAACTTAAAATATTAACATGTTTTTCCAAAACAATAACTTTAAATTGAAAAACCTCTTTCTTCTCAAATTATATATATATATATATATTCAGTTCTATAAATTAATTTTATTTTTATTAAATATTAAATTTAAATAAATTAAATTGATTTTAAAGATATATTAAAAATAAATTATACGTAACTCTTTACATTAATATTTATATATGAAAATGTAAAACAATTGTGATATGAAAAAGTAAGAGATCTATCAAGAAAGTTCCTTTTTTTTGTAACCTTGATTAAAAAGATGTTTTTATTTACATTAATATTTATATATGAAAATGTAAAATAGTTGTGATATGAAAAAGTAAGAGATCTATCAAGAAAGTTCATGTTTTTTTTGTAACCTTGATTAAAAAGATGTTTTTATATATAATAAATAACTAAGATGTTTTTATATCAAATAAATAAATGAATTTTTAGTATCACGAACTCCAAATTCACTTTAAGTATACTCCTCACATGTAATTAATTTACATATTGTCACTATTGCACCTTCCTATGGGACTGCAACTTGCACTTGATTTACAATGTGCCTTCATTCTTCCATAAACATCTAATCCACAATGTGTTTTTGAGAAATTAACATTCAACTACCCATAAAATTTTAGTTTCAATTTTTACATCCACGTGGGAAAAATATTCTTGTTGTCAAAATTGACATGCTCATCATTCATTTAGGGAATAAGAGCAAATAAAGTCAACATCATCATCAATAGACTTAATTGCTTGATTTATAGGAATAATGAGATTTAGTTTGCTCATTTGTTGTGAATAAGGTTAACTTTGAAATTAACTCATTAATTACATTTGATCATTTTAGCATATATATATATATATATATATATATTGAGTTGTCATTGTTCTTTTCATAATATTCAACTCTACACAATGCTCTTACAACTTCAAACACAATTATTTTTTATAATGTCATTTTATTTTTATGTAGAAATGGACATATAGTACAACAACATTTGTGTATTCTAGTTCTTGATTTGATTTTAAATTATTCGTTATTAAAAAAATTATGATATGTATGCTTTTCTATCAATGATTACACAGCTAATTCCTTAAATCATTTGTGAACTACTTATTTGGGTTAAATTATGCAACATACACATAAGTCCATGCATTCGAATATTTGGTTTGATGTGGGATAAATGAAATTCCATTTACAGAGCAACTTACCTACCCATATCGAGGGGAAATGATATACTTGACTTCTATTTTAAGTAAATGATACTACTATTAGTTGGAGGTAGTTCAAGTGGCCGTGAGAAAAATGTTGTTACCCTCTGCACCCAAGTTCAAATGTGATGAAGGAAAAATCACACGAAGGTAATTTCCCTTTCATTTACAATCTATCTATCCTGGACCTGTGGGTTATGAGCCCACAAATCTATCGAAAGTGTTTAATTAGCGCTTTTGCCTTAAAAACCATGACAACACAAATTATCAGAATACACTAGAAATACATGGAAACCTGACCATGAACGCCTAAGGCCAGATCTCAAATAGAATAAACCTGCCTCCATAAACTTCTCGGGTCCGCTCTTTCCCAAGCCTTTTCATTGTTCTTCAATCTCCACCGTCCATTTCATTCTCTGATCCAATGGTTGACGCTTCATCGCATTCTCGGTTAATCACAATATCACATATTTGGCTCATCGCAATATCGCAATCTCGCTTCATCGCATATCGCAGTGTTTCCACACCCTTCAGCCCTTGACTTCTGCGAAATGCGATTAGCGATCAAATCTTGACCGTCGATCTGGTTCTCGATCCGACGATTGTCGCATCATCGCATGAGAACTTGCACGATGTTACCGCCCATCGGAGCCGATAGGATTCTAGGTTGCGGTTTATAATTTTTCAGGTCCGACTTTCTGGATTTACTTTTGCGCCTATTCCAACCCGATATCCATTGGATGACGAAGGCCTTAGAACATACGGTCTATGTACTTCAACTCGCGCACAGGTTAATGGCAGTCCTAACCCCGCAGTTGACTATAATTCCAAAATTTGACTATGAGATCAATAGTTTTATGGAGTGTTGGACTTCAGCTGGGATTAAGAACATAGTACACCCCTACCCCCGCTGCTCATCTCAGTCATTGATCTTACCTTTCCATCGACAGCTGCGATGGTTCTCCCGTCATTCTTCCTTCGCCATTAATGGAACTATGCTACACATGGGTTTCCAGCCATACTCTGCATCCACACTATCATCAACCCATACGACAATTAACTATGATATCTTTGGATCACCATAACATGAGAATTAAATCTATCTTATAAACAATAAGTAAACATTACTCAGACACATAGAAATCCACATAACACATGTATATTCATTATCGAGAATTAGATTACAATCTAAGGAATTTCAGCCTTGGTCACACTTCCCCTCTCGACTACATTGATTATACAATCTAGTTACACGAATTTCTATATATTACTATATATCCCTCTATATCCTTAGAACGCACAGGTTCATCATTTATAAGAAAACATTGGATTGGATCACTCCAATGATGCGATCAAATTCTCTCCATGATTTCCTTTCACAAATCACTCAAGAACCCGTAAATCTCTCTATATGCATACATATGGCAGATTACATTAAATAAGTCTTCTAGAGACTTTATCCATTCCATCATTTTGCTCGGTTTTAAGAGAATTTGTCCCCTGTTTTGCTCATTTATCCACGTCTCCTCCTTTCTTTACTTTGGATTCCTCCTTTAATGATGAATGATCCGATGCTCCTGCATCATACTCCCGAGGCACAAAATTTATGACCTCCTGGCCATATGCTTCTCCTTAATCCCATAGCAATTCTACCCACTTCCTTAGTGGAACCACTTTCATGATTTTCTATGAGGTGCAATCAATCTTCTGCAGTAACAGTCTTCTCTGCTACATGATACCTCACCAAGATTTCTCCTCTGAGCTTAGTCTTTTGGCATCCTTCTAGTGCTCTCCTCTAGAACCAATTGAACACTCCTTGCTCTAGCTTTGTTGCAAGTCTTCTCACTTTTTGCTGCCACTATCTATATGATAGTAAATACCATAAACTCACCATGCTTTAACACAACTATACCTCCTTCTCTTTTTGCTTGCACTCCTTTTTTTACACGAAATCTCCTTTACGCAGGAAAAAATTTCCCTGCTCTGATAACACTTTGATGAAGGAAAAATCACACGAAGGCAATATCTCTTTCATTTACAATCTATCAATCCTGGACCTGTAGGTTATGGGCCCACAAATCTATCGGAAGCATTTAATTGGCTCTTTTTCCTAAAAACCCAGGAGAATACAAATTATTAGATTACACTGGAAATACTGGAAACCTGACCATGAACGCCTAAGGCCAGATCTCAAATAGAATAAACCCGCCTCCATAAACTTCTCGGGTCCACTCTTTCCCAAGCCTTTTTTCTATTCTTCAATATCCACTATCCATTTCATCCTGCAATCCAACGGTCGACACCTCATCGCATTCTCGGTTAATCACAATATCACATATTTGGCTCATTGTAATATCACAATCTCACTTCATCGCACATACATAAAAAAGGTACATATATGGAAGATATTCACATATAAGAAAGTTACACATGTACAAAAGATATGTGAATATCTTCTGTATATGCACAATTTTTGTATATGGAAGTTGCGCATATACGATAGATGCACATATAAGAAATTTACGCATATACAGAATATATGCGAATAAACGAAAGTTACGCATATACAGTAGATGCATATATATAAAAGATCGACATATACGAAAAATATGCACATATATTGTGTATATGCACAATTTCCATATATGCACAATTTTTGTATATGGAATTTCCGTATATACGGTAGATGCACATACATAAAAAACATGCATATACAGAAGATATGCACATATAAGAATGTTATGTATATACAAAAGATATGCACATATCATTCGTATATGCACAATTTCCATATATGCACAATTTCTGGATATGAAATTTGTGCATATACGAAATTTATATATATACGAAACATATGCTATATCTTCCGTATATGTGCAATTTTTGTATATGGAATTTACGCATATACGATGCAGATACATAAACGATGTGCATAAACGGAAAATATGCACACATAAGAAAATTACGAATATACCGAAGATATGCGCATATCTTTCGTATATGAACAATTTCCATATATGCGCAATTAATGTATATGAAATTTCCGCATATATAATGCAGATACATAAAAAATGTGTATATACGGAAGATATGCGCATATAATAAAGTGACAAATATATAGAAGATATGTGCATATCTTCTATATATGCACAAAAGCGCAGCTTCTATATACGCGCAACCTCTGTAAATATGGAAGTTGTACATGTACAGTAGATGCACATACATAAAAGATGTAGATATACAAAAGATAAGCATATATAAGAAAGTTACGCATGTACGGAAGATATCCACATATCTTCCGTATATGCACAATTTTCGTATATAAGCAATCTTTGTATATGGAAGTTGTGCATATATAGTAGATGCACATATATAAAAGACGTGCATATATGGAAGATATGCACATATAATAAATTTATGCATATATGGAAGATATGCGCATATACAAAAGTTGCACATATACAAAAGATGCACATATACGGAAGATGTGCGCAATTTTTGTATACAAAATTTGCACATATACCGAATTTATATATATAATATGTGTATATCTTCCATATATGTCTAATTTCTATCTATGCACAATTTTTTTATATGGAATTTGCGCATATACGATGCAGATACATAAATGACGTGCATATACAGAAGATATGCACATATAAGAAAATTACCGATAAACCAAAGATATGCACATATCTTCCGTATATACACAATTTCCGTATATGTGAAAATTTTGTATACGAAATTTGTGCATATTCGATGCAGATACATAAAAAATGTGTATATAGGGAAGATATGCACATATAGGAAAGTGACAGATATATAAAATATAAAAGATATGCGCATATCTTCCGTATATGTACAGTTTCCATATATGCACAAAAATGCAGCCTCTATATAGGCGCAACTTCTGTATATATTGAAGTTGCACATATATGGTAGATGCACATATATTAAAGATAGGCATATATAAGAAAGTTATGCATATATGAAAGATATGCACATATCTTCCGTATATACACAATTTCCGTATATGCGTAATTTTTGTATATGGAAGTTGCGCATATATGGTAGTTGAACATATATAAAAGACGTACATATATGGAAGATATGCACATATACGGAAATCGCACATATACGAAAAATATCCGCATATATTGCGTATATCTTTAATTTCTGTATATGCGCAATTTTTGTATATGGAATTTTACATATACAAAATTTATGTATATACGAAAGATATGTGTATATCTTCCGTATATGCACAATTTTTATATATGCACAATTTCTGTATATAGTATTTGTGCATATACGATGCAGAGATATAAACGACGTCCATATACGGAAGATATGCACAAGAAAGTTACGGATATACCAAAGATATCCGCATATCTTCCGTATATGCATAATTTCGATATATGAAATTTGCGTATATAAGATGCAGATACAGAAAAAATGTATATATACCCAAGATATGTACATATAAGAAATTGACAGATATATAGAAAATATGCACATATCTTCCTTATATGCACAGTTTCCATATATGTAAAAAAATGTAGCCTCTATACAGGCGCAACCTCTGTATATATGGAATTTGCACATGTACGGTAGATGCACATACATAAAATATGTACATATATGAAAGATAGGCATATATAACAAAGTTACACATATATGGTAAATATGCACATATCTTCCGTATATGCACAATTTCCGTATACGAGCAATTTTTGCATATGAAAGTCGTGCATATATGGTGTATGCACACATATAAAAGACATACATATACGGAAGATATGCACATATAAAAAATTTACACATATACGGAACATATGCACATATATTGCGTATATGCACAATCTCCGTATATGCGCAATTTCTATATATGGAATTTGCATATATACAAAATTTATGTATATACAGAAGATATAAGCATATCTTTTATATATGCACAATTTCCATATATGCACAATTTTTTTATACAGAATTTGCACATATACGATGCAGATACATAAATGATGTGCATATACAGAAGATATGACACATATAAGAAAGTTACGGATATACCAAAAATATGTGAATATCTTTCGTATATGTACAATTTCCATATATGCACAATTTCTATATATGGAATTTGCGTATATGTGATGCAGATACATAAAATATGTGTATATACAAAACATATGCACATATAAAAAAGTGACACATATATAGAAGATATGTGCATATCTTCCGTATATGCACAGTCTCCATATATACACAAAATTGTAGCCTCTATATAGGCGCAACCTCTGTATATATTGAAGTTGCACATGTACGGTAGATGCACATACATAAAAGATGTACATATATGAAAAATAGCAATATATAAGAAAGTTAAGCATATATGGAAGATATGCACATATCTTCTGTATGTGCACAATTTCCATGTATGAGCAATTTTATATATGGAAGTTGCGCATATACGGTAAACACACATATATAAAGGACATGCATATATAGAATACATGCACATATAAGAAATTTAGGCATATACGGAAGTTGCACATATATGAAAGATATGCGCATTTTTGCGTATATGTACAATTTCTGTATATGCGCAATTTCTGTATATGCAATTGGCACATATATGAAATTTATGTATATACGGAAGATATGCACATATCTTCCTTATATGCGCAATTTTTGTATACAGAATTTGCACATATATGGTGCAGATACATAAACAACGTACATATACGAATGATATTTACGTATAAAAAAGTTCCAGATATATTGAAGATATGCTCATATCTTCCGTATATGCACAATTTATGTATATGCGCAAAATCTGTATATGGAATTTGTGTATATACGATGCAGATACATAAAAGATGTGTATATACAGAAGCTATGCACATATAAGAAAGTGACAGATATATAGAATATATGCGCATATCTTCTGTATATTCACAGCTTCCATATATGCACAAAAATGCAACCTCTATATAGGCACAACCTCTGTATATATTGAAGTTGCACATGTACGGTAGATGCACATACTTAAATGGTGTATATATATGAAAGATAGGCATACATAAAAAATTTACGCTTATAAAGAAATATGCACATATCTTCCATATATGTACAATTTCCGTATATGCGTAATTTTTGTATATCGAAGTTGCAGATATGTGGTAGATATGCACATATATTGTATACATGCACAATTTTCGTATATGCGCAATTGTTGTATGTGAAATTTGCACATATACGAAATTTATGTATATACAAAAGGTATGCGCATATTTTCCATATATGCACAATTTTTATATAGAATTTGCATATATATGATGCAGATACATAAACGACGTGCATATACAAAAAATATGCACATATAAAAAAGTTACGGATATACCGATGATATGCACATATCTCCGTTTATGCACAATTTTTGTATATGCGCATTTTCTGTACATGGAATTTGCGCATATACGATGCAGATACATAAAAGATGTGTATATACGGAAGATATGCACATATGAGAAAGTGACAGATATATGGAAGATATGCATATATCTTTCATATATGCACAGTTTCCATATATGCACAAAAATGCAACCTCTATATAGGCGCAACCTATGTATATATGGAAGTAGCACATGTACGGTAGATGCACATACATAAAAGATGTACATATATGAAAGATAGACACATATAAAAAAGTTACCAATATACAGAAGATATGTACATATCTTCTGTAGATGCACAATTTATGTATATGTGCAATTTTTGTATATGGAAGTTGCGCATATACGATAGATGCACATATCTAAAAGACGTGCATATATGGAAGATATGCGAATATAAGAAATTTACGCATATACGCAGGATATGCGCATATACGAAAGTTGCACATATACGGAAGATATGCGGATGTATTGCATATATGCACAATTTCCGTATATGCGTAATTTATGTATATGGAATTGCACATATACGAAATTTATGTATATATGGAAGATATTCACATATGTTCCATATATGCACGATTTTTATATATGCAAAATTTTCGCATATGGAATTTGCACATATATAATACAGATACATAAACGACGTGCATATATGGAAAATATGCACATATAAGAAATTTATGAATATATCAAAGATATGCGCATATCTTCCGTGTATGCACAATTTCCGTATATGCACAATTTTTGTAAATGGATTTTGCGCATTTATGATGTAGAAACATAAAAGATGTGTATATACGCAAGATATGAACATATAAGAAAGTGATAGATATATAAAAGATATGTGCATATCTTCCGTATAGGCACAGTTTCCATACATGAAAAAAATGTAGCCCCTATATAGGCGCAACCTCTGTATATATGGAAGTTGCACATTTATGGTAGATGCACATACATAAAAGATGTACATATATGCAAGATAGGCATATATAATAAAATTATACATATACGGAGGATATGCACATATCTTCCGTATATGCACAATTTCTGTATATGTAAAATTTTTGTATATGGAAGTTGCGCATATACGGTAGATACACATATATAAAAGACATGCATATACGGAAGATATGCACATATATGAAATTCACGCATATATGGAAGATATGCGCATATAAAGTTGCACATATACGAATGAGGCACATATATGAAAGATATGCGCATATATTGCGTATATGCACAATTTTTCGTATATGTCCTTCTTCGATGCCTTTGATGAAGAAGCATCTCTCACCTTCTTGTTTTTGTACAATTCTCCCAATTTTTGCTGCATAATTAAGAATGCATGTTGAAACTGTTCTTCACTCATCTTAGTTTCAGTGTTTTCACCTACATCAAGCCTTGACATGGTCGATTTCTGAATGACTCGTCGCTTTCCAATATCTCGATCGATCTCCTCAAGGATTCCTTCTCATCGTTGCAATTTTGACCCGGTTAACATTCAATGACACATTCTACAAACACAACCTACTCTGATACCAAATTATATCATCTGAAATGACCATATACTTAAAAATAATGTAGAATTGATTAGCCATTAATGAGTGCAAATTTTAATTGAAAGCATGGAAATCAGGGAAAACTGCTTGAATTGATCACTTTACGACATCTGATAAACCATAATTAAAATGCAAAACAGAAGTGAAAACAGAAAATACACAGATATACCAGACTTCAATATTGATTACGAAGTTCGTCCCTAATGGACTACATCTTCAGGTATACTTTCAAGATGAGCGACCATTTTTATTAAGAATGAGAAGAAGGTGTTAATTACACAATGAATTAGATAGACTGAACTTGCACACAGACAATTCTAACCTTTGTTGTCAGATAGCCCTCTAATCCAGATTTCTAATGCCGCTTATGATTTCATATTCCGACTCTCGATGCTCTCGAAACCCTGAAAACAAAATCCCCTCTATCCCTCTAGAACCTGCATACAAAAGTTGAAAACCATACTCCCTTTCTTCAAAGGAAAAATCCGCCTTTTATAGGCCTGTGGATACATTTTAACTTCTTTGGGCTAAACATAGCATGAATGAGCTGCATTCTAGGTTTGAGGGGCTTGACCTTATCTTGGTTGAACACCTAAGGGTCATAGTCATGGTCCTTGTATTAGTTTATAACCAAATTAACAACATAAAAACCCAAAATAACCAAAGTCTAAACAAAACTGCATATGGTTTGCTGGCTGGGCGGGATTTGCTTAACTATCCGCATGTGAACAGTTATCCATGTGTAAATCCTCTTTCTGCACAATCTTAAAGATTTCCTTCTTAATATCTAGGATTTGGAGTAGTCCTGATATTTTTCAAGGAAAATTGTCTTCATTTCATCCCATGTTGTAATAGACTTTTCCCCATAAACCCATAAACCACCTCAGATTTCTTCGCTTCAGATTAGCAGGGAATACCTTCAATTTTTGAGCATTCGAAATATAATGATATCCCCGACAAACAACGTAGAATTCGAAAAGGAATGTATACGGATCTTCAAAATAAATACCATGGAAATTAGTTAATGTTGTCAAAGGAATAAGCTTCATAGGCGCATCACCTCTAATATCTCCAATTGAAAATTTGATCGTGGAAGTTGGACGAGCGAGGCATATTTTCCAATATTCACTTTAAATCTCAAGAGGTGTTGGTTTTTCGTTAGTGCGACGTTGAGTCTATCTAATAACACTCACTCAATCAAATGATGGAGTGAATTCCCCCAAGCCCTCTTATTCTTCTGAACTGGAAATTCTGAATTCTTCTGATCCTGCACTTCCTATTTCTTCTTCCCTGAATTTTACTTCGCTTATTAGGGGAGGTTCTGGTTGTGACACTGACCACCTTCCAGATCTCGTATGATATCTAACCCTCACAACAGCTTGTGTCATTTCTCCTCGCTCAGCTCTTGAAATGATTTTTTGGATGTAAGTAACTCTGCCTAGATCTTTCCTTCTTTTTGGGGGTCTTCCTAGATTACTTTAATTTTGTTAACTTACAAGTCAAGAGGGTTGATAGTCTGGAAATGATTTTGGAAATTAGAACAGATGTGAAAAAATGTTTTTCATCTTCAACCATCTTAGTGTCACAAAGGTGACAAACTCTTTCGTCCTAGGGTGTTTTGGGAATAGAACAACAATACGTTCAAGTGTAAAGCTCATGAGAATCGGTTTTTATCTCTGCAATTTTCATTTTCGTCTTAGCATTATATGATTATTTTTATATATATGGTTATTATTATATTATTATTAACAATCACATAGTCAACTACACTTAATAAAATTAATATATTATGCTAATTTTATAAACACAAACAACCATAATTTCTTAAATATCATGGCAATTCCATTTTTAACAATGTTGTGGTTGGAACTTACGGCCACCATTCCTAGCAAGATTGGTATACGTTAGATGCCTGAAAATATTTCCAATGAAAACAGGTCTGTCAAACTTTGAGATCGTTATTGTTGTCATTGACATGAAATGCAATTATAATAAAGAGTCATTGCATTGCACGGTGGCAGAATGATCGCTATCTTGTCTTTTTACGTCTCCACAAACGTAAATGGAACCATTTTTTGGGCACTTGAATTGGTGAACTATCTCTCATTCAATTGAACACGGATATGCATATAATAGAACGCAGTCACCATCACTCGCTGTATTTATTTATTTATACGAAAAATCTGCATTGTCCCATAATAAAAATATAGTTATTTTATTCTTTATAATTATATATATTTATTAGAAGTCTGAATCATTGATGTTTTACATAAATTGGTTTTACTGAAATATTATTTAAAATATATTCGCAGTGTTTATAAAATATCATTTCTTCGCTCAATTGCTTTGAGATGGCTGTGAATTCCACATAGCGGATGGTGACAGTTATAACTGGAGATTTCATGCGACGTTTTTTCGTAGTGTCTTTTGCACAAAACTTAAAGCTAACCTTCATGCTTTTCTTTGGTGGTAAGATCGTTATTCTATGCTTTCTTTACTTGCTAAGTACTACTTATTCATATATATGAATGTAATTATTATGATTTTTTTCCTGGTTTCATGTAAAGATGTGGATAAAGTGGAAAATGAGTTACAAGTGGAGTTTGATGTTATTTTTAGTTTAAGTATATCAAAATTATAAAATTAATATGGTTGTTATAGATTTAATGTTTATTACTTTATTTTATTGAATTTATATCAATAATATGTAATGGATATTTCCTCAAAAATTATAGTTTATTTTTTTGGATATTTTGATTATGAACAAATATTTAAGGAAGATTATTAGTTTTCTTGAAGAAGTGTAAGTGTTTTTTATCTCTTTAATTTTCATAGTATCAAATTCTATGTTATTGATATAGATTCCAGCATAGTTTTATCTTTCGTATTTTTTTTTTACAATTTTATATCACAACGATGGAGGATATGCAAAATATTTTGGGCACTTACATGAAAACATATTTAGAGAGAGCTATAATAGAATGATTCACATATGCTTGTTTTTATCTTAATATTGATATAAGTAAGGATCTTAGCAATTCTCAAATGGTAAAGGAGGAGATGAACTCAAATATTAGTTTTATGAGAATACAATGTTTTGGTGTAGGAGTTGTCATATTTTGTGACATCTACATGATTCTTGTTCTTACTCACAAGTTAGTATTATAAGCGGAAAATGACAAAATCTAAATAAAATAGTTGGGCGCTTTTTGTATACTAAAAAGGAAAAAAAGGATAATGAAAACAAGAAAACTACAAATTCAAAAAAAGTTAATATGACTTGCTCAAAAGTGTTGTTTAAAGAACCCTATATTAGTATAATACAATAATTGGCAATAGACATATATATCAAAACTGAAGTGATACCTCTTATCCTCATGAAACTAACACCTTTAATTTCAATTGGTCTCCTTTTCAATTTCTAATATCCCATTACTTGAATTATGGGTAATTATTATAAATATAAGCATAATATCATTTTTTTAAGATTAAAATTCATGACTATAATATATTTTTAGCATTTAAACAATATATTTCTATTAAAAAGATAAAATATCATATTACCATTTTAAATATTTACAACTATTTAACTTATTTTTTTATTAACTTTTAGTTTTTCTTTTTACTTTTATTTTGATATAGCTCAGTGATTATTTTACATTTTAAATTTGTCAATTATTTTACAATACAAAATTTACTCATTTTGATATTTAATAATTATTTTTTATTTTTTATTTCGTTACATTGCATTATCATTATCACGACAATGAAAATTTGAGGAAAATAATTGTTACTCTTCTTATCCCAATTCAATTCAAATTCATAATTTTATACCATATTCTAAGCTATATACCTCCCACCCAAAAAGGATAATAATAAAAAGATATTAACCGATCTTTTCCCACTGTCTTTATATTGTGTTGGAAGTATTTTGCAGTTGTCGTGCATTCCCATAATGTTGAAAGGTCAATGTTCTTTGCTTGTCAAAACACTGGACAATACATGGCAGAGGATATTATTTTATGACAGACCTTAAATAGGTGCAATTGTCTTTGGTATATTATTTCACATGGATCCTTTTCTTGTCATATGGTTGACGTATTCTGGATATTTTTACCAGAATGTGTTCTTTCACAATGATGTATAAGTGACGTAGTTCTATGAACCTCGTTGTGCATATTGAATTTAGAAAATGAGCACATGTAAATTGCTTTTTATATAATATAAACTTGTATTGCATTCTCGCCAGAACGGAAGGTAAGTGTTTTTTGCCCATCAAAATAATGCGAAATACATGCTGAAGACGATGTTTTTGCAGAGGAAGTAGGTTCGTGACTGGCATATGCTTATATATGGTTGATATGTTTTTCTCACGGTAGCTCAAATACAGACGGAAGCTTATAAGGCAAACACGAACGGAAGTTTATAAGGCAATCTCTCCAATACAGAGATTCTTTTTCCTTTTCTTTTATTTCCTGTATTGGCCTCCCATTAAGTCCCAATTAGCTCTGGATTTGAAACTGAGCTTCGAGATTCCAAAAACAGGAGTGCAATGGGCGAGTCTTCAAACAACTGTGGAGATCAAGAAAATGATATGATTGAAGCCGGTGTCCAGCTAACCGAACTTCGTCCAACATCGAAAGCGAAGAAGCTGAAGCTCATCCTGCTCATATTTTTGATATATTTTGTAGTTGCAGGGGGGCTGTTCGGCAAAGAGCTGGAGGTGCAAGCGGTCGGTCCCCTATGGGCCATAGCGCAGTTCCTCATCTTCTTGGTCATATGGAACATCCCGGACGCCCTAGTTGTTGGAATTTAATTCCAACTTCAACATAAACAGTTGGAAAGAAATCTGATTTGCTGTAGATATTCCAGATTGTTGGATGACTCAAAGTCATCGTTGATATTTTCCACATTAATGTGCATTAAATTTTCAGCATTAAATTCCCCTGCAACACCCGACTTCATTTCTTCAAAAGGCATCACCGTTTGATGCATTCAATGCGCAGATAAGCTTTAGAAGATATTTTTATTATCATATTGTTTAAAGTCAGATATGTTTTAACATATAAATGTAATGAACAACAATTCTCTTTCAGGTTAGAAGAATGATAGAGAGTTTTTTTTGAAATGCAGAGCAGTGCTGAAACTGTGGAACTGAAGCGTTGCTGCCGTAATCCCTCTGTCAAGAGGAAGATGCTCTTCAGCATAATATTTTGTGAAAATCTCTCTATATGAGGAAGGCGAATTTGTATCAGTTGGTTTACTGTTTATAAATAGAAGTTTTATTTGCACGTTGTTGTTACACCGTAACCAGAAAATAGTCTTGACGTCAAAACAGAGTGTTGCTCATACACGAGTTTCAACATTGTTGAAACACTGGTGCTGTTACACTGCAAATAGCAACTGACGAAACTGCGTTGCTGAAACACCAGTTTCTGCATTGCTGAAACACCGTATTCCTCAAACGATTTTTATTTCTGCTGTGTTAAAACAAAGTATTGTTCTGTTTTTCAGTTTTGTTTAAAATTATAAGAAATTCCAACATGGTATCAGAGCTGGTCTAGGCACTGAGTGAGTCAAAAAACAGAGTTCGTTTTTTCACTGTAGGAGCTATAAGAAGCTTATTGAGCAGATTTTATCCAGCAAAGAAAGTTTTTTTCTTGTTTTTATTTATACAGTTAATATCTCTTCTTTATCTATACAGGTTAAGATGGCAGATGCTGGAGCAGGTTTGAAAAATTCCCAACTGCCACAGTTTAATGGGAAAACTCACAGTTACTGGTCCATAACAATGAAAGCATTGTTTGTTTCTCAAGGAATATGGGAGCTGGTTGAGACTTGCTATGCTGAACCTGCAGATGCAACAACATTGACTGCTTTGACAATAGAAGAAAGAGACCAGTTGAAGAGCGACAGAAAGAAGGATGCCAAAGCTCTCTTTTTTCTCTTCCAAACAGTACATGAAAGTGTTTTTCTACGGATTGCAGCAGCAACAAAATCCAAGGAAGCATGGGATATTCTCAAAACTGCCTATCAAGGCATGGAGAAGGTGAATACTACAAAGTTGCAGATGTTGAGGAGAGACTTTGAAACACTCAGCATGAAGGAATCTGATACAATAGATTCATTCTTCACTCAGGTTATTGGGTTGATAACCCAAATAAGATCTCATGGTGAGATTCTTGAAGAAAGAAGGATTGTAGAGAAGATGTTGAGAATTTTACCCTCAAGGTTTGAATCTATTGTGGTAGCAATAGAAGAAACAAAGGATCTCTCATAGTTCACAGTAGATGAACTGAGTGCTCCTCTTATGTCTCATGAACACATATTGAGTAGAGGAACAGATTCCTCTTTGAGCAAGCATTCAAGACTCAGATGTCTTTTGTCCAAGGAAGAGGTCGAGGGAGAGAAAATAGTAGAGGTCATGGAAAAAGCGAAAAAAAAGCAGAAAAAATCCTTCAAGCACAAGCGGAAGGAGCTGTAATCAGAACCAAAATGAAGGTTCAAGCAAACAGCATGCTCATGGACAAAGGTATGAAAAATGCCAAGTCCAATGTCATTATTGTAAGAAATATGGGCACTACGCCAACGAATGTAGGAAAAAACAAAATGGCATGAATAGTAGCCAGAATGCTAATTTTTCAAATGAAGAAGATAAGAATCCAAAGATTGTGCTGTTAGCATGTAACATTGCACAAGACAAACAATAAGATTTTTGGTTCTTAGACTCAGGTTGTAGTAACCACATGACTAGAAATATTGAAATGTTTGCCAATCTGGATGAAAATGTGAAATCTGAGGTAACAACAGTAACTGATAGTAAGATATCTGTTAAGGGTAAGGGCAGAGTCAGTATCTGAGCAAGAAATGGAGAACAGATGATTGTGCGAGAGGTATACTATGTACCTGGTCTGAAATGTAATCGTTTGAGCATTGGAAAGCTCATTAACAAAAGTTACAATGTGTTCTTCAAAGATGATATGTGTACAATCAGAGACATACCTCCAAGTAAGAATATCATTGCACATGTGCAGATGACCAGCAATAGAATGTTTCCTCTCAAACTCAGGGCAGATTTGAAGGAAGGAAGAACTATTGTAGCTGTTACACAAGAAGTCTTTCAGGAACAAGTGAAAGATGAGAATTGGTTGTGGCACTTGAGATTTGGACATCTCAATTTCGGAGGCTTGAATCTATTGCACAGAAAGGGAATGGTAAAGGGATTGCCATTGATCGAGAAACCGGACAGCCTTTGTGAAGGCTGCATCTTGGGCAAGCAACACAGAAATTTTTCCATCAGGAAAGAGTATAAGGGCAAAATCACCCTTGGAAATTGTTCACTCTGATGTGTGTGGACCGATGCAAATACCATCATTTGCTGGAAATAAATATGTTTTAACTATCATTGATGATTACACCAGAAAGACATGGGTGTATATGCTGAAACAAAAGAGTGAAGTGTTTGAGAAATTCCGCCACTTCAAAACTCTTGTTGAGAAATAGTGTGGTCATTATATCAAAGTGCTCAGAACAGATAGAGGAGGAAAGTACATCTCAAAAAACTTTCTGCGTTTTTGCAGAGAGAATGGCATACAAAAGCAATTCACCACGAGGTATACACCTCAGCAAAATGGTGTCGCCGAAAGGAAGAATAGGACCATTCTTGACATGGTTAGAAGTATGTTGAAGGCAAAACACTTACCGCATGAGTATTGGGCAGAAGTTGTCATTTGCACAGTTTACATTTTGAATAGATGCCCAACTAAAGCTGTCATGAACAAAATACCAGAAGAAGCATGGAGTGGTCAAACGCAAACTGTCACTCACATGAGAGTATTCGGTTTTGTAGCATATGCACATGTACCTGATCAGTTAAGGAAGAAGCTTGACAGTAAGGGGGAGAAGTGTGTCTTTATTAGCTATTGTGATGAGTCAAAAGCATACAAACTCTATAATCCATCCACCAAGAAATTGATAGTAAGCAAAGATGTGGAGTTCATTGAAGATGAAACTTGGGATGAAAGCTTAGAGAAGACAGTGAATGTGAAGACAATTGTGTCTCACGAAGAAGAAGAGGAAGGGACAACAGCAAATAATCCTTCCTTGGTGGCTCCTCCTCCACCACAGCAAGTAGAACAAACCACACCACAAGCTGGAATTCGAACAGCCTTGAGAAGTCAAGGAAGTGCTTCTCCAAGCACACCACAGGGATCAAAAATACCCTCAAGTTCGGATGGAACTCCAAGCACACCAAGAAGACCAAGATTCAGAAATTTGAATGAGATTTATGAACAAGGAGAGGTAAGTAACAATACCAGTATGAATTCATTATTCGCTTTGTATTGTCATGTTGATGACCCAGTTCATTTTGAAGATGCTGTAAATGAAGATAAACGGATTGAAGCAATGAATGAAGAAATTGGTACAATTGAGAAGAGTAAAACATGGGAGTTAGTGGACCTCCCTAAAGGCAAAGATGCCATTGGAGTTAAGTGGGTCTATAAGACCAAAAGCAAAAGCAAGGCAGTTGTGACTCCAACTGTAATAGGGTTGAAATTGACCAAAGAAGACAGTAACGAGGATTTTGATCCAAAACTGTACAAGAGCATAGTTGGCAGCCTTATGTACTTCACTGCAACTAGGCCGGACATTATAGATGTTGTGAGTTTAATCTCCAGATTTATGGAAAGACCGAAAGAGATTCGTTGGTAGGCAGCCAAGAGGATTCTAAGGTATGTAAATGGAACGAAGGGGTTTGGTATTTTATACTCCTCTTCTGAAAGTTTCATGTTGACAGGTTACACTGACAGTGATGGAGCTGGAAGTGTTGATGATAGGAAAAGCACATCGGGATATGTGTTTCATATGGGATTGGGAGCCATCTCATGGGCTTCAAAGAAGCAACCAGTTGTGTCTTTGTCAACAGCAAAGGCAGAGTATGTGGCAGCAACAGCAACAGCATGCCAAGCAGTGTGGCTAAGAAGAGTTCTCAGAGATTTGTGTCATGAACAAGAAAAGGGCACAACCATTTACTGTGAAAATAGCTCAGCAATAGCATTGCCTAAAAACTCTTTTTTTCATAAAAGGACAAAGCACATAGACACCAAATTTCACTTCATACGTGAATTGGTTAACAATGGTGAGATTGTTTTGCAGCACTACAGAACAGAGGATTAGTTCTCCGACATCTTGACAAAACCATTGGGAAAGAAAAGTTTTGATCATTTCAGGAAATGCCTGGGTATACAGAAAAACCCGGCAGTTGAAATTAAGGGGGATTGTTGTATTTTAATTCCATCTGCAACATAAACAGCTAGACAAAAATCTGATTTGTTGTAGATATTCCACACTGTTGGATGCCTCAAAGTCATGCTTGATATTTTCCATGTTAATGTGCATTACATTTTCAGCATTAAATTCCCCTGCAACAGCGGACTTCATTTCTTCAAAAGGCATCACCACTTGCTGCATTCAATATGCAGATAAGCTTTAGAAGATATTTTTATTATCTTATTGTTTAAAGTCAGATATGTTTTAACATATAAATGTAATGAACGGAAGTTTTTTTTTCAGGTTAGAAGAATGATAGAGAGTCTTTTTTGAAACGCACAGCAGTGTTGAAACTGTAATTTTCAGATAGGGAAAAATCGGTTTGTGGGACTGAAGTGTTCCTGCTGTAATCCCTTTGTCAAGAGGAAGATGCTGTTCAGCATAATCTTTTGTGAAAATCCCTCTATGTGAGGAAGACAAATTTGTATCAGTTGGTTTATTGCTTATAAATAGAAGTTTTATTTGCGCGTTGTTGTTACACCGTAACCAGAAAATAGTCTTGACGTCAAAATAGAGTGTTGTTGATACACGAGTTTCAACATTGATGAAACACCGATGTTGTTACACTGCAAACAGAAACTGACAAAACTGCGTTGCTGAAACACAAGTTTTCGCGTTGCTGAAACACCGTATTCCGCAAACGATTTTTATTTCCGCTGTGTTAAAATAGTGTATTGTTCTATTTTTCAGTTTTGTTTAGAATTATCAGAAATTCCAACACTAGTGATGGCGAAGCTAGCCACGACGTACTCGGGCGACAACGACAGCTTCATGGTATGGGCGGAAATGGCCTTTGGACCCTTTTGGGGATTCCTAGTGGGCTGGTGGAGGTGGATCAGCGGCGTTATCAGCAATGCTGCCATCCCGGTTCTCTGTTTCAATTACCTCCCGGCCTTTGGCCACGGTCGGGTCAGAGACGTGGGGAATCTAATTTCCACGATTGTCCTAAGCTACTTGAACTTCACGGGGCTCTCGATCGTGGGCTGGACAGCGGTCATTCTCGGAGTGATGTCGTTGTTCCCGTTTATCCTAGTGGCCCTGATTTCGATTCCTCTGATTAAGCCCTCGCGCTGGCTCGTGGGAAACCAGGGTAACATGGACCGGTCCTTGTATTTCAATACGTTGTTCTGGAACTTGAATTTCTGGGACAACGCTAGCACTCTCGCTAGGGAGGTGGAGAAGCCGCAACGGACATACCCCGGGCATTGCTCTGGGCTGTGGTCATGACTGTCTTGGGATACATCGTGCCCTTACTTTCGATCTTAGGTGCGCTAGAGCTGGACCAGGACTTCTGGGGTAATGGCTACCTAGCTGAAGCCGCAGGGCTCATTCGCGGTGTGTTGCTCAAGTACTAGGATGAGGTCGGCGCCGCACTGTCCACCTGTTGTTGGGAAAAGTATCCAATTCGGAATGCCCCTATCCCACTCTAAGAGGTTGTAGTGCCTTAGCAACAAACATGTAAACTTATTTGAGTATTCTTCTTTATGAAATGTAAGTGAGGAAGAAGGATCTAACTGACCTGTATCTTCCGCTAGTTTGTCAATCCAGATCGCTCCTCTCTTTAGTAGCTCCCAGCTTCTTGCTCCTTCATCGGCCCAGCTTCACCGAATTCTTGCAAGATCACAAGAGAGAGAAACTACACAAAGATACAGATATACATTCATAAAAAGATCAAGATCAGATTAAGCTAAACATGTAAGCATAACAAAACATCATTGGTATACAACATGTAGGAGAAACTCAAATAGTTTATTGATATGATAATAAAGTCCAAGAGGAGATACAACCAAGTGAGTTCCGATCCAGCATCTACCTCCCAGCAAAGGAATCCCTTCCTCTCCTCCAACAAAGCATAAATCACCCAATGTGCTAATCTCAATTTCAAACCAACAGCAATTCTTTGCAAAGTACAAAATTCCAGTCTCCTGAAACTCTGGGTGAGAGATCCATATATAGATATTAGCAGAGATGATGAGTCAGCTTATGTTTTGACTTGTGGCTTCTCTGTGTCAGTTCTTGCTTCCACTTGGAGGTTGAGGACCTCTTACTCATCACTAGTCGAATTCATTGAGGCAAGTGTCATTGGAGAAGATTCTGGAAGCTTCCAGGGTCTTTCCACCTCGTTGAATGAGCTTGCCATTTGTCATTTCCCGCTCAGCGCACCCTGGTAGTGCTTCCACCTACGTTGCAGTGCACCTAGCCAGTGCAGACTTTGCATTTCAACGCAGGCAGCTAGTGGAGCATCTGAATTGATCCTGAATTGACTGTTTCTGAGTGGTTTTTGGTGGAGAACTTCTGGGAGAAGCTGTCATTGGTTGACCTTGTTCCTTTAGGAGCTGTAGCAACATCATTAGGGACTTTGGATCCCTTGAATTATGTACATTTCATGCTTGTAGCTGTAAGGCACAAAAATGTCTATAACAGTTGCCCCTAAAGTATGAGTCCGTTTATCGGGTGAAATGCTTTATTAGGAGGATCCGAAGTTCTTCCAATGCTGGGAGGAGACCTGTAATAAGATACAATACAATACATTATTTTTCATACTGCTTTCATGATCTAGCTGAGGCGGGCATTCCCATGCTCAGCTTTATAAATTCATTTTTCTGTACATAGAACAGACAATCGTCTGATGGTAGACTGATAATTTTGATGAAATCATCATCCTTTTGGTAGGATGATTATCTGCTGCAATGATGTACATGTCAATGTCTTTATCTTTCCTGAATATATATCGCAGCCCGGATGGATGAAATTAGATCCAGGGTCTTCAATCTCATCCGATCTTCACTCTAGGTACAAGTCGATCCATGTGAGGAATGTTCTGAAGTCGAACATGGAAAGACATCGCTTGATTACCAGTTAATGATGTAAACTGTTAACAAGCGCGAGAAGAATCACCGATAATGATAATGACCCTCAAGGTACTGCAGTACAATTCACGTGGTGTGAATAAAGGACTTGGCGTCGAACACCACCCAAAATCTTTCGGTCGAAGGTCATTGATGTATACCTGTCGCCGGAAGTGAGAAACTTGCCATTGAGGCATGCAAGCTTCAAAGTACTGAAGGGGTTGTTCCTAGATCAACTTCTTGGATAATGAGCTGATGTCGACAAGAAGCGATCCGTCAAAGGAGGGCCTTAATGTATCCCACATCAGTGACACAGAACGGAGCAAATGATTTTGATGGAGGTGAAAACGATCTGATGATATATGGTTCAGGGTGGAGGTCATGAAAGGATGAAGGATAATGTATGGTAGTGGATGGGACACGGTTGACTTCTCTGGATGACTTCTCTTGAACATATCGGCGACACTTATGTGATGGATTGGTAGAATTTACCCCAAAGGTGGATGGTATGGCGAGACTATGGCGATGTGACTGGTGAATGAAACAACCCAACCCGACTGAGGCACGGAGTGGAAGTGTCATGTTCAAGAGCGACTTGCTACCAAAAAAAGTTCTTTGAGTTTCTTCCCAATTTTTCCCCAGTCATTTCTGACCAGTACCTCTTTATTTTTGTCAAGCTTGAGGAGGATAACATATGCTTGTTCTATAATTTGCCCTTCGGGCAAACCCATCGCTATGTTTTAACGAGCCTAGCGATAGTGAAACTCGTTCTCGTCTAAGGACAAGTTTGTCACTATTTAATGTTTTTAACGAGTCTAACGGCAAAGATAACTCGGTCCTTTTCATTTTTAGAGAGTCTAAAAAGGTACGTAAAGTCAACTCCGAAAGTCCTTTTTCGTCATTTAATCTCTTAAGTCCGAAAAAGTATAAAACAATACAGAAGGGATGAGTTTTCGATAGTTTTAACGAGCCGAACAAAATAAGCGCTCGATCTTTTTGTGGAATAATCCCTCAGGTCCAAAAAGATTAAAATCTAGAGGAGGGACAACACTTCCGGTCGCTTTAACGAGCTGGAAGGCCAAAACTCGGCAATCTTTTCATATTTTACGAGTCAGATGAAAAGAGCTTAAAGAAGACTCGTCTTTTGAGGAACGAGTGATGAAACGGGTTAGCAGCTGATTCCAGGTAAAGGTTGGAATTTTCCAATCACGGCAGTGTCACAAGGATGGCTAGTGAAATCACTCTTTGCAGTTGTTCCTCAAAATGGGTAAACAATCATATGGAGGTGAATGATCAGCCAATGGAAAGGTGGAGGTGACAGTGCAAACACGACCAAGGCTTTAATGGCTGATAATGTTACATTCACGGTGGTTATTTACTGGAAGATAGTTCATTTTTTAACGAGCTTAAACACAGAAAAACACTGCTCAGTCTTATGTTTATTTTTTAACGAGCATGAACTATGTGCTAAAACTGCTCGATCTTATGTTTATTTTTTAACGAGCATGAACTATGTGCTAAAATTGCTCGATAATATGGTCTAGTTTTGATTTTTTACCATAGATAGCTTTGCCTTTTCAAAGGTAGTACTATACTCTCAATTGCTGCATCAAACTAGTTAGAAATGAATAACATTTGCATGAAAGTGAGATTAAAACACTAATATTTCACTTTGAACTACGTAAAAAGCTATTAAAAAGTGTCTTTACCTCTCATTTTACCATTTCATTTGAACTTGGTTTGTTGGAGCTTTGGAGGTGCCTCTTCCCCCTTGATTTTCATCAGCTGATTTCGGGATATTCTGTGGACGATTCTCGGCGCCGTATGGACCAGGTAGGAGCTAAACCTGAGCTCTTTCTTTTCATGGTTTCCTTTCTGCATTCTGTGCTTGATTTCGTGTTTTTCTGAGCCCCTGGGGTTTTATGGGGTCACTCTGCCATTAGCGCACCTTGTGCACTCGAAATCTACGCTGAATGTAAAGTGGCATGAAGGCAGTTTGACCTTCAACGCAGGTGGAAGACTGTGTAAGTGCATTGAGCGAAAAAAAGGATTTTATTGCACAGTTTTTTGATGAAAATTTTTGCCTGTTTCTCATCAAAACCAGCATCTAACTCATCTCATGTTTGTTTTTCAGAGATATTGGAGCAAAATGACCCTTACATGGCGAGAACGAGAACATGAAGAAGAGGACATGATTTCTCTACATGATCCTGTCATGGTGAACGCGCTGCCGAACTGTGGCCTGCTGAAGTTCTTCCGCATCTCTAGCATGAGACAACAGATTGCCCTACTACAGTATTTGCTTGATGCTTGGGATCCTATCAACTAAGTATTCCAAATTAGGGGCAAATCTATCCCCTTGACCGCAGTAGACATTTACTTCTTGACTGGCTTGTCGAGGTGGGGTGCCCCCATCTCTTTGTCAGGTTCGGCCCGAGGGAGTGACTCTGTCAGAGACTATGTCTGCCAGTATTTGAGGGAAGGATCTCAGCCGAGTAAAGACGACAAGATCGTTATCCGTAAGGTTGCTGACAGGTCCCGTAGGTCTATCCTATACACTATTGGTAGGATGGCCGGTAGTGCGTCTCTTCATGTGGCCAACAGATCTTATATGCAGCATGCCTTGGAGTGCCTCCAACCGAAAGTATTCAACTGGTGTGATGCAGTACTTCTTCAGATGAAAAGTCAGTTGACCAAGGTAAAGGACGGGAAACTGAAGAACTTTGGGTTTGGTTCTATTTTGACCGCCTTTGCTTTGGAGAAGATACCACTGATGCAGCCACAGCACATTGCACTCGACTTGCCTTCTCCTATTGAACCACGCATGCAGAGAAGGGTTGACCACATGTCTAGGCATGCCGGTCAATCTCAGATTTCTTTTTCTGATACCTTCTTCAGGTGGTTTGAGCGTCAGGAGATGGTCTATTCTGAGTATCCATATGTCGGCATGGACTTCCGGGGTGATCCGGATTTAGTACTGCCGGACGGCGAGCAGTGGGGCACTATTGGTAAAATCTTCGACCATATCATTGTTTATTGTTTTTATTCATAATGTCCTTGTGCTTTATTCTATCAAGAATTTAATCAAACTCATGTGTGCATGTAGATGTTGGTACTGTTCGTCCAGCAGTTCGCCCGAGAGCGCCAGCCGCTGCCCCAGCAAGGGAGGCTGCCGGGAGGGTTATTCTTCGTGACCTTGACGTGGCCGAGAACCTTACAGCTGTGCAGGAGCAGGTTGAGAGCCTTACTCTCGGCATTCCAGACGTGAGGATCGACGAGTTACATCTACAGTTGCAGCGGCATACTACTGGTGTGCCTAGACGATGAACTCGTCTCTTACGCATGATCGCACAGGCCGTGACGTGCTATCATGAGCATCACTAGACTAGGGTGCCCCCTAGCATTTTGAGTTTTTGGGTCATGTGACCGATTTTGTCTTGGTTACAGAACATTATATGTAAACCATAAACAGCTTATATATATATATATATATATATATATTTTGATTTTCGGGGTTTTATTCTGGTTGAGTTATATGATCCATATGTACAACATTGATGATGTGTTTCTTTTTATAAATGTCGCAAATGTCTATCTAACACATAGTTTGCTAATGAGTCGGTTAATGTGTTTAAGTTTCTGGAAATATGTTGCTATTGAATTAAATCAAACTGTCTTTCCAAAATCTTAACCCTTAGAAACATGCGATAAATGGCTGGATTTCGGACGGAATATATACCATTGAGTTGTAGTATTACGAGTTGTGAGTCTAGCCTGACGATTAGTCGGCGTATACCATGGGTGATGGCATTAGAGAGCAGTTCTATCAACGCGCTATACTCAGCGATGTTATTCGTTGATTTCCCAATACATACACCTCTGAAACTTAATAACTCGCCGCTTGGATAAAAAATGGCCCAGGCTACGGAGGACAGGTGTTATAAACATTTTTGTGCCTTACAGCATGAAGCATGAAATGTCAATAATCTAAGGGATCCAAAGTCCCTAAACATGTTGTTCCTACCCCTAGAGGAACAAGGTCAGCAAACCACAGCACTGAATATCAGTTCTCCACCTGAAAACACTCAAAAACAAGCTAATTCTGGATCATGTCAACTGCTCCACTGAGCATCTGCGCTGAATGTCAAGAGCTCCACTGTCTACCTGTGCTGAATGTCAACTGGAAATAAGGCTACCTGCGTTGGGCGAGTTGGGACATGTGGCACAGTCATTCCACAAGGTGTCAATGCCCAGGAAGCTTCCAAAATGACACTTGGATCAGGGAATTCGACTTGTGATGAGTAAGAGGGTCTAGATCTCCAAGTGGAAGCAAGAACCTCCAAGTGGACTCAAGAACTGAAGAATAACTAAAGTGGGAGAGGACACTAGTCAGCTTCATGCCAGCTACAAGCTGACTCATCCTTTCTCCAAATCTCCTATATATAGAGCTCTCTCATGAGGTCTAAGGAGGCTGGAATCTGGTGAATGTAAGGAAGTGCTGTTGGTTTGAGTATAGAACTATTGGGTGATTTGCTTGAAGGAGGTGAAGAGGAGATTTCTTTCTGCTGGGAGGTGATGCTGGATTGGGCCTTTTATGGTTGTATCACTTCCTGAACTTTACTTCTTCCATTAATAAAGCATTTGAAGTTCTTCTATATGCATGTGTCTCAATGTCGTATTGATACTTGTATATTTGATTTATTCTAATCCTTGAATCAATTATGAATGTATGCTTCTTGTAGTTTCCCTCTCTTGTCATTTTGCAGGATCTTGGTGTAGCTGGGCCAGTGAAAGAGCAAGGAGCTGGGAGCAAGCAACAAAGAGAGAAGATTGGATCAATCATTAGCGGAAGACAACGGTTAGTGGATCTCTTTCTCCCCTCTCTTACATCTCATAAATAAGTAATCTCGAATAGCTTTGCTTTGATTGTTGCTGAGGTACTATCACCCTTAGAGTGGGATAGGGTCATTCTGTATTGGATACTTTTCCCAACAACAATAGGTTCCGCGAACTACGACTCGCTCCGTCGGCATATCCAACACATGTCTCCAAAAGGTTTGACATCTGCAATAAATGTAAAAGGGTGGATTACTCGACCAAAATAAACACTTTAGCGAAAACAAAATACAACAAAAGCATACTGGTTACTATTTAAGCATAGTAATGTTTGAGGTACAACCCATTACGGGGTTGCGCCATTGGAATTATGTCATAATCCATTAACTCGTAGGCTCCTTTTGCTAACACTCGTTTAACAATATAGGATCCCATCCATAAAGAATTAAATTTACCCGCTCCCAATTTATTGGATTCTTGGTCGTAAGGCAAGACCAAGTCACCTTCTGAGAAGACACGGGGTTTGACATTTTTGTCGAACTGCGCCTTGACTCGTTTCTTATGGGCTTCGTTAGCCAACGCGGCATCACGACGGGTTTCATCCAATTGGATTAATTCTAAGAAACGGGCCTCTTCTTCTGAAGTTCTGGGGAGGAGATCAATTGCGAGTTTAAGAGACGAGATTTCACACTGGATTGGTAAGACTGCTTCGAGGCCATATACCAGTTGGAAAGGCGTGAACCCGGTCGCATTCCTTACCACTATTCAGTAAGCCCACAAGGCTGAGTATAGGATTAGGTGCCACCTTCTTTTGTGAACCCCGATCATCCTTTGCAACATACGCTTCAGGACCTTGTTGATCGCTTCAACTTGTCCGTTGGCTTGCAGATAATACGGGGTAGAGCTGTCGTGAGATAGCCCTAGCTTGTCAGCTAATTCAACCATCATGTGATTGCGAAAATGTGATCCATGATCCGTAACTATAGCCTGTGGTATGCCGAATCTGGTGACTACATGATTGAAAAAGAAAAGGGTAGCTGTTTCACCAGTGTTATCTAATGTAGGCATCGCCTCTGCCCATTTGGTAAAATAGTCAACGACGACTATAATATACCCATGCCCCCCGGTCGAGGTGGGGTTACATGTCATGAAATCGATGCCCCATTTGGCGAAAGGCCCAACAACAACTATTGGCTGTAAAGGTGTGGGTGTTCTTCTGGTTTTTCTATCAAAAATTTGACAAGCATGGCAACTTCTGACTGCGGTTATGCAATCTTTGAACATGGTTGGCCAGAAGTATCCTGCTCGTAAGATTTTTTGTGCTGTAGCATATCCAGATTGATGCCCCCCACACGCGCCTGAATGACGCTCATTCAGGGCTTTTTGGCCTCCTCATGGGTGAGGCACCTTCTCAGAACTGTATCGATACCACGACGGTAAAGCGTATCACCGACAATCATGTAGTCTTTTGCTTGGTATCATATACGTTTCTGTTCTGAGTGGGAGGTGTTAAGCCTAAACTTTTGGGTTTGGAGATAAATTATTATATCTCCATACCACTCATTGTTTGTAGATATCAGAAACAAATTCTCGTCCACGATTGATTCTTCGGATGTTTCATCGTTGGACGACGATGGGAGATCGCACAATAATTCTGCGAAAACTAGAGCTTTCTTTGATTTGGATTTTACAAATTCCAGATCAAACTCTTGAAGGATTGCTATCCATTTTGAATATTTGCCCCCCAGCAGCTGTCGCGACAATATATAAGTCATGGGGTTGCAATCAGACAAAATGGTTGTTTTTCGAAAGAGGACATAGTGTCGAAACCTTTGTATCGCTTGAACAGCTGCAAGCGCTAGTTTTTCAACATAAGAATATTTTCTTTCTGTATCATTTAAGTTTCTACTTAAATAATATATAGGGTGTTCGATTCCATTGACTTCTTGTACTAAAACCATTGCGATGGTCGTATCTGCTGCAGCCAGATACAGGTTAAAGTGTCTTTGATAATCGGGTGCGTATATTAATGATGCTTTTATTAAGGAATCCTTTAAAGCCTCAAAGGAAGCTTGCGCAACCTGATCCCAGACGAAGGGTACCTCCTTTTTCAAAAGACGTGTATAACCTTTAGCAAGTTCGGCGTAATTTGGAATGAACCTCCTCAGAAAGTTTGCTTTCCCTTGGAGTTTCTGAATCTGAAGCAAATTTGAAGGTGGAGGCAAATTGATGATTGCCTGGACCTTGCAAGGGTCGAGACGAATCCCATCCTTTGAGACTACAAAGCCAAGTAAATGACCAGAACTGACGCAAAATACACATTTGTGCGGATTGAGTCGTATCTTGTAGTGTCGGCAATGTAGAAATATCGCTCTTAAATGCTGCGGATGATCAGTCTGCTTTCGCGAATAAGCCGAAAGGTCGTTGAGGTATGGTTGAACGATGTTCTGGATGTCATGGAAGGCATAATTCATTGCCCTCTGAAACGTCGCCCCTGTGTTCTTTAAACCAAAGGGTAATTTTCGATATGCGAATGTGCCCCACGGACAAATGAATGCAGTCTTTGACTGGTCCTGTGGGCGGATATTTATTTGATTATACCCGGAAAATCCATCCATGAATGAAAAGATTTCGCATCCGGCGCATTCATCAATTATCTGGTCGATGAAGGGTGTAGGGTAGTTTTCTTTCGGACAAGCTTGGTTTACATCCCTATAATCGACACACACTCTAATTGTCCCTTGTTTCTTCATAACAGGGACAATATTCCATACCTAATTGGTTAGAGGAACCGGGTAGATGAAACCAGCATGGAGAAGTTTTTCAACTTCTGCCTTAATGGCAGCGACTTTCTTGGGGTGCACCTGCTTGAGCCGTTGTCGTACCGGTTTGACATCTGGATACATCTTAATTTCGTGTTCAACGATACTTGAGTCAATTCCTGGCATTTCATCATATGACCAAGCAAAGACGTCTCTGAACTCACGAAAAAGAGCGTTATATATTTCCAGTTCTGAAGGAGAACAACCTTTTCCGACATAAATATTCTCTACTACATTTTTTTTAGTCGAGATGTTCATGGCTATAGTCTCTTCAATATTAGATACGTTTCACTTGGAATCCACCGTATTTACAGTATTTGATAGGAATTCAAAAACTGTAGGGTGATAAAGGTCATCTTGAGTATCTTCTTCATAATCCGGAAGAAGGGAACGATGGTGGCAATCATTCCATGGTGCCCCCTCAATGAACATTGATTGCAAAATTCCTTCGTCGGTTCCATGCACTCGCGACCAAGGATCTAAAGGGGTACCATATTCTCTAGACCTATCTACCCAAACGCTTGATGAGCGCTGATTTGGGTTCGCCTCCCATGCCAGAAACATTGATTGCTACAATATTTCCATTGGGCTTGGGGGTAAAACCATTGCATGATCCATGTCGATATCGTCTTTTGAGATCTTCGTGGAAGATCTCATATTGCAGGTACCTATCGATGCTACTTCCGCCAAGTTGATTGGAGGTGGAAGAGCGAAAGTTCCCATTAGTATAGGATCTTTTAGTAGGCCTACTCTGATATTCTGAAGCGAATGTGGGCTTCCATGGATCATGGGAATGCTTCCTGTAACTTGCGAACCATTAGGGAGGAAGTTTTGTTGGTCGACGATCGTAATCCCCCCTTGAAAGGGGAATGCAATCTTTCTAAAATAGGTCGACACAACAGCTGCCATGGTGTAGATCCACGGTCTTCCTAGTAGGATGTTATAATCAAGATTCCCATCGATGACTTCAACATCTATTTCTACTATTTTTCCCCCTAGTTCAACCTTCAAGTTATTTAGGATACCATATGGGGTATATGTCCTTCCGTCGAATGCTTTTAATGTTGTCGAGGATCGCGACAAGGTTGGAGATCCTAAAGTTTTCCAGCAACTCATCGACATAATACATGTAGATGCCCCCTCATCAATAATTGTTCGATGAACAGTTTTGTTGAGGGATTTCACTTGGATAAGGAAAGCTAGTTGAGCTGGTAACTGAGGATCGTATCCTTTGTGGTCAAAGGATACAAGATTGGAATCCTTAGGATCAACCCCACCAATGGCTGATAACAAAGCCTGACTTTGGGATGGGCAATTTTGTAGTACTTCAAGAGTCGACATAGCGGATGGCGATTGGGCCAAATCTTCACTATGTTATAATGCTGCGCTGCTCTGGCGAGGATTAAATGTCGACTTGTGTACTACTCCCTTTGGCGGTTTTATTGCTAATTCAGGAATGATGGGTGGTACAACTTCTGTTGAAGTTGTTGTCGAACTGCTTAGTTGATCTTTTTCCTTGCCGTTCGACAGCTGCGGATTCCCGTAATCTTTGTTCCTTGTTGAAATCAAAGCATCATTTTGTTTCTTGGAAATCGACAACATAAGCACTTGCGACGGGGAAGCATTTCCACTATCAACCAGATTTTGTCCTGGATTTGGAAACAGATCAGTTAACACAGCTGAGGTTTGCAAACTCTTGAAGAACCTTTTAAGCTTAGCTTTGTATGGACAGTCTTTCGTCCAATGATCCTCATCACATATCTGACACCCTGAGGGGGGAGGTTTCCTATTTCCAGGAGGGTTTGAAGAAGTTTTTTCAGGGGATGATTCACCCTGTTTCTTCTTCTTCCCTTTGCTTTGCTTTTTCTTGCTTCCTGGTTGTTTGGTTTCTTTGCCCTTATCTGCTGATACGGCATTTACTTCCGAAGCAAGAATTTCGTCTTTTGCATTTTGATCCGAAATCTTACGGGCCTTCTTGTAGTTGGCCTTTGTCGATTTCTCGTTTGTCGTGCCAATCATGCCATCACCGGCATGAGAGTCACTGTTTGATTTAGGAGGAGGAGGAATTGAGAATTCCGGTCTAGGGGCGTCAGGTATTTTGTCGTAGTGCGTGCCAGACTGAGTATAGACCAAGTCTAGATATTGCGCACGAGCGATGACTTGCTCTTCCATTACGACTCCCCCCTTTGCCACATCTTCCGTTATAGCAGGAAGTAACGACTTGATAAACCATTCAGCTAACAGTTGATCAGGAACGTACGTTTTTACCATCCTACGACGACGTCGCCACTCATGTATATGATCAGATATGTGAGTGGCCGTTGTCTTTTTGAGGTTGATTAAGATTTCCGTTCCCGTTTCATACCTTATTGGTAATTGAAAATGGGTTAAGAAGGTCGTGGCTAAGGTGTTGAAATTGTCGAACGAAGCTCTAGGCAATTCAATATACCATTTTTCCGCTGGACCTGTTAACGTCCTTTGAAAAAGGCGAAACCTTATCGAATCATCATTTAGGGTGTTTGATGAACACCATAGATGAAATGTCATCACGTGATTCGATGGGTCCTCACCTGGATTTCCATTAAATTTAGGAATGTCTGAAGGAAGTTTGTGAGGAATCGCTGGCCACCAAGGGGCGTAAGCAATTGGATTGTTTGTTAGACGGTGTAAATCGGGTAGCTCTAAAGTTGCCACGAATGGTAACTGTCGATTCAGGTTAGGTGAAGCATACCCAGGATATGATGGAATTGCCTAAGCAGCTGGTCTTTGCATACCTGCATAATGTAATTGATGCTGGTATGACTGATACGGTTGGTGGACATGACCACCGTAAAGTGGTTGATTTTGACCGTTTTGAATGTACGGTTGTCCACTGTTCGCAAAGATCTGTTGCTCAGAACCTTGGTATACTTGTTGGAATTGTGGTTGTTGATATTGCACCAGCCATGGTTGCGAAGCCATGCTCTGTTGCGCTATACTAACTGTTGGACCAAGGTGTGGGGTAATTGTACCCATTTGGACCTGTGTCGCCCCACTAGTAGGCGATTGTGGTTGAGTCACAGGGTCAAGGGGCTGTTGCATTACAACCTGAGAAATCTGAGGTTGACGTACAACAGGCAACGTTTGAACTTGCGACACTGTCACAATAGCTGGTGTAGTCGGGATGTTCGACATAGGTACACATTGTTGCATAGAATACACAACCCTTGGTTGTTGGGGTAGTATAGGTACCCAACCACTTGATGTAACTCTAGTATAACCTGAATACTGTTGTGAACTCCCGTATGGATACCCTCCCAGAGGGGGTAATGAAAGGGCATACTGCCCCCCATACGGTGGCAATCCGGAACTCAAGGGGATTGTCTGCCCTTGGGGGCTGGATTGCCCAAATTGACCTCCAAATGGATCAATTTGGCGAGTCTCAACATAAGAGTTGCCGGATATTATTCCGGAGGAATAAACAGGAACGGACAACACTGTCGAAATAGTCCCTGGGTGGACTCCTTCTAGCGGTTGTGAGCTAGTCGGGACAGATGGTATGCCGGCAAACATTGTCGGAGTGACGACAGGGAGTTCTGCTGTCGCTGTGTCATTCGACACAGTCCTAGATGTTGACGGTTGTTCAGACATTTTGAGTCTATCCAAAAGATTACCTAGCGATTCTACAGGAACTTCCACTGGTGGTAGACTAACTTCTGATGTCGAAGGAAATAGAGTGACCCCGACTCCAAAATGTGTTGGAGTACTTGCTTGCGGATCTTCTACAATTTCCTCTATCGCAATCAAACCAGGTGGAAGGGGAAGACCGTCAGGTCCGTAAAATATTTCTGGTGCCGAAGAAGGGGTTGAATCAACAGCGACAGATGTTTGAGGAACAAGACTCTCTGAACCGGTTACAGATGGAACTGGTTTAGTAACACAAGTGTTTGTTCTCAGACTAGGATCAGTATCACTGTCCCTCTGTGGCTGTTGAACTTCTTCTGTAGAGGCAGGGTTTCCAGAAATGTTTGGAGTAACCGGAATCTCAGATGTTGTTGGAACACTTGTTCTAACTTTGATAGGAGATTTCGAATCGGCTAAACGAGTTCTCTTTGTCCGTACTGTTTTCGATTCCGGAGACAAAGACGGTTGACTCGTAAGTCTCCTCGAACGACGGGGTTTTCAATTGACTTTCTTCCACGATTGCGGATTACTCGATCAACCAAAATACAAAAAGGGGAAAGTGTGTTTCCGAGTTAAATGAATTTTTAGACGCTTTAGACACAACTTGCTTTTTCAATTTTAAAGAGTCGAGAAAAAGCTAAAGATGACTCTAGTCTCCTTCGTTATTTTAACGAGCCCTAAGTGACAAATGCTCGGATGGACTTTTTCCATTATAGAGTCTGAAAAAGGCCAAAAGGAACTGCTCTGGAGTTCTAGGTAGAGGGTGTGCCAAACTTTTCGCAAAACCACAGAATACTTTTTAAGGTACGGGTGGTCAATCTTCCCGAATGTTGTGTTCAGTGTATTGCGATCAGTAGGGCGGCTGACACGGCTTCCTAAGGATAAAGGTTTTATGCCTATAGGGGTCTCCCAATATATACTCGACGGTACGTGGGAGCACAATCCGTACTGGCGCTATCGTCCCTCAGGAGGAATCACCCAACCATCAGCGAGATCGACAGTCACCAGGTTTTACAACGCCGGAACACGTCTCTAGCCTAGACCTCTATGTTGTGCGTTAAGTTATAAAGCGTTGTTAAGTTCATTCAATTTATTTTAGGTTGATCTTTCTTAGAAGTTTGCCTTTCTGGATCACCACGAGATGTATGATACAATTCCTAAATGCAGTCTAAAGATGATAAGCAAGCTTTTATATCTTTTCAACAATGAAAATCCTAGCTACAAGGGGAAAAGGAAGATACAAACTTTTCTCAAAGAGCATAGAGCACACTGTAATGCACTTTTCCCTAAATCAAAGCATGCAAACTATCAAAATGCAAATGCACAAATGCTTGTATTTGTTTTCGCTTCCTTAATATTCATGCCTAAAAAGAAAGCTGTTGTACAAATTTGAATTCGATTTCAAGTGAAAACATAAACAAGTTCCTTTTTCAAAATCAAAAAGACGATTACGACACTTTATGATTTACTTGTTTTGACACTAGAAATTCATAAATTCAAACCAAACGACAAAAGTAAAAGCTCAATCAACTGTGAACAGCAAACAAACTCACTCCTAAGATCAAAACGACACTTACGACAGGTCTAGATCTAAGGGCGACAGTATGCCTAGTTTACTTTTGTAATGGGAAACTGCAAATGATGTAACAAATACACAAAGAACAAATACAGTTTCTTTATACAACTGAGGTGGAATTGAGGCAAAGAAAAGGGGTTTCAGATAGGTACACTGACTGATAACAGGCTGCAAAAAACAGAGATGAAACTGAGCAAAATGAAGCACGGAACCACAGCTGCACAAGGCAAAGACTGATCAGCGCACTCCCAACACAGAGGATTTGACATTCAGCGCAGGTAGCCTTCACGGGACCTGCGTTGAAATGCAAAACCTCTTCACAGAGTCTGCGCTGAAGCAGAAATGAGAGTTGTTTCTGGGTTCTGGGTTACGGTTTGCAGTTTGATCTACAGTTTTTGGCCGGATAAAAGCTATCAATTAGGTACAATTAGGAGGATGATTTAAAGGAGGACTAAGATCTATCACAAAGGGCTATTAGAGCACTTGTGGATCAGTTTGTTCAGATCATAAAAATAGGCCCAGTGAGTGGACTAGAGTGGCAGATCTCTACTTTGCATTTGAAAATGGCAAATGCATTTCGATTCGGCACTCGTGAGTTTATGAGAAGAACAACACCAGAAACACAAATAAACTAACAAGATACTCTCCCCAGTGGAGTCGCCAATTTTTGGTTGGGAAAAGTATCCAATTCGGAATGCCCCTATCCCACTCTAAGAGGTGATAGTGCCCTAGCAATAAACAGGTAAACTTATTTGAGTATTCTTCTTTATGAAATGTAAGTGAGGAAGAAGGATCTAACTTACCTGTATCTTCCGCTAGTTTGTCGATCCAGATCGCTCCTCTCTTTAGTAGCTCCCAGCTTCTTGCTCCTTCACCGGCCTAGCTTCACCGAATTCTGCAAGATCACAAGAGAGAGAAACTACACAAAGATACAAATATACATTCATAAAAAGCTCAAGATCAGATTAAGCTAAACATGTAAGCATAAAAAAACATCATTGGTATACAACATGTAGGATAAACTCAAATAGTTTATTGATATGATAATAAAGTCCAAGAGGAGATACAACAAAGTGAGTTCCGATCCAGCATCTACCTCCCAGCAAAGGAATCCCTTCCTCTCCTCCAACAAAGCATAAATCACCCAATGTGCTAATCTCAATCTCAAACCAACACAATTCTTTACAAAGTACAAAATTCCAGCCTCCTGAACCTTTGGGTGAGAGATCCATATATAGATATAAGCAGAGAGGATGAGTCAGCTTATGTTTTGACTTGTGGCTTCTCTCTGTCAGTTCTTGCTTCCACTTGGAGGTTGAGGACCTCTTACTCATCACTAGTCGAACTCATTGAGCCAAGTGTCATTGGAGAAGATTCTGGAAGCTTCCAGGGTCTTTCCACCTCGTTGAATGAGCTTGCCATTTGTCATTTCTCGCTCAGCGCACCCTGGTAGTGCTTCCACCTGCGTTGCAGTGCACCTAGCCAGTGCAGACTTTGCATTTCAACGCAGGCAGCTAGTGGAGCATCTGAATTGATCCTGAATTGAATGTTTCTGAGTGGTTTTTGGTGGAGAACTTCTGGGAGAAGCTGTCATTGGTTGACCTTGTTCCTTTAGGAGCTGTAACAACATCACTAGGGACTTTGGATCCCTTGAATTATGGACATTTCATGCTTGTAGCTGTAAGGCACAAAAATGTCTATAACACCACCGTGGGGCTCTTCGAAGCCCAGTTGAGCAGCGTTTCATTCAAGTTGTTGGGCATGGCGGAAATGGGCATCCTCCCCTCCATCATGGCCACGAGGTCACCAACCTTCAATACGCCCACTTGCGGCATCCTTATCTCCACCTGCATGATGCTGGGGATTTCCTACGCGGTTTCAAATTTGAATTTCATTAGCCCGCCCACAATTTAAAAACTTGAGCATACTATCATGTATGCTCCATGCCATAACCTCCAAACGCATTGCCTACCCCATGGTACTGTCAACTCAATTTATGGGATCCATCATTGCCACGGTGGATCCTGTGGCATCATAAGCCATGGTTGATGAATGATGCACGCATTTTACTATTAATGAGAAATAGTTAACCGGGAAAATGATGCAGACGGGTTGACAGCCAAAGCAGATGTAGAACCTGTCTCCCAAGACTGTCCTTAGAGTCTCTTAATGGATCTGTAGGGGTGGAAATAGGCATTGCCTTACACTCCTCAACTTTCCTTGCAACTACACTCCAAGCTATCACACTGTATATAAGACAGCCCACCATGCTTATTCAAGGAAACCTCGATCCTGAAAATTCTAAAATTCAAATGTTATCTCCACGCACGAGGTGCCCATGAAATTTATGAAATGAAGCCACGACAAAAATGAAATTTTGAATATCGCCAGGGGTCTCTACTCGCATCATGGTCTTCCAAGCCTCCTCTGGTACTAGTTCCACCATATAAGAGGCCGAGAGTTGGAGGTGCCGAAGCTGTGATGATTGTTTAATTGGTTCTTAGCTATGTTCCCGCATTGGTTCCGCCATATCAAAGTCCAAGAGTTGGAGGTGCATCTATGACAGGTGCTCAATGTGCTGAACCCTCGAGAATGAATGAGTTGCGCAGGAGTAGTTCGTATCTATATATATATATATATATATATATATATATATATATATATATATATATATATATATATATATATATATATATATATATATATATATATATATATATATAATATATCTATATCTATATATATATATATATATATATATATATATATATATATATATATATATTATATAGCTGATATATATATATATATATATATATATATATATATATATATATATATATATATATATATATATACACACATGAACAACTCGTGCGCATCATATTCAATCGCACGCAAACACTGAAAGACAACCAAAATATTGGATGAAGGAATTGTGGGATGTTCAGACATGATCAGGCACTACAGACATGACAGGCCCTGCAGACATGACCAGGCCCTACAACTTTGATTTCTCTATCGGTCGTGAAGTAATTCCTAGATTTGATTCAGAATTTCGATTCATGTCTTTGGCCTACTGTGTTTCCAATCTTTGGTTTGTGTTTAACAAAGGGAGTGCCGCAAATGTCTAATACTCAACATACCTCACCCTAGCGCATTGCAATCACTGTGTGTTGGCAAATATACCAATCCTCCCCTTTTAGAGCATGAACGCCGAGCATGACTTCCAATCCCTGAATCAAATTATCTTATATTAGATAGAATGACAAAAATTAGTGAGATTGCTAGATTTTGTCGTAAACTGCTCTACTTAATTTCTATCAAGCATTTAATCTCATCTATGTACAAGGAGATATTACATATTATACAATCTATTAATAATTTAATTCTTTCTTAAAAGGGATGATCACATCTAGGCAGTAATCAGTAGATACTTACATTTTTGCTGAATGTGGCTGAAAAGTTGAACATCTAATCTCATCTGTGCATAAGGAGATACTAAATATTATACAATCTATTAATAATTTCATTCTTTCTTAAAAAATGATGATCACATCTAGGTGGTAATTAGTAGATACATTTTTGTTGAATGCAGTTGAAAAGTTGTCCAAGAGAATAGGATATGGTTGAAAGATGTTTCTAAATGCTTCAGGAACCCTAATTAGATCAAGTTAAAATCACGGGCATGCAAAGAGGTTTTTTTAACTTGCAAAACTCATTTAATAAACCACTTCTTTTGCAAAACTCATTTTATAAAACAATTCTTTTATTCTGAAATGTTAGGGAAAGTCATACCATTCAAAAACAGGGGTGCATTATAAATAACCGGTTGAGAGTTTAAAAACTGGCTGGTGGAACCCATGTAACAATTTAATTTCTCATGCGCCATCAACTAAAATAAACAAATTTTTGATTTGTACTTCATATATAAGATATATAACCGGTGAATTTGAGCCAATTCTTGACACATACATACCATAAAATTCTCAATAACATTGAATTGAGATAATCAATTCATTCATGTATTCAACGGCCGGCTAATATTGACTGAATCAAACACACACCCACATGATCCTTTCTGTCCAATATGGTCTCGAAGCCATGAAACTTCCTTCAAATTATAGTTACTGCTCCAAATTCTGCTTTGAAAACCACCCAAAACTACAATTTCTGCAGAATTTTAGGTCAACGCAACTTAGGAGGCACAATTCAAATTGCAGGTTGTGCTGAGGAAACGACAACTGGACTCGAGGATTGGTTGTCTCCCAAACAAACATGACATGCCTTTATTCGAGTATTATAGGTTTTTCTGGAAAATCCAACTAAATGGTCATTACAAACAACTAACGAATGATTATACTACACTATTTGAGTGACTTTGCTGCTGAGGTGATTGTATTCATAGTTGCAGACTTTACCAAAATTTTTGCTATAAACAAGGAAAAGGTAAAGCAGTGAAACTGCCCTTCTTAGTAAAGGTTCTGGATCGACATATAGATTTTTATTCTCACACCATAGGATGAAGAATGAACCACTGCTGCATCAATATGATGCAACTGAATCTGTCCATGGAACTGGAATGCTCTTTATTTTCATTTGATGGAAGCTTCCCACTTGCATGTTGACCAGGTGTTTTTACATTTTCATCTAAATGCCATTTGGCAATCAGAACTGCCAGGAAGCCATTTCTTTACCCTGATCATGATTGTCACGCACCTACACCTGCGGTGATCTTCCAACTGCTTGTAGCAAGGTGCGCACCACCGAGCGCTTTCTTTTTAACAATACTAACACCCGTGGACTACGCCTGCTTCCACATGAACATACTTAGCTTATGTTTTTACAACTGAATAAAGCATTATCCTTTATACTTTAGTGAAGACCATTCTCAATTATTAACCATGAACAATAAACCGAGAAAATCAACAATAAGCAAGTACAAAGGAAGGGGAAACTCCCAGAAAGTTTGCCCAACTATATATTATAGTAGCTTCTTCAATATTACGACACAAGTAATGCTTGGAAAACTCCAAGCCAGTACTTAGAATAATTTTACAACAAGGCATAGAACAACCTTTTACATCATTTTATGCACCTTCGCATAAGAAGGAGTGCTCACCCGGGTCACTCGTCCTTCCTACCAAATCCTGTATAAAATTGCACTTGCAACTTGAACCTTCGCACCTCAAACCCCAAGGTACTTCCACCTCGCACTTAGGTTGGCCTAAGCATGAGGTATGTGTATCCTCCTCCAAAACTGCGAAGCCTTTTACCTCTGTGCATATGAGATGAACGAAGATGAGTTGATTGGAATGAGGAGCAGCCTTCCCATATATATACGCTTCACATCATGCGTACTCACTTTAGGCTGACCACTTAACTTATATCATGAAGCCCCCACATTATATTTTATGATGTCGGCTTGGTTATAAGTCTTATGCCCACGTCCAACGCATATAAATCTTCGTGCGCTCACATAACACATGCGTACATGACACTTAGTCATTTTTCGTGCAGCCGTATCGTCGCAAGTTTTGTCGCAATGGTGTCGCTCTCCTACCGCAGCTCGTCGCAAAAGCGGTTGTCGCGCGCCCATCGTGCGCCCGTCGTGCGTTCGTGCCCGACGCCCGTCGCACCATCACCCGGAGGCCTAACATTCTCCTCCACCTGAAATCGTTGTCGTCCTCGACAACATACCATCATCTATGATGTTGTCTCCTCCACATAAGGCAAACATCACTGCAACATATGTAGAACCACTGTCACCTGCAATATGTTGTCCATGTGTGTGTCTCCTCCAAAGTGAAGAGATCATCTCATCAAACCGACTCTTGATGTGCCCCATTCAGGTCCATGAAGCCTCTTCATCATCTGCAATGTGCCATCCTCAAGTCTCCATAGAAACAAGTACGCACTTGTCTCACCTACCCATGTGCTGCCCATGATCCTCGACCAAATCAGCTCCCATGTGTAGAAAGTAGTTGAGTCTCGGCTCAACCCATGCTCAAGTGTATCACCAAAGCATCATCATCACTATAAAGAAGCCTTCTCCTAAGGCCCCTTGTAAAGTTGGTGTGGTTCCTTCCTACCAAGGCCTCCACACCAACCTTCCTCCAAGGTTGTTCATCGAGAAAGGAAAGCCAGGAAGCTCCCTCCCTGACTCTCATCCACCCATTTATCGATTGATGTTGTGTCCTCAAGTATCTGTGCACAACCTCAATCTCCTCACATGTACATCCAAGCTCACCTAGCTTGTCCTTTGTCAGCTGAAAGTCATATATGCCCATGGCATACTTGCAAAAATCCACTATCCCGGCAGGATCTCTACCCTTATAACCTTCATCAACCACTGCCTTTGAAGTAGCACTCGGGCTTACTTCATTTGCAACTCCATTGTGAAGATCCTTAGTAGAAAATGCTCCCATCAAGTGTCTCCAAGTTCGTGAGACCTTCTTCTCACTTCCTCCACTCTCCTTCCTTGCCTTTCCTATGAAGTCCACCAACTTCTTTTCCTTTGTTTGCACAATACTCCCAAGTCCTCTTTGCTCCACATCCTCATGCTTCACATTAGGATCTTTGGGATACAATATCATAGAATTCATCCTTGCTCTATAACCCAGGCAACTCCTATTCATAGGCACCATCATGGTTTCTCCTCCAGCTGTGATCAAGAGAATGTCCCGATCCACCATTGACATGGCTTGTGCTAGCTCCATGAAGTCCAGTCCCCACACCATAGAATGATCATCCATGTCCACCACTCTCAACTCCAACTTCCCGAACCATGGTCCTACTCTCACCTGTGTGTCCTTCAATACACCATCAACTGTTCTAATGGTAGAGTTGATAGCTTTGAAAGCACTCCATTCTTTTTCCATCTTTGTCTTTTTTCCAAAGGACTTTGTTGGTTTCCTTCTCAAGAAGCTATGAGTAGCTCCCGTATCGACCAAAGCTGCAAACTTCCTTCCTTTCACAGTCACTTGCATAAAACTCAGCTTCAAGGAACCACCTCCTTCTGTTGGCTTTGTCTTGTGTCTCACCTCAGCAACCTTCTTCAAGAATTCGGCCTCAGAAGTGTCAATAGGCTCATGCTCCTTCTTGACATTCCTCTTAAGGTACTTCACCTCCTTGCTTGGTCCTTCTAGGGAACTTGGTCCCGGCCTAGCTTGCCTTGCTTCAAGCTTTCCTTCCACCTTGTTTTGCTTAAGTGCACCAACCAAGTTTCCATTGACCAAGTTCATGGAACTTAGTTTCCGAATGTCCTCTGGATGATTTCGGTAGTGAGATCCCAGCTTGTCAATGTAGTCAAGCTCTTCTTGTTCAATTACAACAACCTCTTTACTGAGAAGTTTCCTCTTGATTTCGGCTTCCACTTGGTCACTTTCCTTCCTCAACCGGGTTCTTTCATCAAAGAGCTCTTGAAGACTAATATCACCATGTCAGACTTCCTCATCAAGTTTCTTGAGCTTCCCATTAGTAGTACTGCACAACCTTGGTTCGACTCGATCAACCTCAAGTTCACCTTTTGTTGTGGCCACGGATTCCTCTTCCTTGTTGGCATCAAATGCAACTTGCTTCATTGCCCAACTAAGTTGGAGAATTCCTTCGACATTCTTTCTCAAGGCTTTAAGTTCTTCATGGATTCAGGGCCTCTCTTCCTTCAACCTCTTCAACCTGTCCAAGGTAAGCAAGAGCTTCTTTCTCCCTTCACCCAAACTCGCCATGCCTTGTTGTCCACTGTCATGAGCAACCCAGCTCATCAGCTTCAAAACTTGTTCTTTGTAACCAGCAACCTTTCCTCACCAGCTCCGACCGAGCTCTGATACCAACTGTGACGCCCCTACACCTGAGTTGATCTTCCAACCGCTTGTAGCGAGGTGCGGCACCACTGAGCGCTTTCTTTTTAACAATACTAACACCCGTGGACTACGCCTACTTCCAAATGAACATACTTAGCTTATGTTTTTGCAACTGAATAAAGCATTATCCTTTGTACTTTAGTGAAGACCATTCTCAATTATTAACCATGAAAAATAAACCGAGAACATCAACAATAAGCAAGTACAAAGGGAGGGGCAACTCCCAGAAAGTCTGCCCAACTATATATTATAATAGCTTCTTCAATATTACAACACAAGTAATGCTTGGCAAACTCCAAGCCAATACTTAGAATAATTTTACAACAAGGCATAGAACAGCCTTTTACATCATTTTATACACCTTCGCATAAGAAGGAGTGCTGACCCAGGTCACTCGTCCTTCCTACCAAATCTCGCATAAAATTGCACTTGCAACTTGAACCTTCGCACCTCAAACCCCAAGGTACTTCCACCTCGCACTTAGGCTGGCCTACGCATGAGGTATGCGTATCCTCCTCCAAAACTGTGCAAGCCTTTTACCTCTGTGTGTATGAGATGAACGAAGATGAGTTGATTCGAATGAGGAGCAGCCTTCCCATATATATACGCTTCACATCATGTGTACTCACTTTAGGCCGACCACTTAACTTATATCATGAAGCCCCCACATTATATTTTATGATGTCGGCTTGGTTATAAGTCTTATGCCCACGTCCAACACATATAAATCTTCGTGCGCTTCACATAATACATGCGTACATGACACTTAGTCATTTTTCGTGCAGCCGTATCGTCGCAATGGTGTCGCTCTCCTACCGCATCTCGTCGCAAAAGCGGTTGTCGCGCACCCATCGTGCGCCCGTCGTGCGTTCGTGCCCAGCGCCCATCGCACCATCACCCGGAGGCCTAACAATGATGGTGGTGATGCATTAAACTTCATCTTGTTTTAGATTAGGGCAAGTAATATGGATGATATCATGAGATCCAAATCCTTCCAAATTAGAACTAGGAAATATAAATATGTGATTGCACCCATAAAAATTATATTATTATTTTTCTTTAACTCTATTTTCTAAAGTGTAATGCTATTAACAATCAAAGCCATGTGACGATGCAAAGGTAATAAGTGTCAATCAAAGTTGCATTCATACGTTTTTTTTATTTAAGCTTAATATGAATTATATTTATATTTAATAAAATAGAAAACATAAGATGGGATAAATATATAAATATCTTTTAGTAGAATTTAGAAATTCTGATTTTAATAAGAATATATATTCGGAGAGAATAAGTAACTCGGCATATTTATATTTAATAAAATACATAATATAAAGATGGATAAATATATAAATATTTTGTAAAAGATAGAATTTATAAATTGTGATTTTCATAAGAATGTATATATGGAGGTAATAAGGAATGTAGAAGAAAGTTTTTCCTTGAAAATAATTTCTAGTTCATTGCTCATGTTTGAAGTTTTTACAATTTTTTATCATTAGCACAATTACATTTTTTTAATGTGGTTAATATACCTTAATTGACATCATTTTTTAGTATATATTAATATTATATAATAATAATGCACCTCATTACATTATATTAATGGATTTTGTATTTATAAATTTGATTGTTTATTAATTCTAACCTCAAGTTTTGGGTCTTAGAGTTGGTTATAGGGGAGGAGAGGTGACTAACTAAGAATTTCAAAGATAAAGAATGTGATCATAGATTATCTCTTCATAAGTGTCACTTGAGATGAGTGTTGAAATTTGCTAGTATTTTAATTTAGTTCGGTTAAGTGAAGGAAAACATGAAAGAAAGAAATACCAACCTAACCAAACAATGTTGGACTTGATAGGATTTTGATTCACTTCATTGAGAGAAGGAAAATGGGAATGGAAGAAACACTAATCTAATTAATAATCATCACGAAATCCTAGGGAAGGAAAATGTGGCTTGTTTGTAATCGAATTCATGCCTAGGTCATCGAACATATATACTTTATGAAAGGACAACAACCAAAACCAACATGCCACAATTGATGGGAAATTTCTAATGTAATTATCTTGTCATGCATGGTGGACTGTTTCTCTCTTTTGAATCAATGGTTATTAGATTCTAATTGAGTTGTGTCGGCTACCCATGAAATTGTCTCAAATCATAATGGTGACCATCTATTTACTCAAATTGAAGCATCATTTCAATTGTACAAAGTTTTTCTTATAAAATGACAATACACCATCATTTTGGGATAAGTTTCCATTAGATTATGCTACCTTATCCTACAAATAGATGCAATACTCTTCACTATCAACCTCTTTTCAATACCCAACCTTTAATTAGACAAATAGTTGGATAATCATATTTCACATTGTGTATATATGATGAAATAACACTTCCTTGAATGTTTAATCACAACATATCATAAAATTTCATCATTGAACCATGTCAACTAAGATTTTTTTTTGGGAAAAATGCTTTCACCTCTTTTAACACATATACTATGATTTATTTATTTATAATATGAAGAGGAGTTAATAAATTAAAATGGGGAGACTACGCCCATGGAATATATAGATTAAAGGGTATAGAAAGAAGATGACCAATAACAATGCATTCCATTATGATTTAAAAAAACAAACAACAACAACATTAGCAACATATACAACTTTCTTTTTGGTTACTGTTCCCTTCTCCCACTTTGAAGGTATGCTAGTTTATTTTAATAGCTATTGTAAGAAAACATGAGAATGAAAAACATGTAAAATAACATTATGGAGCATTACTAATCATTGCTTTCCTGCTTTCCATTTTAAACATTAAGGGATATATAATTAGATTTTTCTAAAATATAAAAATAAAGTATATAAATTATATAAATTAAAATGATTGAATTACTTTAAATAATATTTTTTTTTTAATTTATACTCTACAGTTTTAAATTAAAATAATTTATTTATTTTAAAATGTTTTTTTTTTTTAATTTGAATTTTTAGTAGTTTTAATTTTTTGTCATAAATGTAGGTAGTCTCACATGATTTGAATAGCACCATGTTATTTTATAATAAGAAAATTGTAATTGGGCATTACTTTCTCTTATCTAATGCAAAATTGAGGGAAAAATGAGTAACATAGCACTAAGTAAACACATGAAAGATAGTGCAAAATGTGCAAAATCTTGATGGTGTAATTTCTATGTATAACATTTGAATGATTTGTTTGGCCATATATACATAATTTTCCTTTAAGGAAGTTGGAAAGTAATTGGGAAAATACAAGATATTATAATTATATTTTGTATAATACTACTTGTACCTATTTTTCTTATCAATGTTGGAAAAAAGTAAAAAATTAGAATTGTATTTTGTGTTTTACTCAACACAATTATACTATATGAATATTTTGTATCTTTTTTAACAATTAATAATGTGTATTGTTGTTATAATACAATATGAGTTTGTTTGTATTCTTTTTGTTCAAGGCCCTATTTGAGTTAGACATTTTCATATTATAGATGTGCATCTAGTATTTTTTCCGTGTTGAAGCTTGGAAAGAATTTTAATATATTATGGAGGAAAATACATTGGTTAGAATGATATGACATAATCCAAGTCTCTATGGGAATGCCATTAATATATTTTCTTTAATTTGTCATTTTTGTGTTATATAGTATTACAAAGTATTTGAAAAAAGAGCAATATCATTGTTTAGTAATGACTCAATGAACAAATAAAACTTGTATCTTCAAGAGGTTAGTCATCAATGATTCTTCAATCTTGTATGCAATTTCTCATGAGGTTGCTTGGTGGGCTCGATGTTTGTTTTTAGTTAGTGCTTTGTTTCTTGAGTTGATTACATTGAAAAATAGCTTAATATATGCCACTTATCTCTTTGAGATCTTCCATTAAATCTCATAATTTCTTAGCCTTGATCAATTGGTCATGTAACATAGTTACATGGAATTTTTTTATTTTTTATTTTTGCTAGAACTAAGAAATTTGTATTAGTAAAATATGTGGCTAGAGTACATGACAAGAGTACAACAAAGGATTTCAATTTCAATTCTAGCTATACTACCTTGGTATAGGGCGTAAGCTTCTACCTAGTTATTTGTTGAAACTCGAATATTTTGCAAGAACAAAAAAGCAAATGTCATCCTTGATCACAAATAACCCTCCCATGCCCACCACCTTGAAGTTCAATGGAATTATTATCAATTTGGACCAAATACCCTTTTTTTTCACTTCTTGGAACTCAAGCTTTGGTTTCATCAGAATTTGTGCTTAGAAGGCATAACAAGAGTGCAGGAAAGGATTCCAATTTTAGTTCTAGTTATAATACCTTGTTATAGAGTGTAAGCTTCTGCCTAGTTATTCGTTGCAACTCTACTATTTTTCTATAATAAAACACCAAATGTCCTCCTTGATCATAAATAAACCCTCCCACAACTACCACCTCGAAGTTAAATGGAATTGTTATCAAGCTGCAACAAATACCATTTTTTGTCACTACTTGGAACTCAAGCTTTGATTTTACCTGAATGTAGCTAGACATCCTCTTTTTCAACAAGAAAAGTTCAACCTTCCCTTTTTTGGCTACATACAAAGTGCCTTCTTTTTTCTTCACAAATAAAGGGCTAAAAAACCATTTGTTATGGCAGGAACATGATAACCCCCCTTGTTTTGTAAGGTACCTACCCACTTTGTGAAAGGCCCTTTTCATAGCTTGTCATGTTGCAATGGTAATCCATGGTGTTGTCCTTTCCAAAAAAATGTGTAATTGATTTTAAGATTTTTGTACTTTGAGTGTTTGAATGATCCTACAAGTAGTTTGTATTTAAACTATCCACTAGGTGTGAAGTCCTTAAATTGGGCAGAATGTCATGCCATGTTGATGAGGTTTCTATTGAAAATGTTATTATTGATGTCAAAGGTTTTCCAAGTGAAGGAGAATGTTTCATAATGAAATAGAATATTTTAAGGCTTTTATGATGATATATGGCATGCCCTCTAACTCCTCATGGTTGAGAATAAATTAATATATTTAATATCCTACCTTTGCCCACAAGTCGGCCTAGCCAATGTACAAGTCAACCCCCTTGGCCCCCCACTTGTCTGGTATAATTTTTGTCATGTGGCTAATTTTATGTATGGAACTTGGTGATGGTGAGAGAAATAATGCCAGAAATACACCATGGAAGAAGGTCGATCTTGAGGAGCAGCGAGTATATTGTTAGGCTTCCAAGGAAGGATTATTGTTCCCCACCACTTGTGGGTGACACCCATATGCTAATTGTTTTCTCCTAGATTGTCTTCAGTCGACACCCATCGGATAGCTAGATGTGTCATCATCTGCACCACCAAATACAACCATTATATGCCCTTGCCCATCTGTTATGATCGTATGTTTGAAGGTGGGCCTTCTAACCTTGAAGGTATAGATTTCATTATGTAGTTGGATATTTTTTCTTACTGATCATCGACAATTCTCGTCATGGATTAGCGAAGGGATTTAGTGGAAAGAATGGGCATATACATAATAAATATGAAGATATTTGCATATACAAAAGTTGTTCATATATGAAAGTCGCACAACTTCTATATTGCACATTTTTTGAATCACATATCTTTCATGTACGCATGACTTCCAATTATGCACATGTCGTTTGTATATGTGCATATACAAAACATATAGAAAAGTTGTGCATATACGAAAAATATACGCATATGCAAAAATTGTGCATATACAGAGGTTATGTATATCCGAAGGCTACGTATATACGGAGGTTGAAGTTTTGCATAACTTCTATATATGCACATATCTAGAGGATGAAGTTATGCATAATTTATGTCTATGCACACACCTTTCATATATGTATAACTTTTGTATATACACATATCTCTTGTATATGTGCAACTTCTATATATGCACATATCTTCTGTATGTGTTTGTATCTTCCATATATATACAACTTCTGTATATGCACATATACGGAAGTTGTACATATATGGAAGCTATGCACATACATAAGTAATGTGAAACTTCCATAATATGCCTATGTTACAACCTTCATATATGCACAGTTTCCCAATATGCACACATTTTTTGTATATGCGCAACTTTCTTGTACATATATGGAAGCTATGCACATACATAAGTAATGTGAAACTTCCATAATATGCCTATGTGACAACCTTCATATATGCACAGTTTCCCGATATGCACACATTTTTTGTATATGCGCAACTTTCATATATGCACATATACGAAATATGTGCATATATGGAAGACAAACATCTTCTAGATATGCGCATCTTTTGTATCACGTATATTTCACATATATGAAACTTTCGTATATGCGAACATCTTCTGTATGTGCGTAACATTCATATGTGTATATATAGAAGTTGTGCACATACAAAATATATGCACATTTGCAAAAGTTGTGTTACCAAGGTTAAAGTTGTGCATAATTATGTGCATATATGGAATTTGGGCATATGTGGAAGATATATGCATATAGGGAATATATGTGCATATATAAAAGTTGTGCATATATAGAAGATATGTTCATATACGAAAGTTGCACATATATGGAATATATGTGCATATACGAAAGTTGTGGATATAGAATATTTGTGCTTATACGAAAGTCGTGCATATATGGAAGTTGCACATATGGAAGTTTCGCATATACAGAAGATATGTGCATATACACAAATTGTGCATATACAAAAGATATGCCCTTGGTAGTACAAGTTGAGTTTAAATTAAACCTTGGAGCTTAGGGGCTATAAAATTTCAGGTCGTGCATGAAATTATGCACATTTCATTTTTGTGGGAGTTGGAAAGCTCTAACAACGTCGTTGAAAGTTGAGTTGATCCACTGTCTTAATTTGTAGGAGATAAACCTAGCCCCTATATTCAGAGGCATAGTTGGGGAGATCGATCAACACCCCATCAATGTAACTACAAAGGATACTTTGTTTAAGGGAATAATTATGTTCTACATTGGATAGTTAATGTGACATCCTTAAAATAAATGTTGTACTTGATAATTTAATTTGTGATGATGATATTCCAATATTGTTAGATAACATAAAGAGGGTTTAATTGATATCCTGGAAAATATATTTAAAATTAGTTTCAACATTGTAAGTTTTAACATACTCAATTTTTGTATGGAATAATCTTTCTTCACAAATAATTTTAAGAAATATATGGTCATTAATTAACAATGAAATTTGATGGTGGAGATCTATGATATCAATTCTTATGGTTAAGAGAAATGGAGGGTAGTTCAGAGACAGAGATCAAAAAATTCAATGGACAAGGTTTCAATCTGTGGAATCTCAAATGGAGGATCTTTTGGTGAATAAATATTAGCATATCACTCTAGGAAACTATGCATATATGGAGGTTGTCGTATTTGCATATTATAGAAGTTGCACATTACTTTTGTATATGCACAACTTTAGTATATGTAAACTTTTGTATATGTGCATATACAGAAGTTGTACATATATGGAAGATACACACATATAAGAAAGCTGCATATATACAAAAGATATGTGCATATATATAAGTTGCGCATAAACGAAAGATATGCGTATATACAAAAATTTTGCATATACAAAAGAAATGTGCATATATGAAAGTTATGAATAACTTTAGCCTCTATATAGGTGCATATACAAAAGATATCTAGAACATCAACCTCCGTATATAAATAGACTTCGTATATACATAGCCTTCGTATATGCGCAACTTCGTATATGTGTACATATTTCATATATTCACAACTTTTATATATGTTTTGTATATGCACATATATGAAAGTTATGCATATATGAAAGACATGTGCATAGTTGGAAGTTAGCATATATGAAAGATATGTGATACAAAAATGTGCCTATATAGAAGTTGTGTGACTTTCGTATATGCACAACTTATGTATATGTGCATAGCTTCCATAGATGCACAACTTTTGTATATGCACAACTTCTGTATACACGCATATCCTCCATATATGCCCAACTTCCGTATATGTGTAACTTTTGTATAGACATATTATAGATGTTACATAGTAATTTGTCACTGCCTTCACCTCAGTCCTTCTACTATGTCATGTATCTAGTAAAACATGCTCATATTAAAGAAATGCTCTCTTATGTTTCGAATTGACCCTATTTTCCTAAGTTTTCTGCCTCGTCGTGAGAATACATTTAATACACGTGACAGACCCCTGTCATAAATAGTCCTTTCGCGACCACATCGTGGGAGTACACCTGTTTCTAGCGACTGTCGATTTCAAGCCCTGGTGCGATGCTATTAGCTATCTTTAGACCTTTTGCATGTCTCTAGACCTGGTTGTTGGGTTAGTTTGGGTCACCCTTCCCCCTCTGGCATGGTAGTTCTGTCTTTTGTGCTACTTTCGCTGAGGATAAGCTCCCTCTCCCTCATTTCATGGAGACTCCTTCTCCTATAAAATCACTCACCATTGCTATCATCTACTAGTTCTTTTGGTTGTACAGTGCTGCTACTGCTTTTGGGTTTGGTAGATATTTTCGGTGTGAGTGTGACAAGTGTGGGATTGCTATATATTTTGCAAGAAGGTGTGGAGTGCCCTTAACGTTGTGTTAAAGCTTGTGAATAACAGAGAGAAATATATTGCCATTTGGGAGACCCATCTTTTAGAGTGAATGCTTGAAGAAACACACTGGTTGGATGCTCTGAGAAGGCTTGCGACGTCAAGACTTGGTTGTAAGCTTTGCTCTTGATTTATTATTAATGCAATCAATGATGATTTCCTATGTCTTGTATGCAATTTACTTGATAGCTCATGACTTCTTGACTTTATGAGTAAATAGATCATTTTTGTTTCTCGGTTATGTGCTCTGTTGTTTCTTTGTGGTGTTTCAAGTTGATCGTTCATTAAGGAGAAGGAAACAGAAGCTAGAGCAGCACAATGTAACTTCATTAACCATCGGTTTGAGGTAGGCCTCCAACGATGACTATTTAAGGGAATTAATTATTGTTTTGTCCTTTTTGTGACTAGACCCACTCTAGGGCTAGAGAGGTTGCCTCTGTCCACAGAGGGAACACTTTCCTACATCACAATAGAGGTTTCACATTGTTTATGTATATGCACGACTTTTGTATATGTGAAATTTTTATATACACATATAACATAGGTTTCACATTGTTTTTGTATATGAGCAACTTTCGTATATGTGCAAATTTTGTATACACATATTACAGAGGTTTCACATTGTTTTTGTATATGCTCAATTTCCCTATATGCGCATACATGGAAGATATGTGCATAAAACAAAATTACACCGAATTTCAACCTGCGTATAAGTGTAACTTATGTATATATTTTGTATATATGCAAAAAAATATGCTCATATAAAAAAATTACGTATATAAGAAGCCTGCAAAGATATAGTGGTTGAAGTTGCTCATAAATTATTTATATTTTCATCTTCCATATATGCATAAATTATGTTAATATGAATTTACCGTATATGTGCAACTTCTATATATGTGCATGTATGGAAGCTATCCATATGTCCATAATCACAGTTCCACCCTGTTTTATAACTTTGACCTATAATGACAAAATCACTATAAACTGACAAGGGGTTTTCCATTTTCTTTGTTCCTCCATATATGCCTACATTTTCTCTGGATTGTGTGCAGAGGAAGATAATGTTGCTACACTACATTCTGACAGAGGAACAAGATGCTGACATTTTGAAAAAATATTTGTCAAGAGGGAATTTTGAGTTCGACATGTGAAAGATAGGGGTGGTTGATAATACCTTTCTTGCTGAGAGGGAGTGTTGAAAAAGGGAGAAAGAAATTCTCAATTTGATTTTATTATTATGTTATTGTGACATGTAGAATGCATATTTGTGACATGTTTGACGAAATGAAGTCATTCTTGATCTTATTTAGTTTCAGTCCTTTATCAAGTATTTTGTTAGAGGCTTTTTCTTGGTGTCATTCATTGTCTCAGAAAGTCTCATCAAGTTCCAAGCAAAGGTTTGGAGTCTAGCCCTAAAAAAGTGGATAAAATCTCATAGTCTCTAGCACAAAAGTCGTTGAAAAAGGTTGTAGTCTCTCCCTTGCAAGAATTGTAGGAGCGACTGTATGGCTCTAGTCGCATGCATTCCTTGTTATGGGAGAGACTAGGAGTTTAATTCATTGAAAGGCTGGGTTAACTCATGGGTTAGGCACCAAGAGTGTTGGATTAGCTCCTGGGGTCTTGTAGCACCCAAGGGAGGTCTGTAAAGTGTTGGTTAGTCGGTTCCACTTCCTTTACTGCACTTAGGGAGTTGAATCATATCATATTAATTCTTCATAACATGTTTATCCTGGTGGACAAGTTAGCTTGGGTAAACTTGGAGGAGGGTGTGACATAATATAAATTTTGTATTCAAGCATAAGCTTGTTTATTTATTTGTCTTGTTTTTACATCCTTATAATTTCCTCTAAATAACAAGAACTTCTCTCCCTAAACTTTGTCATGTAAGAAAATTGTATCATGACTTGTGCAATGAACCACCCAATCATGTTAGACATTGGCTTTTAGTCTTTCTTCATGTTGGAGTGCACCAACGATGTCGCAGAGATAAAACTACATGCATATTGGGGTTATTAAAGAAGACGGCTTGGTAATTTTTGTATCAGTCAATTCTTCTTGTGGGTGATATGTTGCAGGAAAAAATCATGGAGGAGGGTTACTTTGTATCATGCCATTTAAGGGTTACTTTGTGTCATGTCTTGTATTAATCCTTAGTGTTGTAGTGGTTGGAACGCCCTCCAAAATTTTGGCCTACATACAATTTCGAAGGCTTCCTTGGGTTTTTCCTTAATGTTTGCAAGCAATTGGGCCCAACCTGTGAGCTCGTGTTAAGTCTTTGCACCCTCCTCGCTTGACCATTCAAAGGACATATTCTTTCATATTGGTCATAATGTCATGCTTGAGGTCATTTTCTAGCCATACATAAGGTTCGCCTTCGTGTGTACAAGTTGTGTCGTCTATTTAAACATTCGTCACACTCACACACGAAGTTGTATTCACTCCCGTGCAAGCATCGCCGCGGTTGTTCAACGATCTATAACAAGTGTCACGCTTGTCGCTCACACCGTCGATCAGACACACTGAGTGTATGTTGTCTTCTTGGTTTGAGGTGTCTTGTCGACAAGTCATGTTGAGTGTGTGTTCGCGAGGTCATGCATGTACGAAGTCACTTGTTCACATTCTTAGTAATTTTGTTGAATTTTATTGACGAGACAATCATCCAATAGTCGCACATTTGCTGAGCTGTGTTGCAAACTTTCAACTCTTAGGTATTATGTATTGCTTCCTGGAATTGTACAAAACTTGAGGCTGCCTCATGGGTAGTCTGCATTGCGCAAACCTGTAATTGACTCAACCGACTCTCACCCAGAATAACGCAGAAGTTCCCAACAATCCATTTCAATCTCTGTTTCCCACAAGCACATAAACCAAGCCTCCAGCTGGTCAAACAGAGAGTTTGAACAGGCAGTGACCCCGGGACTCACTGCCCTCAAAAATTATGCAAAAGTTGTAGAAGTTGCCCGATCCAGTGACTGAGGAAACTATGCAGACAGTACAAACAGAAACCCAGTGTCTGTCCTATTTCCCTCATAAATTTGTGCATTTTTCCCAGCCAGCCACCAATTCAGTCGGTTAGCTGCTCACCTAGAAAATTGCACAGACTTCATGGGCAAGCCCCTCTTCATCCCAACAACCTGTTCAACTTAGAGACTGTGTAGAGGTGTTCAGCAGGTCAGCCTCCTAGCAACTGTGTAGTTTTTGACTCCAACCTTCTCGCAGCCTGCTACCACCTCCCCCAGGAGCTGCACAAATTTTTCTCCTAAGCCTCCCCGCAGCCCGTATTGCTTCCCTCTAGAAATTGTGTAGATCTTTCCTCCAGCCAAGCCATATCCCACGGACGGTCACTCTTGATCGAGATTGTCCATCTCAGGCTCCTAGTGACTTCTGCGCAATTTTCACCAACATTGCTTGGAGCCCACATCCCATCTTAAAAATTGTCTTGCCAGTTTCGTAGCCTTGTCCTCTCTCTCGATCACCTACATCTAAAAACAAGCAACATGCATCATGTTAGAATAAGAGTTTTATGGATTTGATGTCGTCTTGTCATGAGTGATTGCAGACAGAGGTACATGGATATGACATGACACGACGACGGATGGGATTAACAAAGAGAGTACATGCAAGGAGATGTGGTCGTGAATGGATGAACAATTGATGCATGCGAGAAGAGCCTTTCGTGAATGGACGAACATGTCAAGAATGTTAGAGTACAAGAAAAGGAGCAGCATGCACATGAAACATCAAGTGAACACCCATACCATCAGAGATCCTGCACACCTTGCCATGTGGAGGTCAAGTTGTGATACACCCAGAGTGCATCCATCACTTAGCAACATTCTAGATTGACATGGACACCACCACCAGCATGGACATACCAGCACTGTTGTGTCGAGTCATGTCATGAGTCATGTCGACCACATCACTACTGTGGGCCATATTGTGTAAATAAATGTAATATGACATGGAATTCCAATAGACCTACTTGTAATATGAAGAATCATGTAAAGTTGAAAAGTGAAGAAAGTCAAACAGTCATGAGGGAAGTCAAACAATCAAAAGGGCCAGTTTTACCCTTGTTTATAAATACCCCTCATTTGTACATGTGATGGAATTTTCACCTTGGCTCCTCCCACATAGCCTTGAGAGACTGTAGTCTTTTCTTTTAGGAGCGAGCAATGGCTCCAACGCCTGGCCCATGGGGTTAGTGATGTATGATGTACTGATGTGTCTTGGAACTTTCGCTTAATTCAGAAGCCTGATAATAGGATAACATATTTTCACACGTGTTGTATTTGTTTGTATGATTAATCTTAAACAATTGTAATGCATGTTTCTTTAACCTATGTTAAACAATTGAATTCATTTAGTTGCTCTAATACATATATTTATGAAAATGTGTTGTATAAGTTGTAAACGTTGTCCTTCCCGTGTTGGTTACATCCCCGAACATCAGACAAAAGATTTGACGTAAACTTGTTATAACAATTGTCGCACTCGCGTGGACTGTACCACTGGGTGTTGTACGTGCCATCTTCCCTTGTGTGTTATGACTGCTGCATCCATGTGCACTACTCCTCTAGAAGCTGTGAATGTCCTATTGTGTTGTGTGTCTCTGATAGAGTTGGGACTTCCTCCTTTTCAACTAGAGACTCATTCCCATCCTCTCTCTCTGCGGTGAAAGAACCCTTACACACGTAACACTAGCACTCACCAAGCACGCAAACCTCGCTATTTAAAGACAAAGCAAACCACTCTCACGTGCTGACAAGAAAGAGCTAAGGCAAACATTTATGATAACAACAACTGGGCCATCATACTGGATGGGATTCCCACACCAAATGATGTGAGGTTTAATTGGGACTTCATACCGGGGTGATCCCTTGAATGTTGGCGGGTCCAACACTGTCAACACTTAGTTATATATCAAATAATTATATATTCTAACAACGAGAATTATTTGTAAACGTGGTTGGATTCATGGAAATGTTGGCATCTAAAGTATATCCCTTCATAATCCAATTTTTGGTTGCACACATATCCTAGGTATTGGGGTGTCAAATTTACCACCAATCCATCCCTCATGTCGAGATAGACAAGGACCCTAGCATAAGACATTTCCCCCATCTCCGAGTATGATCTATCAAACTCAAGATAAGTTCTGCGGTCACCCTGTTGCGCACGGGATCCCCCAAGGGATGTTTTGGGGCTAAAAGCCCAGATTTCGCCTAAAAGGTGTAAATCCAATGTAAAGACTCTGCATTTTGTGGGTGTGGAGCACGAAGTTGTAAATGAGTCATAGGGTTGTCTGCCCTCAATTTTGTAATGTAATGTCAGCTTTAGGGATCTACCCATGGTACATGGACCATGGGATTGTATAAATAGAGCAAGGCTCTAAGTTGTAAAGAAGTCAATAGAATGAGAATAATGATGGAAAAGAAGGATAGCTAAATATCTAAGTGTAGATTCAATTATTTGGGTCATAGAGTAGGAGAAGGATCTGCAGCTAAGTGCGTAGAGGCCTAGTAGTCTGCAACTGAGTGCACGGACCCCTGCGGCTGAGTTCGCAGGGCAGGTTGAGTCTGTAACCATTGAATCATTAATAAAGAGAAGTTTTGTACCATTCCTGTGTATTTATTTACTATTTTCTACATTGAATATTTTGGGTATAAAGTAAATTTATGTTTTTTATATGATGCGTGAACATATATGATTGTGTTGATTAAGTAAATGTGAGATAAACAAGTTGTTTACGTGGAATTAACTAACATTTGTAAGAAGATAAGTACGATACAGAGTGTAACTTGGGGAAATAGCTTAGATTGCTGCCATAGGTGGCGCGAAAGCACCTCAACCCCAGTGAGGGTTGCGCAAGGGCGGTTATAACAGATCGTAAAGGTATCCTAGGTCAGGATAATACATGAAGTGACCTATGCGAAGGTATTCACAATTGGACTAATCGACCCCTTAGACATCTCGAGGGCATGGAAACTTCTGTCCAACATCCACCCTATACTGCTTTGGGTGAGACTTCAGTTTGCACACCATGGGCTGTTTCCGAAAGGGTCAGTAGTGTAGGGATTTTTTTAGCTAATTAACTCAGAACCTGGGTCAGGCCCCATCAAGCCAACAAATGGTTCCATTGTCAGGACCAGAATCTGCATAGAGATGTCTGATGTTGTATCATTGGAATCCAACTAAAAGGGAAATTGAAGGTTGGTTGGACAAGAGGATTCACGAGTTCGTGGCATAGGAGAATGGAATCTACGACTAACAAGTGAAGAGTGGTTAGACTCCTACCTATACACAGAAATCCATGAGATCTTTTTCGTATCTTTCCCTACTAAGCTGTATGAGTGGATCACGAAACTAGCAAATGGCCAAGGAAGGTGGAAACTCGATAGTCTTATTGTGTGGACTCCAAAGTTGGTGCACATATTGAAAGCATCGAAGGATCACTAGCTCGATGGGATTATAGCAGGATTCATTACTGAGTTTGCGGTAGACACTTCAGTTAGCTACAACAAGGTATAATGACACTTTCTCAAAGGACCGCGAGGTAAGTACGTAAAGTCTCTGAATACTTGGATTAAAATGCTATTGTGTGAAAATAAGGTTATGCAATTACCTTGATGTTTGGAGCTATGTGAAGTGGAAAAACCTACAGAAATGAAGGAAGTAAGGGACTAGAGAATAACCCTTTGATTTCACCTCTGCGAGGTGACGGGGAAGAGATCGTGAAGGTCTCTCCACAAAGTGCAGTCCATTTGATAAGGCAGAGGATTCCGCGAATACCACCCCGACCCACATCGCCACCAACTTCACCACCATCATCTCCATCTTCACTTGTACCACCTCTGCCACCATCGTGACTCAATATGGCAAGTACAATAAAGTTTCTTGTGTTCAAGGGATTAGGAAGTGAAGATTCAGACCAATTTTGGTTCATGGTAAGAGCCGTATGGGAAGTGCATGGAGTTGTAGATGATAATATAAAGAAAGTGATGCTGGTCAACACTCTGCAGGATCGTGTGCTGACCTGGTATATTAAGCACTCCAATGATAATCCAAATGTGGGGATCGCGAATATCCAAGCATCGCTAAAGAGAGAATTTAGCAGGCCAAAGTATGAAGCACATTTGATCATTGGGTTCAAAGAAATCATCATGCTACCAAGCGAAACTCCTTGGGAATTGGATAAGAGGTTGAATTGTATGATTCGTGAAGCTAATATGAGTCTGACAGATGGATAACATCGGAAATGGTTTGTAGCATCGCTAATGACACATTTAAGGAGTGGGCTATCACATCAGAAGTTAACGACTCAGGCAGAGGGCTTCGAGATTACGATGAGGTTGCATGAGATCTGGATGTAGGATCCTAACTTGGGGATTCAGCAAATCCATGTGCACTTGAAAAACTTATGCCTTGAGATACAGAGTCTGAAACAAGACAGGACAGCCTGACCAGAAGTGTGTGACGAGGTGTGCTGCGTAAAATGCAAGGGTGAGGGTCATGATAAGGACCATTTCCTGATGTTCGTAAATTACCTTGCAGGAGCAGGACTGATGCCATTAAGGCCGAAAGCACAAGTACGACCTAGCGCAATGCCTACTTTGTGGTGTCTGATTTGTCAAATAGGAGGGAAACATGGTACAGACAACTGCCATTTGTTATAGAAGTATACATAATATTCGCAGCAATTGTTTTGTAACATTTGTGGGTAAGTGGGACAGGATGAACGCACTTGTAGAAGCTATGAGCTAATGATGGATAGAACTCCCACCTACAGATTTCATACCGAAACGTGACCCCTAGACCAAAATGTAGGAGTGGCGCGAACAAGATTTCAGCAGCATGGACGAGGCCGAGGTGAAGGAGGACCTGGAAGAGGTAGCGAACAGCTAATATGCTACAATTGCAGAGGGCCAAGACATTATGATCGTGATTTACCGAACCCAACGCATCCATCATCTCTGTGTTGTACCTTGTTTGCTCATGAGATGGAAGATTATCCTACGCTAATAGATAGGATACGTGACAAGGGAGCGTTGCCACCTCCCTTAACTCAGACCCCGCAGATGATGAGGTCTGAGTCACGCGAGGAAGATCCAAATGTGAACATTGTGCTCCGAAGTCGAATTGCGATGGGAGATGACAAAGGAAAACAGACTAAAGATCTTAATTGGGTTTACAAAGCTCCGGCCAAAGAAGCGGAGTTTGATTTGGAGCACACTAAGGAAACCTTCATGGAAGCTAAGAAGAGCTTCGCTAATGCCTCCACTTCAATAGGCAAAGATAGACCGGAGCCGAAGATGGACCCATATATGCTGATGATGTTCCTAGAAACATCTTTGAAGTTACTGTGCGACAGTAAAACTGTAAAAGGATTACAGGAATTCATTAACAGATGCGGTGGGACCATGCCAAGAGAACTGCACGTAGTCGGGAAGGTTGGAAAGCATAAGACGAGAACAGGAAGAGAAATGAGGTTAACTGCGCAAATTGGAGGATATGAGATGGACCAAGTAATTCTGGATTTAGGATAAGACGCAATTTTTTTGTAGAAGCAGACGTGGGAGAAAATGGGGAAACCTATGCTACAATGGTCTCCTATTCAACTGCAAATGGTGAACCAGTAAAAGATAATACCTATGTGGATATTACAGGGAATCACTGTGGATATTGAGGGAGCGAGCGCGCTAGCAGACTTTGAAGTAATAGAGATTGTTGATGACAGAAATACCTACCCCATGCTCTTAGGAATTGATTAGGACACTGACATGAATGGGTTGATTAATCTAAAGAAGCGCAAAATGATTTTTGAAAAGATAACACTACGCATAGTTATACCTTTCGACCCTGCTGAGGGATCACGCTATATAGAGCCAGTGCACGACTATGAAAGAGATGATGATTTGGACTGCATCTATAAGATAATAGTACGAAAGTAGGACTGGGTGAATCCCACTGTGAATCGACAACTTGCATGGGAGCGCAAAAGCTCATGTATGTTGGATTCTGATGAGGAGATAGGGCGATGGCAGAACCGGTTACACGAGGTAACCATGATGAACTATACTATGATAACAAGATTGCTACGCTGCGTATCGATAGAAGAAAGAGACTTTCCTACTTATGATGGGTTATGTGAGGTAGATACTTTCTTAGATAGATTTGAAAGAGAAGTGCTGGAAAAGCAATGCTTCCAGGCCTTGAATTGAGTATTGCACGCTATGCCCATGAGATGGTGGGGTAGCACAAAGAGAGATTTGAGCACTGGTGCAAATGTAGAACGATTAAGCGCACATGTTTTGGGAAGCCTAGAGTGCAATTGACAGATAAATACAATGGGCAGGATAATCTGTGCGCACATCTAGTCAGGTGGATGGTGATATATGGAAAAAAACCTACGTGGATGTACATGACCTCTGCGCTCAGAGGTATCTTCAATAAGTGTGTGTTGGAGGGACATATGTGCAGTTGGCTCTTAAGGTTAGACAGACAGTATGTGGGAAGAACAGTCATGTAGAAGGTTATCCATGCGGAAGCAGTTGATAAGGTGTGCAATGTTTTGAACAAGATATGCAACGCGTAGGGAAGTGGTTGGGACCTCCGCGTACTAGTACTGACACATTTTCGGCTGGTATATGGAGTGGAAGTAGTAATGCAGATGGAATACATCATGCATAGTCTACGTATAGCACAGTTCATAGGTATGACAGACTACAGAGCCCTGGAGGAGAGGCTCGCAGTTGGAGTAACTCGAGGAAGAACAATTTTTTGCTAGCTTTCACTGTCAGGTACAAAAGTAAGACGAAAAGGCCTGGAATGATCGACATATTAAGTTGCACACCTTCAAGGTGAACAGTTTGGTGTTACTATATGATAGTAAGTTTGAAAAATTCCCGGGAAAATTCAGAATGCATTGGCTGGGACTGTATTTTATTAAGGAGGTCACAGATGGAGGCGCGGTGCAGTTGGTAAAGTTAAATGGAGAATCATTCCCATGAAAAGTGAATGGCAGTCAATTGAAGCCATACACAGGTGGGCCTACTATCTGACTAGCCGATAAAAGCATAGACTTAGAACTCTAGGCAACTGAAAGGAGGTGTGGGACTATAAACAGGTTCAGGGAAGTAGTTCATCTACAATAGTTTCTGAACAGCGTGTTCAAGAAGTACAAAAGGCAGCTGCTTGGTGCGTTGCCGATCATTTAGCAGTCTAGGCAGAATTGGGATGTCTCTACTTGAAGATCTCCCCACCGATAGAGTGACTCGAGGGTGAGTCATGATTTTTATGTTGGGGGCCTGTTGGGCACGGGATCCCATAAGGGATGTTTTGGGGCTAAAAGCCCGAATTTTGTCTAAAAAGTGTAAATCTAATATAAAGACTCCACATTTTGTGGGAGCAAAGCGCGAAGTTGTAAATGAGTCATAGGGTTGTCTGCCCTCAATTTTGTAATGTAATGTCGGCTTTAGAGATCTACCCATGGGCCACGGACCATGCGATTGTATAAATAGAGCAAGGTTATAAGTTGTAAAGAATTCAATAGAATGAGAATAATGATGGAATAGAAGGATAGTGTATGATCTAAGTGTATATTTGAGTCTTTAGGTCGTACAGTAGGAGAAGACTCTGCAGTTGAGTGTGCGGACCCCTGCAGTTAAGTGCGCAGGGCAGGTTGAGTCTGTAACCGTTGAAGCATTAATAAAGAGAAGTTTTATACCATTCATGTGTATTTAATTATTGTTTTCTGCATTAAATGTATTGGGTATAAATTTTATTTCTATTATTTATACGATGCACGAACAAATATGTTTGTGTTGATTAAGTAAATGTGAGATAAAGAAGTTGTTTACGTGAAGTTAACTAAAATCTATAAGAAGATAAGTAAGATACACAATTTAACTTGGGGGAATAGCTTAGATTGCTGCCATAAGTAGCACGAAAGCACCTCAGCCCCAGTGAGGGCTACGCGAGGGCTGTTATAATAGATCACAAAAGTATCGCAAGTCAAGATAGTGTGCGAAGTGACTTACAAGAAGGTATTAACAGTTGGACTTATCGACCTCTTAGACATCTCGAGGGTGCAGAAACTTGGTTCCAACATCCTGTTGGCATTATGGCTAAAGTGTTGTCCTTGATGGCAACCCATTCAGGTGATAGATCACAGTACTTCAAGTCAGCAGCAGAGATTGATGATCAGCTATCAAATATTGAAGAAAATAAGGGGTACGCAGGTACACCTTACATAAGGTGCGTACACGCAGGTCGGTGTTACATAAAGTGCGTACATACCCGCAGTTATCCCATTCAGGAGGTGCATACCCCCAGTGCACACATTTCAAGGCAGAGAAAAGCACACGTGGGGTTTCTTATGTTTAACCTTTGGTATTTAGCCGATGGTTTTGTGTTATTATTGTGTCGGCCCGTGGTATTAATCCATGATTTAAGGAAGAGATTTCCTATATAAAGCAAAGGAGATCATTTGGCTTGAGCATGTTTTGTGTTGAATATCTTATGAGGGCTAGATCTGAAATATTATGATCTCTTGGGAGTAATGTCTAGATCTAAATAAGGCGAATCTACTGATGGATTGAGATCTCTTCGGCGCATGTTCAGATCTGTAGATCTGACTGTCTAGGTTATTTCTGAAGTCTTGAAATCATCTATGCCCGAAGGTACGCAGGTACAGTGAAAGAAAAGTGCGTACATACGTAGGAACGAAGCGTTTCAGGTGCGCTGGTACGCAGGCACAGAAGGGTTGCAGGTGCGGAGGTCCACAAGCAGTTCAATGGATACAGTGCGTATGTAAGCAGGCGAGCAGTTGAGTAGGGTGCGTACGTAAGCAGGCGAACAGTTGAGCAGGGTGCGTACGTAAGCAGGCGAGAAGTTGAGCAGGGTGCTTACTGTAAGCAGGCAGTACATGGGTGAAGCTGCTTACTTCTCTTAAAATCTCTGTTTATCATTGTTGTGTTCTGGGTTTGGTTCTATTATTGTTGATCTGGTTACTACAGTTGACTGGGTGATTCTCTTATACTTGATGATCATTTGATGCTTATATTTATGAAAGGTGGTCCTTGTAAGAAAAGAAGTAGGGGGTTGTAGCTCCCTTCCAGGAGAGACTGGAAAACGAGAGAGAGTTGTAGCTCTCTGTAGGTTGCAGCCTGCGTACTGGTAAAGGACTGCACCAATACAAAACCATTGTAAAAGGAGTTTCTAATTTGAAAGAAGATAGAGACATATTGCAGCAGGTGGTTTTCACCCACATTGGGTTTCCACCTTACATCTTGTGTTCTTTGGTGTGACTATCTGTTTTCTTTGTTCATGCTCATTATTTTATGGTACTGACATGAAAAACTAATTCAAAGAACAAATAAGGAAGATTTATTAAAAGAATTAGATAATAATGATTCATCCCCCCCTCTCAGTATTATTTCCAACAATTGGTATCAGAGCAGGTCCTTCAGAGAAGCTTGATCGCTTGAAGGTAGATCGTTCATCATGAGCAACTATGAGAGAGAAGAATCAATCAGGCCACCAGTTTTTGATGGGACAAACTTCAATTATTGGAAGGTAAGAGTTACTGCCTATCTTCAATCTCTTGGTACAGAAGTTTGGGACATCGTAGAGACAGGCTACGCTTTTCCTTCAGCTACTCCTACAGATGCAGCCGAGAAAAAGAAGTATGAAACAAATGCGAAAGCAGTCAGTACTCTATTAGGATGCATATCTCAATCAGAATTCATGAAGGTAATGCACTATAAATCCGCAAAAGAGATATGGGACAAAATTGTCACGAGCTATGAAGGAGATGAACAGGTAAAGCGTGCTAAACTTCAAACTCTCAGAATTCAGTATGAGACTCTCAAAATGTATAATGACAAAAGTGTGGCTAACTATTTTCTTTGGGTAGATGAGGTTGTTAATTGTATGAAAAATTTGGGTGAAGAAATAAAAGAGGCTATTGTGGTTGAAAAGGTTCTAAGATCATTGTCCCCCAAGTTTGAATCTAAAGTATCTGCAATAGAAGAAAAGGAAAATCTACGAATTCTTACTATGTCTCAGCTACATGGAATTCTAACTGCTTATGAAATGAGAAAGGGAGGTCCATCAGACATAAGAGAAGCTGCTTTCAAGGCATCAGGCAAAGGAGATTATTATGAAGCAAGCCACGTCCCAGAAGAAGAGGAAGAAGAATCAAATTTTGTTAGAAATCTTCAAAGGGGTTCTGGAAGGTTCAGAGGTAAGTTACCTTTTAAATGATTTGCTTGTGGAAGAGTAGGTCATTATGCTACAAAATGTCCTTATAAGGATAAAGGAAAGGAACCTGCTAGATGGAACAAGAAACAGAACGCAAATAAGAAAAGCTACTACACTCATGAAGATAGTGATGGTCTATCAAACAGTGATGAAGATGAACAAGGTAATGAATATAAGTTGTTAATGGAATTTGAAGATGATGATTATATGGATGCTATAGATGTGGATAACATTTATGATGAAATTACTAGACTCAAGAGATGTATAGAAGAAAAGAACATGATCATTGATAATCTACAATTTCAAATTGATGAAAAGGAAAAACATCTTGAAAAATTAGAAGGTGAAATTGTTGGTCTTAGAAAAGAGATTGAGAAATCAAAAGCTATTAATCTCAAGTTTGTCAAAGGATCTGAAGCTTTGGATGAGATTATCAATCTGCAGCGGTCTCCACTAAACAAGACAGGTCTGGGCTATAATGGAGAAACTTCTCAAGCATCCACCTCAAAAAGTTATCTTGATGCAGCAAGAAGAAATGAGCAAAAGCACAATGAAGATCATCAGGTAAAGCAGGGACGAATTACAAATAGAAACTATCAGGGGCAATCCATCTTAAGGGTGAACAAAAGCTACAACCAGCCACAGGTAAAATCTTCTCAATTTGGTTCAAGAATAGATGACAATAGAAATTACAATCAATTGGCTGGTAGATTCGATAACCGCAGAAGTTTCTTCAATGGACAATGCTTTTCTTGCCATAACTTTGGTCACAAAGCAGCTCAATGTGTTTCATATAAAACAATCATGACTAGGGAAGCTCAAAAACAAAGAAGTATGACCGGGATTACAAAAAGGACCTATAACAACTTTTCGGTTCTTGAAAATGAAGTTGAATGTTCTATTTGCAATAATTTTGGTCATGAAGACTCTGAATGCAGGAGCAGGTTTCAGCAGAAAAAGGAACAAGCCTCAAGCACCAAAACATGGAGAATAAAGGAACCACAAACAGAAAGATGTGGGATAGCATTTTATGCAGAGGGACAGGAAAATCTATGGTACATTGACAGTGGATGTTCGAAGCATATGACAGGTGATAAAGAAAAACTTGAGTCATATTCTGCTCTAGAAAAAGGAAAGAAAGTCTCTTTTGGAAATGATACTCCTGCAACTATAAAAGGAAAAGGCATTGCTCAGTTAAAAGAAAAGGTCAAGGCTGGAAATGTTTTGTATGTTGATGGATTGAAGCATAATCTTCTAAGTGTCAGCCAGATGTGTGATCAAAGAACCGAGGTTATATTCAGATCAAATGGATGTCTTGTTCGTGATCTTGATACAGGTAAAACAGTGATCAAAGGCAAAAGAACTCCAAATAATCTGTACATATTTGAAGAAGGACAACAACAATGCTATCTGAGAAAGGATGATGAGCACTGGTTATGGCATCGGAGGTTGGGACATCTAATCTTTTCACAAATAAGGAAAGCATGCAAATATCAGGCAGTTCGCGATCTTCCAGATATCAAAATTCCTAACAACACCATATGCAAATCATGTCAGTTTGGAAAACAAACCAGAACTAACTTTCCAGAGAAAGAAGGTTCAGCTAGCATGCCTCTTGAGCTAGTACATACAGATACATGCGGTCCTTTCAGGAAAAGAACACCTCGAGGAGAAGAATACTTGATATTATTCATTGACGATTTCTCCAGGTTTGTCTGGTTAGGACTTATGAAGCACAAAGATGAAGCATTCGAAAAAATCAAATCCTTCAAAGCCTTGGTTGAAAATGAATCAGGTCACAAAATTAAGTGCCTCAGATCTGACAGAGGTGGGGAATTTACTTCAAATGAATTTTTCGATTTTTGTGAAGAACATGGGATAAGAAGAGAATTCTCTACAGCGAGAACCCCTCAGCAAAATGGAGTTGTGGAAAGAATGAACAGAACAGTCCAACAAATGGCTCGTGCTATGCTTGATGAGTCAGGAACTCCCGCAACTTTCTGGGGTGAAGCTGCACATGCTGCGGTTGTTATTCTCAACAAAACAAATGTCCGGGTGAACAGCACTCAAACTCCTCATGAGCTCTGGAGTGGTAGGACTCCTACGGTAAAGCACTTCAAAATCTTTGGGAGCAAATGCTATATCAAGAATACTGATGAGCAGCTTGGCAAACTTGAACCTAGAGCAGATGAAGGCATTCTTCTTGGTTACTCTCCACATAGCAAAGCATAGAAATGCTACAATAAAAGACTTGGCAGAATTGTTGACAACATTGATGTAGTGGTTGATGAGAAGGGATACATTCCTAGGCAAGTACATCATGAAGACATCGAAGAAGATGAAGGCTACCCCCAACGACAGAATGATGAAGAAGAAGAACCTCAAGAAGAACCTCAAGAAGAACCAGAGGAGCAAACAAGAATAGAAGAAAAGACTCCATCCAGATATGTTCAGAAGAATCATCCAGAATCTCAGATTATGGGGCAGAAAGAAGTAGGTGTACAAACAAGAAGAACAGTTGCAGAAGCATCAAGCTATTTGGCATTACTCTCCTCTGCTGAACCACAAAATGTGAAAGAGGCATGCAAAGATGAATGTTGGGTGAAAAAAATGGATGAAGAACTTGAGCAGATCGAAAAGAACAACACTTGGGAGCTGGTTTCTAGACCAAAGGATAAGAATGTTATCGGAACAAAATGGGTCTTCAAAAATAAATTGAATGAAAATGGAGAAGTAATTAGAAACAAAGCAAGACTTGTTTGTAAAGGGTATGCGCAGCAAGAAGGAATAGACTTTGAAGAAACCTTTTCTCCTGTTGCAAGACTTGAGGCCATCCGAATGTTCCTTGCTCTCTCAAGTTTTCAAAACTTCAAAGTATTTCAAATGGACGTGAAATCAGCCTTTCTGAATGGAGACTTGGAAGAAGAAGTATACATTGAACAGCCACATGGGTTCATTCTTGGAAATGATCCAAATCTTGTATGCAGATTGAAAAAGGCTCTCTATGGTCTCAAACAAGCTCCAAGGGCTTGGTACTACCGTTTGGACAAATATCTTCATCAACAAGGTTTTTCAGAAGGATCAGCAGATAGCAATCTTTACATAAAAGTTGAAAATGACAAATTGCTAATACTTGTTGTGTATGTAGATGACATTATTTTTGGGAGCAATGAAGAAGCTATGAGTCAAAGCTTTGCCTTGGTCATGCAGAAAGAATTTGAAATGTCCTTGCTAGGAGAACTGACATATTTCCTTGGTTTGCAAATCCAACAAAAAGAAGGAGGAAACTTTTTATCTCAAACACGGTATCTCAAACAGATTTTGAAGAAATATGGTATGGAAGATGCAAAACCAGTATGTACACCCATGGTCACAGGATGTAGCCTCAGTGCAAATGATGAATCTGCAGCAGTACATCAACCAACCTACAGATCTATGATTGGAAGTTTACTTTATTTGACAGGTACCCGACCGGACATCATGCATGCAGTTGGAATAGTTGGAATATTTCAGGCAAATCCGAAGGAGACTCATCTTCAGGCAGTTAAGAGAGTTTTCAAATATCTTCAAGGGACTCAAATTTATGGCTTATGGTATCCTAGAGATACAGATCTTACACTTCATTCTTATACAGATGCAGATTGGGTTGGAAGCGTGGATGACAGGAAAAGCACAAGTGGTGGTGCGTTATTTATGGGTTCCAGACTGGTATCTTGGTTCAGCAAGAAAAAGAGTTCAATTGCCTTGTCTACAGCTGAAGCGGAATATGTTGCTGCTGCATCTTGTTGCACCCAACTCCTTTGGATGATGCAGAATTTGCAGGATTTTCAAATCACTTGTACACCACCAATCCCCATCTTATGTGATAACACAAGTGCAATCAGCATCTCAAAGAATCCTGTTATGCATTCAAAAACCAAGCACATACCAATCAAGTACCATTTTCTCCGGGAACAAGTGCTTGAACAGAAGGTCAAGTTGGAGTATGTTCCTTCTAAGGAACAAGTTGCTGATATTCTCACCAAACCATTGCCCAGGGACACTTTTGAATACCTCAGGCAAAAGCTGGGGGTTGTTGATGCATCATCTTATTGCTGAACCTCTTCTGATTGATGGTACAGGTTCAGGGGGAGCATATAATGCATTGTTGGCATTATGGAGGATGTGCAAAAGGAGATCTTGGAAGTAGCTGCAATATGTCTCTATCTCTTTCATGGTGGATTATGGTTCTTCGTTGCAGATCTAGTTCATATTCAGGGGGAGCATGTTCTTAGGGGCAGCATAACCCTTTGCCCTTGATGTCAAAGGGGGAGAATGAAGATGAAGTTTTGAGGTTGCCATCAAGTCCAAAGGGGGAGATTTTTGGCATTATGGCTAAAGTGTTGTCCTTGATGGCAACCCATTCAGGTGATAGATCACAGTACTTCAAGTCAGCAGCAGAGATTGATGATCAGCTATCAAATATTGAAGAAAATAAGGGGTACGCAGGTACACCTTACATAAGGTGCGTACACGCAGGTCGGTGTTACATAAAGTGCATACATACCCGCAGTTATCCCGTTCAGGAGGTGCATACCCCCAGTGCACACATTTCAAGGCAGAGAAAAGCACACGTGGGGTTTCTTATGTTTAACCTTTGGTATTTAGCCGACGGTTTTGTGTTATTATGGTGTCGGCCCGTGGTATTAATCCATGATTTAAGGAAGAGCTTTCCTATATAAAGCAAAGGAGATCATTTGGCTTGAGCATGTTTTGTGTTGAATATCTTATGAGGGCTAGATCTAAAATATTATGATCTCTTGGGAGTAATGTCTAGATCTAAATAAGGCGAATCTACTGATGGATTGAGATCTCTTCGGCACATGTTCAGATCTATAGATCTGACTGTCTGGGTTATTTCTGAAGTCTTGAAATCATCTATGCCCGAAGGTACGCAGGTACAGTGAAAGAAAAGTGCGTACATACACAGGAACGAAGCGTTTCAGGTGCACCGGTACGCAGGCACAGAAGGGTTGTAGGTGCGGAGGTCCGCAGGCAGTTCAATGGATACAGTGCGTATTTAAGCAGGCGAGCAGTTGAGCAGGGTGCGTACGTAAGCAGGCGAACAGTTGAGCAGGGTGCGTACGTAAGCAGGCGAGCAGTTGAGCAGGGTGCTTACTGTAAGCAGGCAGTACATGGGTGAAGCTGCTTACTTCTCTTAAAATCTCTGTTTATCATTGCTGTGTTCTCGGTTTGGTTCTATTATTGTTGATCTGGTTACTACAGTTGACTGGGTGATTCTCTTATACTTGATGATCATTTGATGCTTATATTTATGAAAAGTGGTCCTTGTAAGAAAAGAAGTAGGGGGTTGTAGCTCCCTTCCAGGAGAGACTAGAAAACGAGAGAGAGATGTAGCTCTCTGCAGGTTGCAGCCTGCGTACTGGTAAAGGACTGCACCAGTACAAAACCATTGTAAAAGGAGTTTCTAATTTGAAAGAAGATAGAGACATATTGCAGCAGGTGGTTTTCACCCACATTGGGTTTCCACCTTACATCTTGTGTTCTTTGGTGTGACTATCTTTTTTCTTTGTTCATGCTCATTATTTTATGGTACTGACATGCAAAACTAATTCAAATAACAAATAAGGAAGATTTATTAAAAGAATTATATAATACTGATTCACCCCCCCCTCTCAGTATTATTTCCAACACATCCCCCCATACTGCTTCGGGTGAGACTTTAGTCCGTGCACCACGGGTTGTTGCCGAAAGAGTCATTAGCGTAGGGATTTGTTTGGCGAATTAAGTCTGAACCCGGGTCAGGCCCCATCAAGCCAACACATCCCCTATACACTGAAAGACATCTTCCATCCAATGTTGAAGGGGGAGGCTCGAGAACATGAACAATATTGGCCTTTCACCTAACTGTTCTCGCTCTGGGTCAAAGAGGGGTTTCCACCTTTTCAAATACACAAGGGACATTTCTATGTTTCATATCTATGTGTATATATAGAATTTATACATATATGAAGGCCATCTTTTGTATATGAAAAATTTCATATATATGTGCATATACATATGTTGCACATATATGCAATTCATATTCTTTTTATATTTGGTTTCTGTATATACTGTATATACAGAAAGTGACTTTTTTATACGTGCAACTTCTGTAGACACGCACACACACACACACAAAGATATGGAAGCATGCATATATAGAAGATAATTTCTGTATATTCAGAACTTTTGTATATTCTCAACTTCTATAGATGGACCAACTCTCTATTGCATAAAAAATCCCAATAAAATACATACGCTTAGAGAAGCACACTAATGTCTCTCAATTATTCACTTGGTTTGAGCTTATTTTCATGTATACAAGGCACAATTTTTACTATTAAACATGCATATATAGAAGATGGATCATGTATATGTACATAGATATGGAAGGCATATTATGTATATGCACGCTTCCATATCTATGTGCATATAAAAAAGTCGTGCATATATAGATGATCGCTTCATTATATGTAGATATTCTATATATGCACATATATATATATATATATATATTATATATATATATATATATATATATATATATATATATATATCGATGTGTGTATATACAGAAGATTCCTTCTATATACGCACAATTTCTATATATCCACATACATACACATATATATGGAAGTCATCTTCTATATATACATGCTTCCATATATGTGTCCATGTATAGAAGTTGTGCATATAAAAAAGTTGTGAATATATGAAAACTATCTTCCATATATAAACGCTTCCATATATATGTGTATATATACAGAGGATGGACATATAAAAAAAGTCATCTTCTATATCTATGATATATATTGAAATCAATTACAAACAAAAAAAGACTTTTGTATCTGTGCAACTTCTATAATTCCACATATATATGAAATTGTGCATATATAGAAGATGACCTCCATATAGTCATAACTTCTACATATACACATAGATATGGAAATCATCTTTCGTATGTGCATACTTATAGATCTATGCTATAGAATATGCACATATACAAAAATCATATACTGAAGTTGCGCATATACAAAAGTTATCTTTCATATATGCACACTTCCCTATATAAGTGCATATACAAAATATGCACATATATGGAATATGGATTTCTTATATGTGTGGCTTTTTTATATGCACATATTTATGGAAGTGTTGGGATAGGGTCCCGTGCGGTCAATTTTGGGGAAAAAGCTTAGGTTTTGGGGCAGAAAGCCCAAGTTTTTGTGATGTAAAGTGTAAAGTCTCCGCAAGTTATGGTTGTGGAGCGCATAGATAGTAAGTGTCATAAAGGGATTTTTCTTCTTCTATGTAAGTTGTGTTGGCTTGTATATTGTATAAAAAGGATAGTCTTAGAGAGTCTAAGGTAGTTCATTTAAGTTCATAGTTGATGTGATGGTTCATTAAGAAGTGATGAGTGAAGATTCCTAGAGTAGAAGAGAGGCTTTACAACTGTGTGCACAAAGGCCTAGAGTAGAGTCCACAGTTGAGTGTGCGGACCCCTGCAACAGAGTGCATAGTTCAGTCTTAAGTCTGTAAGAAAATTTGGAGCATCAATAAAGAGATTATTATGGAAATATTTGTGTTTTTTCTATTTACTTATGTTATGAAGGAATGCATTTATGTTATGATGAATATTGGGTTTATGATTTAATACTGTATTGATGCATGATTCTGCATGGTTCAAATTGTTGTACGAATGCAAGTAATAATATTTGTTTACGCGAAGAATATCTTAATCGATACTAAAGATATTAGACACTTAATTCAAACTAGGTAATAATAGACTTAGGAGTGACTACAAAGGCGCGTAAGTGGTTGATTTGCCTGTTTAGTGTCCACGAAAGGCAGTCGTAGACCTTCGCGAAGTTCTAGAGGTTGGTAAGAAGAAGTTATATCGATAAGACTCAAAGGCTTATTGATCTATGTGAAGAAATTTTTAGGGCATAAACGACACCACAATCATCTCTGGGTGTAGAAACTTGGTTCTAGAACCCCCCCATACTACTTCAGGTGAGACTTCATTCTGTGCTCCATGGATTGATGCCAAAAGGGCCAGTAGTGTAGGGATTTATTTGGCAAACTTAACTCTGAACCTAGGTCAAGACCCACTAAGCCAACAGAAAGTGTGCAAATACAAAATATTCCCTCCATGCATGCACAACCTCTATATATGCACATAGATATGGAAGCATGCATATACAGAATATGAATTTTGTATATGCACATCTTATATATATGCACATAGATATGGAATTCATCTTCCATATATGCACAATTCCATATCTATGCACATATATAAAATTTGAGCATACAAAATATGACTTCTATAAATGTACATATTTTGTATATGCACAAACACACAGATATGGAAGAGTTCATATACGGAAGATGACTTTTGTATATGAACACTTTCATATCTATGTTATAGAAAATGTGCATAGACATAAGCTATATATTGAAGCTACACATATATGGAAACTATCTTACTTATATGCATGATTCCATATATATATATATATATATATATATATATATATATATATATATATATATATATATATATATATATATATATATATATGTATATATATGTATATGTATATATATATATATATATATATATATATATATATATATATATATATATATATAGATATGTCTCTTTGTGTGTGCTTATACAAAATTTGCACATATGAAGAAGATGGCTCCTTTATATTGAAGCTACACATATATGGAAACCATCTTACATATATGCATGATTCCATATATATATATGTCTCTTTGTGTGTGCTTATACAAAATTTACACATATGAAAAAGATGGCTCCTTTATATGTGTGACTTTTGTATATGTACATATGTATCGAAGTGTGTATATATGGAATATGACCTCCATATATGCATAACCTTTATATATGCACATAGATATTGAAGTACGCATATATAAACTATGGCCTCCCTCTATGTGTGTATTCTATATATGCACATATATATGGAAGTCATCCTTTGTATATACTTCCACATCTATGTGCATATACAGAAGTTGTGAATATATGGAAGCCATCTTTTGTATATATATGTTTCCATATATATGTGTCTATATATAGAAGTCGTGCGTATAGAAAATCATTTTCTACATATACAATATATACGTAAATCAAATATATATAGAAGATGACTTATATATATGTGCAACTTGTATATAATTAGATATATATAAAATTGTTCATTTACGGAAAATGACCTCCATATATGCACAACTTGTATATATACACAAAGATATGGAAGCCATCTTCTGTATATGTACACTTCCAAATCTATGTTATAGAAAATGCACATATACATAAACCATAATAAATTTGTGCATATATGGAAGCTATCTTTCGTATATGCACACTTCCACAGATATATATATATATATAGAAATTTCATGCTATCTTTCGTATATGCACACTTCCAGATCTGTGTTATAGAAGATGCACATATATAGAAGTCATATTGAAGTTGCACATATATAGAAACTATCTTCCATATATGCATGCTTCACACACACACACACACACACACACACACACATATGAAAGTGTGCATATATAGAAGATAGCTTCTAGATATGCACAACTTTATTATGACCTCTCTATATGTGCATCTTCTATAACATAGATCTAGAAGTGTGAATATACAGAAGATGGCTTCCATACCTCTGTGTATATATAGAAGTTGTGCATATACGGAGGTCATATTTTGTAAATCCATGATTTCATATATATCTAAATATACAAAATTTGCACATATATAGAAGTCATCCTCTATATATATTTGATTTTTGTATACTTCTCTATTTGGTGTTCATATCCATAGGAAACCTCCATCCACCGTCTCAGAGGATGTTTTAGAGCTTTCCAATATAGGAAAGCAATGACTTTAGGTCAAGATTTACAAGGTTAGAAAATTACTTCCCTTGAAGCTTCATTCATACATAATTATATAAGTTAATTTCAAGGGTGGATTGGTCGAATCTCTAGGAATACCAAATTTCATTTTCCTTGTAAAGTAAAATATTTTCTGTGGCACAACTAAAAATTTATTCTTGTTAGATTTGCATTGAAATAGAACACCATTCCTAGCAAGAATAACACCTATCAAGATTGTTTAAGGTTTAGAGAACCAAACTAAAAACATTTTGTATTCATATACTTTGGGTGCAATTATGAGATGAGGGCCATTTTAAAATCCTTTTAGTGACTGACATGAGCCCCTCTAGGTTTCCATGGATGACAGGAACGATAGGTGCTTAGTAGTTTTATTATAATAAAGTGTTTGGATATACTATAATGTTTCAAGATATAGATGATCCAGAGTCGATTGTAATAGATTGATTACTTCCTTCCAATTTTCTCATAATTTGAGTATGAAAAGACCCCTGGTAGACATCTTGGCTTAAGTTGTAGGTCCATTAACAATCACAAATTTCACAATACCACTTTCTATATGCCCATCACAAGATTTTACATGGCTTTAAATGTTGAAGTAATTCCTTAATATAAGGAGATTCTCCCTTTTTCAAGAAACATTGATATTCATGAACATCTTGGATGCTTAAGTAGGCTGAGTTTCTTCCTCATTTTGTCCATTTAGAAATATATATATTTTTAATATGATTTATACATGTAATATATTTACAATATTTATTATATTTTTTTAAATTTCCTTTTTTTTGTTAGAATCAATTAGTATTGAACTAATAACACAAACATTATGAAGTTTTTTAAGAATACACTCCATCATCATTTATGTATGTTTCTATGAACCATAATTTTTTTTAAATTTTATGAAGAAATATTAACTTAATATATGTTAATGCATCCATAAAATAAAATAAATACATAATTATTCGCATAATACTTTTAAAAATGTTACATAATTATTATAAAGGATTCTACCTCGGGAAGTGAGGATAAGCAATCTGAATAAATGGACCCATCCATGCTTACTACCTTTCTAGAGACGTGTATGAATCTTCTACGAGATAGCAAGGACATGAAAGGATTACATGAGTTGATCGATAAATGTGTTGGTAAATAAAATACTCCCGGGGGATCGCGCATGGTCAAGAAAATGGGTAAGCATAAGGCAAGAACATGGAGTGAGATGAGGCTCATCACCTAAATAAGAGAGTATGAAATGGACAATGTTATTCTGGATCTTGTGTGAGATCAAATGTTTTTCCAAAATAGACATGGGAGATAATGGGGAGACTTTTCCTACAATGGTGTCATATTCAATTGAGGATGGCGAAACGGCAAAACATTATCCCCATGGGAATATTTCACGGAGTGACAGTCCATATTGAAGGCACAAGCGCATTGGCAGATTTTGAAGTAATAGAGATTGTCGATGACAAAAATCCCTACCCTACACTACTTGGGATCAACTGGGCTATCGACATGAACAGGGTGATCAATTTGAAGAAGAGGACAATGTCATTTGAAATAAAATCGCTCTGCGTATTCACGAATTCAGATGAGGAATTGAAACACTGGCAGAATCGATTGCACAAAGTGCCTACGCTACACTGTAACATGATGACCAAATCATTGCGCTGCGTATCATCGAAGGTAATAAGTCTACCTTATTATGATGGTTTAACTGATGTTGATAAATTTTTGGATGCATTTGAAAGTGAAGTGCTAGAGAAATATCGATTCCAAGCTTTACACTTGGCACTGCGTGCTACGCCCGCAAGATGGTGGGGTATGCATAAAGACAATTTTGATGGGTGGCACGAATATAGAAGAATGATGAGTGTGCGGTTTGGTCACCCAAAGGTGCGATTTTAAAAAAAATAAGATCGGAGGAGTGATCCATAAGACGACTTAGAAAAATTGACTGATGCTTATGGAGAAGAACCACAACCAGAGTGGGTGCATATGTCCTGTCACACTTTCGACGTAATACCAATGAATTGGTACTTGGAAATAAAGCTCCACCACGACGTAGATGAATGGGATATTTTGAGACAGTGATTCTTTATGGCATTCATATTTGAGGATGGATTCGAATGCATTGATGAAGCATTGTAGGAGGTCAAGGTAATGATATTCAAAATTCAAGCATATTGGACCACCCAGTTGCGCCATGCGTTGGAGTGCTACAATGTGACTGCTAAAGAAAAAGAGGAGGATCCAGGGAACATTAATATCCCAGAGATAGAAGGTCACCACAAAGTTGAGGGGTCGCAGATAGAGAATCCAGATATCACCGCGCTGCTGAAAACTTGACAAGTGAACATTGGGATAGATGCAGAGCTGAAGTTTGTGAAGGTAGGGGATTATTGGGATGATGAAATTGTGGATATGGTCACTGAGTTTCTCCATGAGTACCAGGATTTGTTCCCTACAAATTTTTTGTACCTGAAAAGGATAATAGGTGATTTCGAAGCAATGAAGATAACGTTGAAACCATACTTGGAGCCTGTGAAGTAGTGACCATATCGCCTTAATCCCAAGTATAAGGAAAAGATCTGCTTGGAGTTGGACAAAATGTTGACAGTAGGTATCGTTGAACTAATGGAGGAGTCTGATTGGGTAAGTCCTATGGTAGTTTAGGAAAAGAAGCAGAAAGATGAGATAAGGATCTGCGTAGATCTCAGGACGCTGAATGATGCTTGTGTGCATGATCCTTTTCCAACTCTATTCACCGACGAAGTGCTGGATAATGTAGGAGGACATGAAGCATAGTCATTCATTGATGAGTTCTCTGGATACCATCAAATCAAGATCACATTGGAAGATAGGAGTAAGACGACCTTCAAAGCCTAGTGGGGATGTTTTCAGTATACTGTAATGCCTTTTGGACTGAAGAATGTGCCAACGATATTTTTTTGTGTAGTCATTTTGGCATTCAAAGAGTTCATTCACAAGCTTTTGGAGGTATACTTTGATGATTGGACGGTGTTTGGATTGGTCAAACGTCATTTAGCTAGTTTTCCCTTGAGGTTGGATACGTGCTGGAGGTATCAGATCGTGCTCAACTTGAAGAATTGTCTATTTTGCATCCCTTTTGGAATCTTGCTGGGTCATGTAGTGTGCAGACAAGGATTAATGGTGGACCTAGCTAATATCATGGCTATAGTTAATTTAGAGTTGCCAAGAAGTGTTCAACAACAATGTGCAACACTGGGTCATACTAGTTATTACCGAAAGTTCATCAACATTTATGCTCAGAATACCACACCAATAGAGAAAATGTTGAAAAAGGACGCTACATTCTGTTGGAATGATGAATGTCAGCAGAGCTTGGATGTGTTAAAAGAAAAGATGGTCACCGTGCTAATCCTAGTCCTCTCGAATTGGAAGAAGGAATTTCATGTGCATGTGGATGCGTCATGTATTACGCTGGGAGTAGTACTGACACAAGCCGGCGAAGGAGAATTGGATCACCCGATATCTTTTGCAAGAAGAAGGATGTTGAAGGCTGAAAAGAACTATTCAACGATGGAGTGCGAAGGATTTCCTATGGTGTACGCACTCCACAAGTTCAGGCATTACTTGATAGGCGGACACTTTAAGATGTATACATACCATTCTCCATTAAAGTACGTAGTCAACAAGTCTGTGTTGGGGGGGAAAAATGTAGATGGCTTCTGTTGTTTCAGGAGTATGATTTTGAAGTCATTGTGAAGCCAGGGTGATTGAATGCAGGACCAGATCATCTGTCGCTCATTGAAATAGGAGAGGAGCCCACTAATTTGGAGGAAGGATTGCCTGATGCATAGCTCTTTGCAGTTTGGGTGGAAGATAATCATTCTTCAGACATCATCCACTTTCTGATTATGGGAATGACTCCAAAGGGGTACACTAGTCAATAAAACAAGGAATTGGTGGTGCGTGCGCCAGGTTTTTCTATTATTGCAGGTCACTTGTATAAAATGGGATAGGATGAGATATTGTGACATTAAGTGCCTGAGTTTAAATGAAGCAGTGTCCTAGCTGGAGCTCATGGAGGGGTTTCGGGAGGCCATTATGCAGGAAAAGGAACAACGCAAAAGATTTTATGTGATGGGTTGTGGTGGTCAACATTTCATAAGGATTCGAAAGCATATTGTAGGGTGTGCGATGCATGTCAAAGGATCGACCAGCCATTGCAGAGGGATGAGTTGCGTCTTAGTCAGCAAGTGTCGTTGCAGCCATTTGAAATGTGGGAAATCGATTTTGTAGGACCAATTCAACCTCCAGGAAAGAAGACGGGTGCACGGTATATCATCACCGCAACTGACTATTTGACATGGGGGCTTCACTCGGGGAGTAATACCATACCACGTGGGTTAATATTGGGGGATTTATATTGAGGAAAAAATGGCATAATATATTGCGGGATATATAGGGGGTGAGGGATTTTTATATTGGCACGTATAAAGAATGGAGCTCAATATTAATGATAAAATATAAAGGGGTATAAAAAATGCTAATGAAAAGATGAATACCAACAATATAGTGGAAGTAGGGATTTTTTCAATTGGGAAGGTATATTGGGTTTGTATTGGTAGGGGGTTAAATAATGTGATTTTAAGGATGCTTTCCAATATGTAGTCAAATTAAAGGTATTGTTTACTATGCCATGAATGCATGTGATAGGGTAGAGGTTCATTGAGAGAATCCCCCCTGGTATTTGACTAGATGTGCGGAGGTGCAGCCTGTAAAGGATTGTATAGTGGAAACAACCATAAAGTTCCTGTTTGAATATGTGCTGACCAGGTTTGGTTTCCCAAAGATTTTGGTGAGTGATTGCAGTTAGCACATCCTTAATGAAATGATCGGCATGCTGATGGAAGAGTTCAAAGCTTATCATCAGAAGAGCATGTTGTATCATCCGCAGCCTAATGGGATAGTGGAAGCATTTAATAAGATATTGGAGAATGTGCTGACAAAGGTTTTCAATGCAGAGAGGAATGATTGGGACGTGCACGTACTAGCGGTGTTATGGGCCTATAGAACTACTTGTAAAATGCTAACTGGACAAACACCATTTAGGATGCTCTATGGTGTAGAAGCAGTGATGCTGATGGAATACATTGTGCCTAGTCTATGCATAACGACGTTCATATGTATGGTGGATCATGGAGCCTTAGAAGAGAGGCTCGCACAACTAACAGAGATGTAAGAGGATAGATTCTTGGCTAGATTCCATCTACAAGTTTAGAAGGAGCATGAAAAGGCATGGAATGATCGGCACATCAAACTATGCACCTTTAAGGTAAACGATTTAGTTTATTATATGACAACAAGTTTGATAAATTTCCAAGAAAATTTTAGATGCATTTTCTGGGGCCATATGTGATCAAGGAGATTAACAATGGTGAAGTAATTCAGCTTGTGAAATTTGAGTGGAGATCCATTTCCCATAAAGGTAACTGGTAGCCGATTGAAGCCACACACTGGGGATCTGACTAGATAACTATATGATGATATCACATTCTTAGCACTCCAGGAAACTGCAAGGAGGCGTGGGACTATAAAATACACTGCCCAAGTTATAGAGCTGCACGATGAGGGGTCTGCGCGTAATAGAAGGTTGTCACAGTGTCAGCCAATGCATGAAGGGAGCTACACTACAGGACAAGAGATAGCGCAGCGTAGCCAAGAAGTTACCATTACTATCACTGTTCATGATTTGATTGCCAAAAGAAAGATAAGAGAGAGGTGACTAGAATTTAAGGCATTTAAGGCTAAAATCAAGTATGAAATATTTTGAAATCTGCCACCAATGTCGCATTTATGGAGGGATTTTTGGGGAATGGTCGAATTTTAATTCTAAATTCCCTATAAATTACAGATGGCCATCTAGCAAGAAACACTTTGCATTCTGATACATTTGTGTTGTGCTATCTGTTGCGCATGAACCATGAGCTCTTTGAGGACTTGATTGCTAGTTTTATGTTTGATAGATTACCTGAGGAAACCTAGAACCTCATTAACAACTTCATGTCTCCACTAGCTGAGACCGTTAGTACTGGGGGCTTTGTCGCCTCTGAGGGAGTTTCCCCTGAATTCTCTATTATGGAGGTTCCTGTAGCATTGCCTAAGGCACTGAGGTTGCCTAGGCCGAAGCCTATGCTGCCGAGAGAGGCTCCCAAGCCAAATAAGGATAAACAAAAGAAGACACTACCGATGCATGAGTCACTGAGGAAGCATGCAGCTACACAGGCATAGCGGAAAGAAAATCCAACCACGCAGAAGAAAGGCAAAGCGGTAGACCTGGAGGCCAACGAGGGAACGAAAGACATACATGTTGAGGGAGTAGATGTTGTTTCGAAGTTGTCGGAGTACATCCCTCCATGCCAAGGAAAGGTGAAGGTCCTGAAGGACCCAAATGAGTTATAGTTTCTCTTGAACACACCCCTGTTGTGAGAAAAAATCACTTTTGAAGGTCCGTGCTTGGGGCACGTCCCGCATCTGAAACTTGAAAATTTGGATTTGGGAGACATTGAGCAGTTCCCCTACCTAGCTACCAATACCTTCATGAATCAAGTGTTATACAAGGAGACTCGTGTCACCGCACTGGAGCCGGTGGAATGGATTCATAGGGAAAACCTCCTATGGGTTCCTCATTACCATCGCGGCCCTATAAATTTGAAAGTTATTAAGCAGTTGTTGTGCCTTGTGCATGACACGTGCTTGTGGTTGAATGAGCCCATACAAATCACTGATATGCTGATCCATAGGATCACATTGTTACCTCACTCTAGGTTGAATCCTACAAAGTCATTTGGAGGAAAGACGGGCGAACACGACCTCGCTGAGAGGATGAAGGACAAGTTAAAACTTGTCAAAAAAGCACGTGGGTATTCCATATCTAGTATTACTGACCCCAAAAAGAAGGTGGCCACCCAAATTTTGGTTGGAAAAATAATGATAAAGTGCCACGTGGATAAGGTGCTGACACCGATGGTTTCGTTAGCGGCTTAGTGCATAGAGGAGGTATAGTTCAACTAGGCTCGCTACCTATGCAACAGGTTCCTCACGAATTGCAAGGAGGCACAAGACTAAAGCAAGATATTTCATTATTCATGGCTACTCTTACCAATTGTGTTTGTCATGTGGGATTTGTTGGAGGAAATTTAGTTTCCTTCGATTTAGACAGATTTACCAGAAGCAGCGAAGTTTTCTTCGCTATGGACCATAAAGGACACTGTGCGGGTTCGAGAAACTAATTTTTTTTGGGTATTAATGGAGATGAGCATTCGTATGGCCATTAAGTCAAAGCCACGGTTGTCGCCAATCATTTTTGAACATTTATACGAGTACACAGAGTTCAAAGTGGACTTCCACCGCATGTACATCCAGATGCTAAAGGATCCAGATCAGAAATGGTATGATCTTCCTTACTTGGCTACAGATGATTTCATTACCAAATTCCTCAAGCGATGGCTAGAAGATTGGAACACACCATTAGATTTGGTCGTCGGGACTAGCAAGTCCACAGAGAAGCAGAAGAAGGAAGCAACCCATCTGAAGGTGCAGTAGTTGGCAAAAAAGAGGAAGAAGGAGACTGAGGACAAGGCATGTGTAGAAGCAGAGCGTGTCGCAAAGGAGCAAGCAGAGCAGGAAGAGCGTTACTCTGACAAGAGTCAAAAATCTCCTTCACCCCAAACTCAGGATGATGAGTAGTCAGAATAGGGAGGCAGAGATCTGGAGAGCACTCCTTTTCACGTAAAGCGACATAAGGAATAGGAAAAGGAGGGAAAAATAAAGAAGACCAAAGCCTCCAATTCATCGATCGATCCAATCACGTTGAGAGAGGGTGAATTGGACGATATTAGAGATAAGGTAAGAGATACGACCGCGGAACTGTTGCGGTAGTTAGAGAAGCAGCAAAAGTAGGCTCTAAGTGCCATACAGATGGGTCAGCTTGAGTTTCACTTCCAAACAACTAGACTGCAGGCAGGTTGAGGGTAGAGCAACCTAACATCAACTAGTTTGGCATTGGTGACCACTCAAACTACAAAGTTGGATCGATCGTTGGATCTCCAGGCAGTCACGTTGCTGGATGGAGCTTTGAGCATGGAGGCATGAAGATAATGAGCCTATTTTCAGCACGTTGAGGAATTTTGGCCTCAAATTGGCTGTGCTCATCAGTGAATTCCTTCACACATTACAAGTAGGTGTGATTGAAGAGCTTAAGGACTGAGAGCAGCGCGTGCTGAGAATGATCAGTGAGCAAAAAGTCAACAATAATCATATATTCATTGAGAAGAAAGCCACACCAGATGCTTGGAAGAAGGTTTAGGAGAAGAATGAGCACACTGGAGCAGTGGTAGCTGAAGCATGTAGAACTGCTCGAAGCTTCATATCCCAGAAGAAGCGCTAGTGGAGGCAAAGATTAGGAAGTTGGCTGCAACAGTGCATCATGCAAGGAAAGAGATGGCCAAGGTTCAGTTTGAACTGAACCTTAAAATCATTGATCTTGAGTTGAAGTCACAATCTTGAACTCCACCTGAGGTCATAGAACAGTGCCAGACAGCTGTAAAAGATGCAGTGGCAAGAGTAGATGCCACGGTAGCAGATTGAACCGCTCTCTTTGAACTATCTATGTAGGTTGTTACAACACTACAAGAGGATCTTAACCTGTAGAGTTTGAACACAGAGGCTCGGTAATTGTAGTAGCAATATGATGAAGCAAGATTGACGACGCGCACTGTTGCTATATCACAGTGACTGGCTAAGCTCCATGAGGCAAAGTAGTTGCTCGAATAGGTGGAGGTAGCACAACACAAAGAGGCGGTCCTGAAGGCCAGGTTGGGGCCTTGGTTGGACGAGACATATGTTATCTCTTTTGCCATTGAAGAGAAGCTAACACACCTATAGAGGACAAAATCGAAGGTCAAATAAGAGAATGCAGGACCAACGACTGAGGAGTTGGTTGAGCAAATCAAGTAGGCAACTACACAGACTGCAACTGAGGTACAAGTAGCATAATTCGCGCTAGGAGGTCTCTCCAGCAAGATCTCCGTGCCAACAGAGTGACTCGAGAGTGAGTCAAGATATTTGTGTTGGGAGCCTGTTGGCTCAAGGTCCCCTATGTCAATTTTGGGGAAAAAGCCAACATTTTGGTGCAGAAAACCCAAGCTTTTGTGATGTAAAGTGTAAATCCTCCACAAGTTATGGTCGCAAAGTGTGTAGATAGTAAGTTTCATAAAGGGATTTTTCCTTGTTTTATGTAAGTTGTGTCGGCTTGTATTGACCTACCCATGGTCCGTGGACCATGGGATTTTATTAAATTGAGAGTCTTAGAGTGTCTTAGGAAGTTCAATGAAGTTCGTAGTTGATGTGATGGGTCATTAAGAGAGAAGAAGAGAGGCTCTACAACTGTGTGTGTAGAGTCCTAGAGTAGAGTCCGTAGTTGAGTTCATGGACCCCTGTAGCTGAGTGCGTAGGGTAGTCTTGAGTCTGTAAGCAGATTTGAAGCATCAATAAAGAGATTATTCTACAAATATCTATGTTTTTCCTATTTACTTGTATTATGAATTAATGCGTTTATGTTATGACGAATATTGGGTTTATAATTTAATATTGTGTTGATGAGCGATTCTACATGGTTCAGAATGTTATACAAACGCAAGTAACAATATATGTTTACGTGAATAATATATTAATGCATGCTAAAGATATCAGAAACTTAAGTCGATCTCAAAAATAACATACTGAGGGGTGATTACCGAGGCACATAAGTGGTTGATTCGCCTATTTAGGGCTCAAGAAAGATAGTCGTAGACCTTCGCGAGGGTATAGAGGTTAGTAAGAAGAAGTTATATTGATAAGCCTCAAGGGCTTATCGATTTGCACGAAGATAGGTATAGGTCATAAACGACATCAGAATCATCTCTGGGTGTGGAAACTTGGTTCCAGCATCCCCCCATACTGCTTCGAGCGAGACTTCAGTCCGCGCTCCGTGGATTGATGCCGAAAGGTCTAGATGTAGGGATTTATTTGGCAAAATTAACTCTGAACCTGGTTCAGGACCCACTAAGCCAACAAAAAGTGTGCAAATACAAAAGATTCCTTCCATATATTAACAACCTTTATATATGCACATAGATATGGAAGCATGCATATACAGAAGATGAATTTCATATATGAACATATATATGGAATTCATCTTCCATAGATGCACACTTCCATATCTATGTGCATATGTAAAAGTTGAGCATATATAAAATATGACTTCTATAAATGTGCATATTTTTTATATGCACACATGCACACACACACACACACACATATATGGAAGAGTGCATACATTGAAGATGACTTTCATATATGCACACTTTGATATCAAAGTTATAGAATTTGTGTATATATCTAAGCTATATATTGAAGTTGCGCATATATGGAAACTATCTTCCCTATATGCATGACTCCATATATATATGTCTATGTGTGTGTGTGTGTGTGCATAGAGAAAATTTGCACATATACATAAGATGGCTCCTTTATATGTGTGACTTTTGTATATGTACATATGTATGGAAGTGTGTATATACGAAAGATGACCTCTATATATGCATAACCTTTATATATGCACATAGTTATCAAAGTATGCATATACAAAATATGGCTTTCGTATATGTGTGTATTCTGTATATGCACATATCTATGGAAGTCATATTTTGTATATGCACACTTCCACATCTATGTGCATATACAGAAGTTGTGAATATATGGAAGCCATCTTTCGTATATATATGTTTCCATATATACGTGTCTATATACAGAAGTCTCGCATATAGAAAAGTCATTTTCTACATACACTATATATACAGAAATCAAATATATATAGAAGATGAATTCTATATATGTGCAACTTTTATATATTTAGATATATATAAAATCATTCATTTACGGAAGGTGACCTCCATATATGCACAACTTCTATATATACACATAGATATGGAAGCCATCTTCTGTATATGCACACTTCCATATCTATGTTATTGAAAATGCACATATACAGAAGTCATACAGAAGTTGTGCATATATGAAAGCTATCTTTCGTATATGTATGCTTCTATCTATCTATCTATCTATCTATCTATCTATCTATCTATATATATATATATATATATATATATATATATATATATATATATATATATATATATATATATATATAGATATATGGAAATTGCATGCTATCTTCCGTATATACACACTTATAGATCTATGTTATTGAAGTTGCACATATAGAAAAACTATCTTCGATATATGCATGTTTCCACGTACACAAGCACACACACACACACACACACACACATATATATGTGAAAGTGTGCATGTACGGAAGATAGCTTCCATATATGTGAAACTTTAGTATGACTACTGTATATGTGCATCATCTATAACATAGATCATGAAGTGTGCATATACAGAAGATGGCTTCCATGTCTCTATGTATATATAGAGGTTGTGCATATATGTAGGTCATCTTCTGTAAATGCACAATTTCATATATATCTAAATATACAAAAGTTTCACATATATAGAAGTCATCTTCTATATATATTTGATTTTTGTATACTTCTCTATTTGGTCTTCATATCCATACGAAACCTCCATCCACCATCTCAGAGGATGCTTTAGATCTTTCCAATATAGGAAAGCAATGCATTTAGGTCAATATTTACAAGCTTAGAAAATTACTTCCCATGAAGCTTCCTCCATACATAATTATATAAGTTAATTTCAAGGGTGGATTGGTTTAATCTCCAAGAATACCAAATTTCATTTTCCTTGTAAAGTAAAATATTTTCTATAGTACAACTACCAATTTGTTCTTGTTAGACTTGCATTGAAATGGATCACCATTCCTAACAAGGATAACACCTACCAGGATTGTTTAAGGTTTAGAGACCCAAACTGAAAACATTTTGTATTCATATACTTTGGGTGCTATTATGAGATGAGGGCCATTTTAAAATCCTTTTAGTGACTGACATGAGCCCCTCTAGGTTTCGATGGATGACAGGAATGATAGGTGCTTAGTAGTTTTCTAATAATAAATTGTTTAGCTATACTAACATCTTTCAAGAGATAGATGATCTAGAGTCGATTGTAATAGATCGATTACTTCCTTCCAATGTTCTCATAATTTGAGTATGAAAAGACCCTTGGCAGACATCTTGGCGTGTAGGTCCTTTAAGAATTGCAAATTTTGGAATACCACTTCCAATATGCCCATTACAAGATTTTTGATGGCTTTAAATGTTAAAATGATTCCTTAATATAAGGAGATTCTCCCTTTTTCAGGAAACATAGTTATTCATGAACATCTTAGATGCTTAAGTAGGCTGATTTTCTTTCTCATTTTTGTCCATCTAGAAATATAATTTTTTTAATATGATTTATACATGTGATAATATTTAGAATATTTTTTTATATTTTTTAAATTTCCTTTCTTTTGCTATAATCAATTGGTATTGAAATAATAACTCTAGCATTATGAAGTTTTTTAACAATACACCCCAACATCATTTATGTAAGTTTCTATGAACCATAATTTTTTTTTAATTTTATGAAGAAATATTAACTTAATATATGTTAATACATCCAAAAAATAAAATAATACATAGTTATTAATATAATAATGTAAAAGCATACATGAATTAGATTCTAATCCGAGGAAAATTGTATTCACAAAAAAATAATAGTTTTACTAATTAGGTAGATTTTGGAGAAGGTTTTCCAAAATTTCAATTTAATTATCCATAATTATTAGGTGGATGGTTCAAAATTTAACCTGCATGGAATATTCTAGAATATTCTTAGTAGTATACACAAATCAATGGTTGAGACTTATCTCCACGATATTTATGCTCTTTTTACCATTTCAATTAAATTGATTAATTAGAAAAAGGTGTTATGAACACGTGTCGTATCAAATGAGTTCCTATTTTTTTGGGTATGTTTTATTCATAAGACATGGTATCGACTCATAATATGGTAAGAAATTCTATTACATATTAAGAATCTCAAAGATAAAGTGGGGGTAAATCTACATGATTAAGAATATTGCTCCATGTTTTCAAATATATGTGTGTGTGTGTGTGTGTTTAACTTATAAATTAATTATTTCTGTAATTAATAATAATAGTAATGTAAAATGAGGTTACAATTTAGTTATTTTTATGATTTATCATGAAGTAAGTGTTTTGAGGTTTCTTTTGGATTGATTTCTATCAACTTTTACCAACCATTTAATTTATATGAGTGCTATTATATTAGTTAGTTTGACATTACATAAAGTTCTGGGTTTGTAATATAGTTTTAATTAAAAATTTATTGTTTTTTTTTTGTATTGGAAAATAGTTTTTTTGTTCTAATAAAGTAATTAGTGTCTGAGAAAAAAATTAATCTCTTTCAATTTCATTCTATGCATCTAATTTCAATTTGCAAATATTTTACAATCAACTATATATAGATCATGAACGTATGCATTTATATTAAAACAAATACACATGTTAATCGCCCAAGAGGATAAAATATATATTTTTATACATCTTTCACATTTATATCTGAGTTTTCTAATAGATCCATGAAAATTTGCATGATCCATAACTTTAATAACCCTTTAAATGTTTTTCTTTTGTGAACTGACATAGTCAACAACTAGGGTAGGCTTGTACTTGGATGACACGGGGTCAATTCAAATACTACCACTATCACCTCTAGGCACATAACCCCTCACATGGCACACATGGCTAGTGAAGAGTTTGAACTAGTAATGTTACATGGAGTTCCTTAATAGTGCACCGTATCGCCAACTCATCTACACCCTATGGGATTTTCATAATTGAAGGAGATGTGGGTGAGATTTGATCCACTTATGTGTGCACGTGTCGTAAGGATATTTAATATAATTGACCACTACTTTATGGTGCCCCATGGATTCAAGCTAGGTACTCATGGGAATTGAACCTTGCACAACAGTAAAAAAAAAATCCTCACCTTCCAACATTGAATCCAACCTATTTTTACAATAACCCTTTAAATACTAAATTATAAACAACATCTTAAATAACTAATCCAATTTTTTAAATATTAAACTTTCAAGTTTTTACACATTCAATATTTTACAAGTAAACGGTGAAGGAGATCTATTTAAATTGTATATTAATTTTTTTAATTATATAATAAATATTTGATTTTAATTATAATATAATATTTTTATATATATAACCTTTATCTCTATCATAATATAATTTCAAAATATCCTTTTAAAATTCCTTTAAATTAGAAAAAAAACAATATAGTAATCCTTAAACTACGTAAATATTCTCTTTTTTCCTTACTAATTAATGTACAAAAGGAGAGGTATTATTATTATTACTATTATTATTATTATTATTATTATAGGATGCGTTTAGGCCTTTGTGGATGAGGTCATGGAACTTGTGGAATTAGACTATTTAAGGGATGCACTTGCAAGCCTTCCTAGTGTGGCTGGATTTTAAATAGAACAAGGGAAAAGGCTAAGAATAGTTGTTAACCTTGTTGCAAATCCTTCTATAATTTTCATGGATGAGCCTAATTCTGGTTTGGATGCTAGAGAAATTACAATTGCTATATGGGTTGTCTGTAGTATAGTAGATTTTGAAAGGACAGTTGTATGTACCATTCATCAGCCCAATATTGACATATTTGAAGCTTTTGATGAGATAAAGCAATGTCTAGATTATATGATAACTTATATTGTTTATTTCAGAGTGGTGATTACTGGCATACTATAATGGGTTCAATTATTGTTGATTAGAAGAGGATAGCAAGTCATTTACTTTGGGCCACTGTGTCAGAATTCTCACAATATTGTTGAATACTTCGAGGTAACTACCTTGCAATGCCATGTACCTAGAAAAGGAGTGGTTTCGAACAAAGTACTATCAACTTAGTGTCAATATGTGAGTTAATTTTCTTACTTTCACCATGTAAACTACAGGCTATTCCAGGAGTACCAAAGATCAAAGAAAATACAACCCAACTACATGGATGTTGGAAGTTAGTTCTATTTTTGTTGAACATAGTTTGGGGATAGACTTTGCAGAGCATAAAAAAAAAAAATCTCCACAAGTAAGAATTAAAGTTGCCATTCTTTTGGCACTAGAATCCTTCTTCTTAAAATAGCTAGCATTATAGCAAGTATAAAATATACAAATATATCCACTTCAAAGTCACATTCTAACAATGCATTGTTTTTCTTGGACATGAAGGTGAAATAGAACCTTGGTTAAAGAACTGAATACTCCATCTCTGAGAGAAAAATATCTATACTTCGCTACTGAGTACTCATAATCATTCTTCGAACAATTCATGTCATATGTGTACAAGCAATGGTGGAATTACTAGAAAAGTCCCAATAATAATGCTATTAGGTGATTTTCTCTTTGTAACAATCTTTTGGAAAGTCGACACAAAGTTGTATGCCTTAAATTTAACTTTGTATGGCATATTAGTACCCAAAACATTTTGTTTGAATAGAAAAATCTATAAAATGTGTGATGTAATTTCATATGATATAGAATCTCTTCTTAGAAACTAATGACTAGACTAATGTATATCAGGGACAACAAAAATGATCTCTTTATCATCGTTGGGGCTTTGTATGGAGTATTTATATTCTTAGCAGTCAAAAACTATTCAAATGTGCAACCTGTAGTTTCAGTAGAGAGAATTGTGTTCTACAGAGAAAGGGTTGTAGGAATGTACTATCATTGAACTATGCTAAAGCTTAGATTAGTCGTCTATCATTGTTTCATTTTATTCTAGACATTCAAATTTTCCATGTGCCAAAGTTTGTGAAACATAGAATGGGCTTATAGGATTTCTCATCCAAAAGTAAACTTTGGAGTTCAAATCCTTGGGTCAATATGCCCACATCTTCTCACTAGCTCATATTAGTATTATCCGATGCTGAGGGCATCCTTGGGCTTTTTGATGGGATTTTTCCTGATTCGGGAAGGTCTTGAAAGGTGCTACCTAAATTCCACTATGTTAACACCATTAAGCTAGAATATGGAAACTATACAATTCTCTTTCTATTTATATTTTTTTTGTTAGTTGTTCCAATATTATAATCGGATAGGGTTCTTGTTTACATATGTAATATTCGATGAATATTTTAATAGGTGATTGAGCTCCCTTGCATATCATTGATACAATCGTGATTTGTGAAGTTACCTTTCCTTATTAGTATAATAGAAACCCTAGCATACTTTTCTCTAATAGGAAATATAACAGAATTGTTGGATGAACTTACCAAAGAAATTTCATATTCTTCGAAAGAGGATTTTTTTATTGGTGACCAACAACAACAAAATATGTCAATAGCCAGTTGAGTTTCATATTGATCTACATTGATCATAGATGACAAGTCATTTCTACAAGGTTTCCTTATTTCTTGTGCACTATATTTTACAAGCATCTCTTGACACTGGCTTTTCCCTAGATCAGTGGTATCCGTAACCATTACTAAACCATTTTACGGAAACATTTGGACTTGCAAATAAAGCTATAGAATAGTAAATCACTATGATTTGTATTCCCTAGATTGGTGCTATTGTCACATTATCAGGAACTAATGAATGCATTCACACTCTATTATATGCTACATTTCTAAGCCTTTCTTGCATTATGAGTACGTAATGATTTCACCATCGCCAATTAAATCACATTTCACTATATCTTTTCATCAAAAAAGTTATGTACTAAGTTCTAATGCAGAAACCCCAATTAGGAACTTCTCGTAGCCAAGTGTGGCTTTCAAGTCAATGCTTTATTGCTGCAATGACATCTAAGGCCTTGCTATAATACGTAATCTTAACCAATAATCAATGAAATTCACAACACCAAATCTTGTCCACAATTTTTTTCAAATAGTTGGTCGGTACACTCCATTCTCCCACTATTAGTCAAATTTGATCAATGAATTAAACTAATAATGTGAGTATTTAAACAATCTAGGTGAGCACCCATAAATTGTTTGCTTGGGTATCCATTTAAGATCCTTCTTGACCATCGATGATTTTAGGTGAAAATAAACCATCCAATAATGGATGCATCTCCACTACACATTGCATGTCATGTTATTCCTCTATATTGGTAACAACATACAATAATAAGTGCAATTAGGGGAGCATACCCATGTCATTGTTTGCTAGTATATGATAGACATGTTTGGAAGGGTGAGGGGACAACTTGTAAAATAAATCCATTGATTAAAGCATAATGTCAACCATTATCATATTATAATAATCTTGGCAATATCATGATCCTAATTATTTTTTTGGAATGAGTAAGTTACTTATTGAGTACTTTATGTACCTATTCCTCATTTTATTAATCTTATTTTTCACTTAAAGGTAGCACCTATTTTATATGGCTACATTCATTAGGTGAGAAATTAATCATTAGGGGAAACTATCCCATAGGGAATATCCCATTATCTACTAGTTGTTTGGATTAACTAGGTTCGTATTTTAACTAAGAAAAACATTATAGGAGCCTATTACTTTTAAATTGTTATAATTTTGTTTAATGTAGTATATAATTATAACATCATGTTATAATTAATATAAAATAAAGTTATACAATTATACTAATTATAAATAAAACTAAAAGAAAAATAGTTATATGATAAGGTTAAAATATATGTAATTTTATATATGTTTTAAGTAACGAAAATAGGAAAATGAAGAATTAAAAGCTAAAAAGTAAACATTATGTTAGTTTATTGTAATAAAATAGAAGAATAAACATATCTTGACCATTTATAAATGAGAAGTTTTTGTTATATCTTAATTGCAAAATTCTAAAATAAAAATAAACTTAATTTCTATACCTAATCTAATCACTTCCGTAAATTATATACACAATAATAATAACATCTACCTATAATCCTTAAAACTTATAATCATATCATAATGAGTATAACCTTGATATTTCCATTAAAATAGGTTTTTTTTTAAAGTTGTTGGTAATGAATATGATGGTATCATTGACACTTTTCATCAGAATTTCTAACGAACATGAAATTATATTATTTAATTCGCTTAAAATAATAAAAAAATTCACTTTCTCTTAATTTAAACTTGATACTTAACAAACACAAATATTTTCCACCCCACATTAATGTCAACGTGCAATAAAATAAATTCATTTTTTCAATTTGTTTAGGTATAATTAATATTAGTGAATTGCAACAAACACTTTCAGTGACACCTACAATCTTCACTCTTCGGTTCTCTCTGTTGCAGTTGGCCATAACAATGAGCAAGGTGTTTTTCCAATGCCCTTTCGTCTATCATTTATCAACAACCAGCAGAATAAATGAGCCTCTATTCTCATACTATCCTCATTTAAATTCTTTGATTCTATCAAAATTCTCAATTTCTCCTCCTCCATTCATAGTCAGATCTTCTGATATCCATAACTTCATTTAAAATACCAAATCCTTGCAATCCTTGAGACCTTATACCTCTCCATACAGAATGATATACTCCACAAAATTGCCCCTCAAAAGGGCACCCCAACACCGAAATCTCATCATCCAAACAAATTCAGACAACGCCTCGGAGGATGACGAAGACGACGAAGAGGAGAAGAAGTAGGCCGAGAAACCCAAGGGCCCCATGGCCCCCAAAAAATGCAAACCCTTGTTGTAACATACCCTAGTAAACTCACATGTAAAAGAAGGGAGTTAGAATTTTCTTACACAAATTACCCACAGGTAATTATCCAAATCACAACTCCACATTCCTCTTTAATCATTAGATATATTTTTCATTAGTACATAAAGTAAATTTCAATAGAGGACAGTAAGTTGTATAACCATTCTCAACCATTGTTGTAGTACAACAACATAAATTTTCTTATGAACCTTGCATCCATTTCATTATTTCCTTAACCATATTAATTAATCACATACTTGACATTATGATTATCACATTAAAGAAGGAATCAACATCATCACGGATTCAAAATCATCAAACTGGCACAATAAGAAATCACATCATTAAACACCAATATACCCTGCAAACCCCATAGGGTGAAAACCAACAAATGTTTAATTTTATTATTAAACGCTCGTGAGGGTTTCCACCCCTCACTCAATGGCTTATAAGGGATTCCATCCCTTATCCATTGCTATAAAATATTACAATGAAATATCATTAAAATGTAATATAACTAGCTAAAGCTATTACATTTTCCGTGAAACCCTTTACTTACATATCACCAATCTCTACATCCTTGTGGCATGATTGTTCTATCAATCTACGATCCCGCAACTTGTAATCATGAGCATGGCCCATTAGTTCTTAACCTACCACAATGTTAAACACCATTTTTATTTGGCACAAACCATCATCATTTCCTGTCTTTGTTGTCGTTAACAAGCTTTGGCAAGAAGATTAGTTACAATATTAATCAACCATTAATCAGCCTATAAAAGTGATATTTCAACATCTATTCATGTGCATGAGTTGTAAATATATATCACAACATGCTTCTTCTAACAACGTTGTGCACAAACAATTATCAAGCATGTCATCATAAATAACTCATTCATTTATTCAAGTAAATACTTGTTTTACTTTCCACAATTCTTATTAACAATAATTCATAGTTCTCTTCAAAATATCTAACCCAATAGTTCTACAAATCCTTGTTCCTCTTTACAATATACAACACAATAGTTATATCTTCATACATGTAATAAACTATTGCTTCTATGCTTTTGCATATGTTTTCTTTTCACATAGTTATTTTTCAAGAACCCATCATGATTTCTCTATCATTTATGTACAAAGCTATTATGCATTTATTTCCATGAAAGTATCATAACAAGTTCCTCATGCATTTGTTTCAACAAGGTGTCATAATCAACCTTTCTTTTGCGCATAAGAACTAAGATAATAATAACGGTAACCGTTTATGTATTAAACCATGCAAATGAATCAAACTACCCAATATGCATGAACCAAATCCTTTACCATTTTACTCACCAAAACATGTAACTTTTGCAAACTCTTGCAAAAGGATTACACCATTAGCTTATATTTCATGAATAAAAAGATATATATCCTCTCCAAAGAAGGTTCCTATGACTTATCTCTGTGCATTTTAACTATGCATAGGTTATTATATTTTCCCATAACTAAGTATTTTTTTTCAAGAGAACTCTCTACCCATGAGAATATTTCACAATTTACCCTCTTTAATCTATATTCACTTCCAGGAAATGACTACAAAATCCCTTCTCAAGAAAAGAGGTTTCATCCTATCATTTCTTACATAAAAACATATGCATGTTATATAAAGACAATAAATGTTACTTATCTTTTTATGGTTCAATTATATATAATAACCATATTTTCTACATATAGTAATAAAAACCTTTAACTACATGTAGTAATATATTTTCTCTACCAAGAAAATATATATATGATAATCAATATTTATCTACATGCGATAATTTATTTTCTTTACAAGAGGAATATATAACCTTAATCTACATTTAGTAATATATTAAATTACCCATACTAAGGTTATTTAAGTAAAAACCCACTTTAGGTTGTTCTAGTAAAACCCTACTCCCTTTACCAAGAAAAATAGTATGAGTTTTGTGTAAGGACAAATTCCAAAGCATCTTCACTTATATTACATTCCAAGAAAATGACAAATCACACCAGATTCACATGTAATCTTTATAATAAAATCTACACATTTACTTAGATTTTGTTTGCCTATTTTCTTTTCAAGAAATAGAATTTAATAAAATGTATACTTACGTTTCTCTGGAATTGTCAAAAATATTTAAGATATTCTCATGAAAATTGCTCAAATTTTTATTGAAGAATAACAAAAGATGGTAATAAAATCTAACCATTTTCTTCCATACCCTTCGCCATTGTGTGGGAGACTTTCCTTGTTTCTTGCTAGGACTTTTAGTGAGAGGAATGCGGCACCTATCACAAGCGAGGTAGTGTCATCATCCATTTCAAGTTGTGACCCGGGTAGCCCTTCCTAGACCACCATCGAACAAAAGGCAAAGTCAAATTTGGTGGCAGCCCAGTTTGAGACTCCTGGGACTCGAACAAAGGCATTGTAAAAATCGTATAATCATCAGACATCTAGTCCGGCCCTTAATAATGTTAGATGCAAATGGCGGTTGCGAAGGGAAACATAGCTCTGGTCATGATTACGAGATCAGATCCCCTTGATTTTCACGCAATGGTTCTGCAGATGACGAGTTTTTTCCAGCAGCGTCGCCCCCTCCCCCTTTAAGCATAGCTAGAGTGGCCGAGCTAAGACGTTATAGAATCAAATTAACGGTTTCATTCCCCTTTTGCTTCATGATTTTAGGTCTTTCCACATAAAACCTCCAAGCGCTCTCCAATTTCCTCCTTTCTTATTCATCCTCAATTTAGTTTCATGAATATCAAGAATCAGTTTGTAACTGATGTGTAACTTTTAAAGTTACTATTCATAAATGTTTGATTTTACGTAGAGTTATTTTATGGATGTTACATACTCCCTCGCTTAGCAGGAACACCATCCCCTGTGTTCATCTCTCGCTGGGACCTTAGATTTTTCTCATCATATAACCATATAAACCGCACAAAAAGTGATCCTTCCTATTTAAAATCAAACATTTCATTCCAAGAAATGACAATAAACAAAATAGTAATGTTATAACATAAGAAAAATCAATAGTCATAAGCATTTATAACTGCAAAAATATGAAGTTATAATTTCCATCACTTGGCTCTTATTCAAACTCATAATATACAAATACAAATCTCTATATCATCTTACCATTACTTACCAATTACTCTTGAAAATCATGATCACTTTCACGTAAGCATTTTAATAGTGATTGAGCAACCCATCAACCCTCCATTGTAAGCAACCCATAATGTATGACTAAAAAATACAATCACATTAGTCACAATATTTTGAGTCAAATGAAATACTTTTAACTACCAATCAATTGTGCAATGTTAGATGATTTTTAAATCACAGTACTTTTATAAGTACTTAAAGAGCACTAACACTAATCATCAAAATGATAAATCACTGCTCCACATGCACACTGAATTAATTCTCACTAAAGACATCCACAGAGTACTTCTAAAAGTACCAAAAGAGCACCTAGCTCTCTAATCATCAAAACAGTCAATCACTGTATCAATTGAAAATTGCTTAGCCTCTACTAAGACATTTACAAGATTAATGATACAATAAAGGAACTAAAATTCCAATAACTCCTTACTAAGCACTAAAATCCTTTCATGTTAAATGTGCATAACATTTTTTTACACAACTATATATAAAATTCATTTTTAACATAACGTATAGCTAATTAGTTAATTTCTTTAGCTATGACAACCACAATAGGCTAAAGAATTCTCCTCCCAACCCATGGGAATTCGTTTCCACAACCAAGTGGAGTCATTTTCACATCCAGACAGTTTATTTGATAGAGACCTTACTAGGTCTAACATGGAATTCCACTGGCCAACCAGCTCAAGAATTCCAATGACCACATAGGGTCCAATATAGGATTCCTCTTGGTAGCGTCCTACCTATTCCTCTGACAGCATCCTGTTTATGAGGAATTTTGGGCCTCCTCCAACAGACCTCAAATCAATAAAGTTTCCTCAGTATTTTTACCCTCTTCGCCATCTTTGGAAACTCTTTCCCCTTACTAAGATCATTTATCTCTAAGGAGAGGAAATCCGGGCAGACAAGTACCATCAACCCCTCCGAGCAGGTAACTTTCATCAACCCAAGGCATTCTAGCCTTTCACAACTATCTGCAACTATCTCGAATGTTAAATTTCTCTTTTATCACTCTTTCCCAAAGTAATTTACATAATGAACCATATTAACATTATCATTAACAAAATAAACATGCATGTACACCATGCATTTACAATTAACCCTCAACATGGGTCCACAAAATCTAGATTAATAGGAAACATAACTAACATACATGTTTTATGCTTTCTGATTTTCCAAATAACACAATCATGCATATCATATAACATTATTCTTTCTCATTTACGGTTGCAATTCACATTGCAACATTTTATGCGACGAGTTTCCTTGTTGCCATTAAGCTACCACTACTTAATCCTATCAGCAACGTTAGTTACAAATATGCATCATTTAACAAGTTTTCACTTTCCAAATCATTTTAGTTTCGTGCATAAAATATTGTCATGCATAAAAGTATATCCAAATATTCATCAATGTGTAAATTTCAATAATAGTTGAGTTAACAATCTAAGCATTTCCAATTTCCCATAGTGTATTGTCATCAACAAACCGATACATGAAGTAACTACCATAATCACTTGTTTACGAATTGTAATAATCTTAAATCCAGTTCAATTAATGCATATAAGTTCTATTAGTTAGTCATAAAACACTAACCAATCACAACTACCAACCATCTTCATGCATCCATGACAAGACTTAATTAAAAATTACTTATTACAATCAAGTCTCATTACTCGGCTCATTGTTTATTTTCGATATCTAAAGGGGTTCTTACAATGTCCTTTTAAAACACTATATTGTCATATTCAAGGACATTCCTCGTATATTACATTCATGCATTGTCTCGCTAAAATTAGTTGATTGTAACTTCAATCATGTTCATTAAAAGTATCATTATTATTGCCATATTTGCAAAGCAAAAGTTGGTAGTTGATTGTCACTTTCCTTAATGAGTGCTCAATATTGTTCATAAGTGTAATGAGTGTTCAATATTGTTCATAAGTGTGAAAAAAAAATTATTGCCTTTTTTCGTCATCAAGAATCTTGTCATGAACATAGTTTTGTAGCACACTTTATTACTTACTACTCAAAGCAGTTATAAACATGATTCACACATATCATGTTAAAAGTAGTGTACCACATAAATCAATATGTAGCTTGTTAAAATCATACCTAAGTTAATGCCCACTGGTGGCATACCTCAATTTCTTTTCCGCTTACCAATTCCCAAAGGCACCAGTGTTGCAACCTTTAGCTCTGATGCCACTTGTAACATACCCCGATAACCTCACATGTAAAAGGAGGGAGTTAGAATTTTTTTACGAAAATTACCCACAAGTAATTATCCAAATCACAACTCCACATTCCTCTTTAACCATTAGATATATTGTTCATTAGTACATAAAATAAATTTCAATAAAGGACAGTAAGTTGCATAACCATTGTCAACCACAGTTGTAGTACAATAACATAAATTGACTAATGAACCTTGCATCCATTTCATGATTTCCTTAACCATATTAATTAATCACATACTTGACATTATGATTGTTGCATTAAATAAGGAATCAAGATCATCAAGGATTCAACATCATCAAACTGACACAATAAGCAATCACATCATTGAACACCAATATACCTTGGAAACCCCGTAGGGTGAAAACCACTAAATGTTTGATCTTATTATTAAACACTCATGAGGGTTTCCACCCCTCACTGAATGGCTTATAAGGGATTCGATCCCTTATCCATTGCTATAAAATATTACAATGAAATATCATTAAAATGTCATATAACTAGCTAAAGCTATTACATTTTCCATGAAACCCTTTACCTACATATCACCAATCTCTACATCCTTGTGGAATGATTGTTCTACCAATGTACGGTCCTGCAACTCATACTCCTGAGCATGGCCCATTAGTTCTTAACCTACCACAATGTTAAACACCATTTTTCTTTCGCACAAACCGTCATCGTTTCCTATCTTTGTTGTCATGAACAAGCTTTGGAAACAAGATTAGTTACAATATTAATCAATCATTAATCAGTCTCTAAAAGTGATCTTTCAACATCTACTCATGTGCATGAGTTGTAAATATATATCACAACATGCTTCTTCTAACAACGTTGTGCACAAACAATTATCAAGCATGTCATAATAAATAACTGGTTCATTTATTCAAGTAAATACTTGTTTTACTTTCCACAATTCTTATTCACACTAATGCATATTTCTCTTCAAAAGATCTAACCCAATAGTTCTACAAGTCCATGTTCCTCTTTACAATATACAACACAATAGTTATATCTTCATACATGTAATAAACTATTATTTCTATGCTTTTGCATATGTGTTCTTTTCACATAGTTATTTTTCAAGAACCCAGCATGGTTTCTCTATCATTTCAAAAAGGTATCATGATCAACCTTTCTTTTGTGCATAAGAACTAATATAATAATAACGGTAAGTGTTTATGCATTAAACAATGAAAGTGAATCAAACTACCCAATATGCAAGAACCAAATCCATTACCTTTTTACTCGCCAAAAAATGTAACTTTTGCAAACTCTTGCAAAGGGATTACACCATTAACTTATCTTTCATGCATAAAAAGATATATCATTTCCAAAGAATGTTCCTATGACTTATCTTTGTGCATTGTAACTATGCATAGGTTATTATATTTTCTCATAACTAAGTATTGTTTTTCAAGAGAACTCTCTACCCATGAGAATATTTCACAATTTACCCTCTTTAATCTATATTCACTTCCAGAAATGACTACAAAATCCCTTCTCAAGAAAAGAGGTTTCATCCTATCTTTTCTTACATAAAAACATATGCATGTTATATAAAGATAATAAATGTTACTTATCTCTTTATGTTGCAAATATATATAATAACCATCTTTTCTACATATAGTAATAACAACCTTTAACTACATGTAGCAACATATTTTCTCTACCAAGAAAATATATATATGATAATCAATATTTATCTACATGCGATAATTTATTTTCTTTATAAGAGGAATATATAACCTTAATCTACATGTAGTAATATATTAAATTACCCATACTAAGGTTATTTAAGTAAAAACCCACTTTAGGTTATTCTAGTAAAACCCTACTCCCTTTACCAAGAAAAATAGTATGAGTTTTGTGTAAGGACAAATTCCAAAGCATCTTCACTTATATTACATTCCAAGAAAATGACAAATCACACCAGATTCACATGTAATCTTTATAATAAAATCTACACATTTACTTAGATTTTGTTTGCCTATTTTCTTTTCAAGAAATAGAATCTACATAACATGTGTACTTATGTTTCTCTGGAATTTGTCAAATATCTTTAAAGCATTCTCATAAAAATTGCTCACTTCTTAGTTGAAGAATAATAAAAGATGTTAATAAAATCTAACCATTTTCTTCCATACCCTTTGCCATTGCATGGGAGACTTTCCTTGTTTCTTGCCAGGGCTTCGAATGAGAGGAATGCGACACCTATCACAAGTCAGGTAGTGTCATCATCCACTCCCAGTTATGACATGGGCAGCCCTTCCTAGACCACCATCAAACAAAAGGCAAAGTGAAATTCGATGGCAGTCCAGTTTGCGACTCTCGGGACTCGAACGAAGGCATTGTAAAAATCGTATAATCATCAGACATCCACACCGGCCCTTAATAATGTCAGACGAAAATGGTGGTCATGAAGGGAAACAGAGGTTTGGTCATGATTATGAGGGCAGACCCCCTTGATTTGTAAGCAATGGCTCTGCAGATGATGATTTTTTTCCAGCAGGGCTGCCCCATCCCCCTTTAAGCACATCGATACTATCCACACTAAGACGTTATAGAATATGATTAATGGTTTCATTCCCTTTCCGCTTCATGATTTTAGGTCTCTCCACATAAAACCTTTGAGCGCCCTTTGATTCCCTCCTTTCTTGATTCATCTGCAATTTAGTTTCATGAATATCAAGAATCAGTTTGTAACTGATGCGTAACTTTTAAAGTTACTATTCATAAATGTTTGATTTTACGCAAACTTATTTTAGGGATGTTACACTTGTTCAACGCCTTCAACAAGAACGCTTTGATTTAGGGGCCCGACTACCCCACAGACCTGTAGGAGGTCTTCCACAAGATCAGAGAGGAAGGCCTCGTTCGGCAGGTCGTCAAGATGTTCGATGCCCTCTCCAAGGACGGGCTAACCCATGAGGCCATGAAGCTCTTTGGGCAAATGAAGGCCAAGTCCTGGATGCCAGATGTCGTTGCACAGACTGTCATCATGGAAGCCTATGCCAGGGCTGGCAAGCCCAAGGACTCCCTCAAGGTCTTCATGAGAATGAAGTCCTCAGGGTGTTTGCCCAATTCCTATAGCTACTCTGTTCTCATTCGAGGGTTGTGCCATGGTGGAATGCTTCAGGAGGCAGTAAATTAGCACATCCATATTTACTAAGGTAAATATCGTTGATATACGCAGATAAGCCTATATCAAGCACATATATCAACCATATTTTCGAATGTGGTTGATATACTCCGATAGGTTTATATCAACCACATTAATAATTATTATGGGTATTTATAATTATTAATAACTATATAGGATTATTAATAACTATATAAATATTAACAATGAGATTATTTATATATATTACCGTATAAATATTGTATTAATATTATAATAATTGAATTGAGGCTTTTACGATCCATAATAGTTGAAAGAATAACTTTGACGTAAATCACATGTAGACAGACATTTGTCAACGTGTTTCGAACCAACTAGTGTGGTTCATCGTCAGGACAAGCTATCCTTACGATGAACCACACTAGTTGGTTCGAAACGTGTCGACAAATGTCTGTCTACATGTGATTTACGCCGAAGTTATTCTTTCAATTATAATAATTATATAAACTCCTAATATATATTAATTAATAAGAAGAATAGCTCATAATAATATTAGATTATTTTTATATTATTTAAATAACCTAATAATATAAAATTATAAAACAATAATAATAATAATAATAATAATAATAATTTATTATAATATTATATTATTATTATATTATTATAGTTATATACAAATATAATTATTATTAAAATAAGCACAATAAAAACCAATTATTTATTATTTATGATAATTAATAACTATACAAATAATAGCAACTATATTCTTATATTCTTGTATATTTATCATTATTGTATTAATATTATTATAATAACATAAACTCATATTATTATTATTATAATAATAGAATCAATATTATTATAATATTATATAATAATATATAGAAATAATCTGGTTGTTAATATCTATATAGTTATTAATAATATTTGATTATAATATAATAATAATATTATATTATTATTATATTATTAAAATAATATAAATTATAATTATTATAATAATAATATAATCATTATTATTATAATAAGAACAATAAAGACCAATTATTTTTTATTTATGTTGATCAATGGAGTTATCTTTAAAGATAATTTTTGGAAGCTTTTCCGGTGGGTTTTTCCGGTCAAAATCCGGCAGCAATTTATTGAAATCGCAAGTTTGATAGCTAATTTCTACACAATCAAAGCGTCCCAGGGGTTTTTCTGGGTGCTGAATCCAAATATGCAATTAAAAAACCATTTTAAATAATACAAATCAAGATTTAACCTCAATTTTTTCTGCCGGATTTCGTCACCGGAATCTCCAAAAGGTCGCACTAAAGACAACTCCGTAATTAATAACTATACAAATAATAGCAACTATATTCTTATATTCTTATATATTTATGATTATTATAATAATATAAACTCATTATAATATTAGTATTATTAATTATTGTTATTATTATTATTATTTTTATTCCTAGGCTTTAGTATTTTTAATATTTATGTTAGGATTTGTATACATAGGGTTAATTATTATCACTATTCAAGATTATTTTTTTTTTCTAAGTAATACTAAACTATTATATTACAGCAAGAGCAGAGTTACATTGTGAAAATTACAACGGGGCCGCGGCCCTGTAAAATTTGTCCGTGGACAGACAGTAGACACTTGAGAATTCTTGCCAGAATTGCATAGGACACATGGACAGAGGACACATGGATAAAAACTTAGAGCCACATTCATGCAGCTGACACATGGACATATACACTTGCAGAACATCGACACAGAACAGAGATAACATAAAACCGACACCATTACATAGAGACAGAGTGACAGACTCATATATAACCGCATAGGAAGCTGACTGAGAAAAATTCTTGCTGTAGAACCTGGAGTGCGAGCTGGGCATGTCAATCTTCGTCAGTGGTCTGCGGCTCATCTTCTGCCTTGCAGCGTGGAGGCTGAAGGATAGCTTTGCCAATGTTGCGCGCTCCACGGTCGCTTGGGCCAGCGCCTGAGTCACCAACAGGCTCTCTCAGGCTCGCTCCCGGGTCATGTAAGGGCCGCATCATCTCAACAGCAGGGAATTCCATATCCACCATGGGAACAATCCCAGGAACACGCGGAGGGTTGGCCCGAGGGATGTCATCCTCATCTTCCCATGGATTGCTACAATGCTCAACAGAGACAGTCACAAAGAAAGTGGAATTAGCTAAGGTGCAGGGGAGGCGGTAACGCACCATTGGGTGTTCCGTGTGCCCACAATCCATGCGCGCAGGCTGTTCCCCCATTCTGCCTCTGCCCGGGGGCCTTCCCCTCGGCCTTCTGCATTCAGAGGATTCCTCAATTGAGGAGGAAGTCGAGGGGGCTCTGCCACTATACCCACCCCTGCCGCCGCTGCCTCTTCCCCTAGTACGCTGCATGCTGGTCTTATGAGCAGAGCGCTTAATTCCACAGTGAAACAGCGGAGTCGGCCTAGAAATGCTGCCAGACCAGGTTTGAGTTTCCCAATTGCCGAGAGAAGTGGCAGCAGAGCCTTGACCCTCTTTCTTAATGTTTGATTGAGGGCTGAGACTCTGAGCCTCCACACTTTCTAACGAAGCCAGAACAGGACTTAACAATGGACGCGGATACGAGCTGAAGCTCCGAGTGCCCTCACCTTCTAACGAAGCCAGAGCAGGAGCTAATGAAAGGCGCATACAGAGAGGCGTTACCAAATTCTCAGAGGCGCAATTGGCTTGCTTGTGAGCTTGCCAATTGCCCCACTCCTCCGCAGCATCACACTCACATTCACAATCAAAGTTCAGAACCTCCGTCACCTCCGGCGAGAACGAAACAGTTGCAGCGAGAAATGGCGTAAGAATGTCTGGGAGAAGGCTGTTATGAAGCGCCATGATGCGCTTCTCAAGAATCGCCTTGATGGTCGACAGGACTTCTCTGTCAACCTTCTTAATTCCCCTCCTTAAATGCTGAAGGGTGGTAGAATGTGTGCGTGTCCTTCTGTCACACTATTCAAGATTATTAATAACTACATAAATAACTATATAGGATTATTAATAAGTATATACATATTAACAAATATATATTAATTAATAATAAGAAAAGATCATAATAATATTAGATTATTTTTATATTATTTAAATAGCCTAATAATATTAATATTAATAAGTATATAAATATTAACAATGTCATCATTTATATATATTGCTGTATAAATATTATATTAATATTATAATAAGTACATAAACTCCTCATATATATTAATTAATAATAAGAATAGCTCATAATAATATTAGATTATCATTATATTATTTCGATAATCTAATAATATAAAATAATAATAAAAATAATAATAATAATATTTGGTTATAATATTATAGTAATATTATTTTTAATTCTATTAAAACCCTTGCATATTTTAGAATTCTTGGAAGTTGATATTGACGCTCAGGCAAGGCAGAGGGAAGTTTGGTGAGATTGAAACTCGCGACGCATTATGGCTGAGGACAGCAATGCAAGCCCTGGTTTCGGTCAGTCGTTAATCCCTGTGATAAACAAGCTGCAGGACATATTCGGTCAATTGGGCAGGAGTTCCACGATCGATATCCCGCAGGTCGCTGTGGTCGGAAGTCAAAGTAGCAGGAAGTCCAGCGTCCCAGAAGCTCTGGTTGGTCGGGATTTCCTCCCCCGAGGATCAAATATCTGCACACATCGGCCACTTGTTCTACAACTTTTTCAAGTGCCTCAGCCGGCCGAGTGGTAGTATGTCGAGTGGGGAGAGGTTACCCTCAAATATGGAACCCTGGAGGGACTTGGGATGGGTGCCCCCAAGGTAGATCTTACCAGGATGACCATGGATGGCAGTCATCTGCTCAGATCTGCCATTGAACCACCAGATCAGAAGCCCAGAAGAACAAGAAGCCTTAAAAAAACCCAGATCTGTGGGCATGTAACCGTCAGGCGGCAACCTCAGACGGGCACAAATCCTAGAGAGGCGGGTCTCATACAGCTCCTCTTAAAAGCACCGGACGACAGAAGTTACTGCATGAGGATACGGAGGGACAGTAGTATCCTGGAACTATGGAACAGAATTCAAATCCCTCAGAAGGCATTACACATCGACTGCATCTGTGCCTCTCATCCAGCTCTGGTCAATGCTCAAAGACTAGCGAATCTGGACTTGGATTTGTCTGCTGTTGGTTGGAAGCAGCTTCCTCTCTTGAACCAACCAGATCTGCCTGAAGACACACATGCATTTCAGATCCAAGTTAATCTCTCAGGCAAAATGACAATGCAATGGGTACGCGCAACAGATCTCTTACAGGATCTTTTGCAAAAACTTCAACGTCAGCTGGGGATCCCCTCCTCTTACCTCAGACTACTATATAAGGGTAAGCAGCTCATGAATCCCCTTCCTATCTCCTCTTACAACATTCATAAGGATGCCTCTATTGTGGCTACCTTTCGTTTAAGAGGTGGTTGCTTTAGGCAGACCTCCTCTGCTCCTTCTTTCTCTTATAAAGATGCAGTCCGTAAAGACGCTACCCAACCGCAGCCCTCTACGAAACCAACCCAACCATCTGGGGCTCCAAAGCCATTTTTGGTAGACAAATCAGAGGAAATTCCTTCCATCAATCTCTCTCATCCTGGGATTGACGGTCGCTATCAGCTTTTTGCAGAATCTGCACTCATATGTAGATTTAATGGGCTCTGGCCTCGCATATTATATCTATACCAATGGATCCATACCAATTGGACTAAAAAAAGCGAGATCTACTTATGTTCAAAAGGATTCTTCATTGTAGCTTTTGACTTAAATGAAGATTACCAGAAGGCCTTAACGGGAGGCCCTTGGTTCTGGGCTCGGTTGGGTTGTTTCTCACCCCCTGGTTTTCAGACTTTGACACTTCTACAGTTGTCATCACCAAGATTCCCATTTGGGTCAGGCTCCCAAATCTTCCGGCGCATCTATGGCATATCTCTGTCTTCTTAGCCATTGCAGATACCTTAGGACACTACCTGAAGGTAGGTTCATCACGAAAGGAAAATGGACTCTACACCTATGGCAGAATTTGTGGAAAAATAGATATTAGCAAAGGATTTCCGGACCAGATTATCTCAAGTATGGAGATTTCCGCTGGACTCAAACCTTGGATTACGAGAATACAGCCTTCCGTTGCCGCCATTGTCATCAAACGGGGCACCTCCAGAGTTCCTGTACCCAGTTCCTCGACAAAAAGAAGAATGTGAATCGCAAACCCAAATCCAAAAGCTAGAATCCATGTGTGCCTCCCCCTCCTATGGACGATTCAGATTCCTCTAGTTCGGATGAGGAGGAAATTGTAGCAGATGGGAAGAATGTTGAGATTTTGCTGGATGCCCCCTTGGTCGATCCGACAAACCCCTCCGCCCCTCAAATCTCTCAGAAACGTTCTCATTTATTTTCGTTCTCAGACTCTGATAAGGATATTCCGCCGCTGGGGCATAATATTCTACTACTTGTTACGACTTAGTCAAACTCCTCTCGATGGGTCAAAGTAAGCAAGACAAAAGGCAAAGAATTTTGTGTGGCAGTAACTGCCCTCTCAGGGTAGATCTATCTGCTTAGTTCTAGCTTTTTGTATTCCCGTGTTTTCTATGGACCTTTCCTTGTATGTCTCTATGGAGCGATGTGGATAGCCTTTCACCTTCGGCTCCCTTGCTTTTCTGTTTTGCTTGCATGCAAGCTTCATTGTACTATACTTTTCTAATCTTAATAGAATTAGTCTTTACTCAGGAAAAAAAATATTATAGTAATATTATATGATTATATTATTATTATATTATTATAATAATATACAAATATAATTATAATTATAATAATAATATAATCAATATTATTATAATATTATCAGGAGTTTATATTATTATTATAATACTATATAATATTTATATAATAATATATAGATATATTCTGGTTGTTAATATCTATATAGTTATTAATATTTTTTTATTATAATATTATAATAATATTATATTATTATTATATTATTATAATAATATAAAAATATAATTATTATAATAACAATAATATAATCTATATTATTATAATATATTATTATAATAAGAATAATAAAGAATAATTATTTATTATTAAGATAATTAATAACTATACAAATAATAGCAATTATATTGTATAATAATAATAGTAGTAGTAGATTATAATATTATATTATTATAATAATATACTGTAAATATAATTATTATTATTATTATTATAATATAATCAATATTATTATAATATATTATGATAATAAGAACAAGAAAGACCAATTATTTATTATTTATTAAAACTAATAACTATACAAATAATAGCAACTATATTGTTATATAATTATAATTATATATTTATGATTATCATATTAATATTATTATAATAATATAAACTCATATTATTATTATTATTAGGCTTCAGTATTTTTAATATTTATCTTAGGGTTTGTATACATGGGGTTAATTATTATGAGTATTTAGGATTATTAATAACTATAAATATATTAACAACTAAATTATTTATATATTCTTCGCATATTTTCTTCGGTGGAAGAGTTCTAAGGCTCAGTGAAAGGGTTAAACAAGTACTTTATATATTCTTCGCATATATTCTTTGGTGAAAGAGTTCTGAGGCTCGGTGAAAGAGTTAAAAACATACTCTATATATTCTTGGCGTATATTCTCACTCTATATATTCTTCGCATATATTCTTTGGTGAAAGAGTTCTGAGGCTCGATGAAAAAGTTAAACAAGTACTCTATATATGCTTCGGTGAAAGAGTTAAACACGTACTTTATATATTATTCTCATATATTCTTCAGTGAAAGAGTTTTGAGGCGCGGTGAAAGAATTAAAAACGTACTCTATATATTCTTCGCATATATTCTTCACTCTACGGGCTGCGGTGGGCATGGGCGATCTGCAGCCAGGTTTGTTGATATCAGGTGCACACATTCCTTATCTTTTTCTTTTTCTTATACATATTTTCTCATATAATTTCAAGTATGAATATTTCACCACAGTTACCAAAGATTACCAAGGGCAGACCTAGCACAGTTACTCTATAAGGCCTTTATGAGTATATAGAGTCTTTAGAGAAACATAGAGAAGAAAGAGAAGCCAAGCTATAAAAAGAGTTAGAAGCCATGCTGGAAAATGAATTTGCATCTCTTGAAGACAGGATCCAAAAACAAATAGAAAATAGAATAGAAATATTGGAGAATAAAATGGAGGCAATGGAGACTAGATTGTAGGTTATAGAAAAACAAAACGAGGATACTAACCAACCATCCCAGCAAGAAGATGCTGATACTTTAGAGAGTCTTACAATGAAAGACATGAATAAAGAACTAGAAGAAAAAGTTAATAGTCGCCTCACCCTAAATAATGTGGTAGATAAGTTAGATATCAAACCAATTAAAGATGAAATGAAAAAATTAATAGAATTAGACCACGAACATAACAAAAGGGCCTTCAACCTTATAATCTTCGGTTTAAAAGAGGAAGTATATGAAGATAATTTAGCCTTAGCCCAAGCAAAACTACATAATAGATTACAAATTGATACAACGTCTCTCATAGAAGGAACAAGGTTGGGGAAATTAACCGAGAGTAGAGGAAGACTAATCTGCATAAAGATGAGCTCCATTCATCATAAGCACGACATACTTAGTAAAACCTCAAGTCTAAAAGGAATGGGAATATTCATAAATGAAGTTCTCATTCCAGAAGATCAACCAGAATTAAGAAAGGAGGTTTAAAAGGTAAAAAAAGCTAGAAAGGAAAGAAAATGGGCAATAATCAGAAATAGAAAAGCCTTTATTCGAGATAGAAACCAAAAAGATAGTAATCAATAGAAATCAAACATGCTCCGGATCCTTTCTTGAAATTTTCGGGGCTTCCCATGGAACAAAGGCCCCAAGCTAAGTTGGATTTCAAATGATGTTGATATTATTTTTCTTTTTGAAACTTGGGAGCACGAAGAATCTAAGGTCCCTAACATAGATGGCTTTACGCTATGGTCTACCTGGAACAAGCGATCCTCCCGTAGAGGCATTAGGGGAAGAGCTTGTTACATTAAGAAGAACATCTCCCCCCATATTAGGATTTATAAAAACGACCCTCACAACCAATATATTTGGACAGAGATCAAAGACATTAATAATAAAAAGTCCTACATAGCAATATGTTATTTTCCCCCCATCAATTCTAACTTCTATAAGAAGAAGAATCTAGATAAAACTAACCCTTACAACGGTTTAGAGAATGATATTTCTAGCCTAAGGAATGACAGTAATATCCTTTTAATAGGTGACTTCAATGCTCGAACTTGAAACAACCAAGCTATTATTCTAAGCAATCATTCCAACCCTAATCCTCTTTGGTTAAACGAAGACCCTACTCTCACTAGCAGGTACAAAAGGAGCTCTGAAGACCTCGGGGAAAATTTGTTTGGGTCAGTGCTAGTCAGCTCTGTAGTGTTCAAGATCTCATAATTTGCAACGGTCTAAAGAAGTGGCCCAATTCCAGCAAGATGACCTGCATCGATGGACTTGGTAGCAGCGTGGTAGACTACGTTATTTCCGATCTCCCATTACACAACGAAATAATAAATTTTGACATCTTAAACGACCACAAACCTAACTCTGATCATAGGCCTTTACTTATAACTCCTAATTTTGTCATGCAAAGAGTTCCCATAGAAAATAATACTTACAACCAGAAGAACTTAATATTTGATAGAAATAAAAATGATCTCTTTCTCAATGAATTAAAAACTAATTTGCTTCCTTTATCTAGTATAGACAACATAGAAGACCTCTATCATAATTTTACTACAACCCTCTCATATTCTATTAACAAGTTCTCAATTGAAGTTTCAAATAATAAAATAAATAGTAGAACCAATCCATGGTATGAAAAAGATTGTAGAAGTGCGAGGAGAGCAACTAAGGAAGTTGTTGATGGATCTCTTAAAATGGACAAGATAAAAATATGCAATGCCCTAACTAAAAGGAAAAAGGGGCAGTACATTTGACGCAAGAGCATCTAGCTCACCATGACCAGGTGAAGTCTTTGCCAGGTTGGAAGGTTGTTGATTATCTGGATTGTCTTTTTTAGTTAGTTTATGAGGTCATGAGATAGGACTTTAATTTATTCTATTTTTAAGTTGTTGTGTTAAGTCAGGGTTAAATGGACAATTAGGGTTATTAAGGTCCAAACAATAATACAATAGTAGTTAAGACTTAATCTGTTCGTTTAGAAGAGAAAAGACAAAATTGTCTAAATAAAATCTTGTAATGTCAACTGAACTGTGGTTATCAACCATATCATGTTTGTTCAACTGAAATCCATGACAATTTTAATTAACTGTAATCAAAATGTATAAGAGCAGAAATGTAAGACAAAAGAAGGGCTCAGCAATTCTAGAACAGAGAAATAAAGAAAGAGGAGACATATCTTATTTACAGAAATAGTCCATCTGATTCATTGCCTATCTCTGTAATGTAATATTATATTCTTTTTATCTATTGTGTGATTTAGAATAGTTCCAGCATACCAAAATTGACCACTGCAGGTTCCATTTCCAGACATTTCCAACGAAAAGTAATTCAATAATGAACACAGCAGAACGAGAACATGCAAACTGGAGAGTGTAAGGAGAATAGCCAATCACAACGAGACCTCTAATAAAGTTACAGTGGAAGAGAGTGATGAAGGTGACGAAATTAAAACATAAGTAACCCGATAACCTTTCCAAGTTTTCATAATTAAACAAAGATACACAGAATAGTATCCCAAGATATTGTTATCCAAATCATATTTATAATACAGTCGTTATAAACAAAAGACGAGTACGAGCATCTAGGAAGGACAAAACCCTGGGTAGGATTTCATAACAGGATTCAGTTCTTTTATCAAAATATAACTGTAAATTCAACCAGAAGTAGAAGCCAGACCAAATTACATTCCATTGACAGCGTTTCGAACAAAACGTGGCTACCAGATAGCAAATGACAGACCTTTCAAGAAACCAAACCAAACCCCTAACCGTAAACTGACAGGACTCAGACACCAGAGCCTACCAGACAAGGAATTGTTGCATTGGAAAGCCAAACCGTAGAAGAGTCCATGCGCCCAGGTCGAACCACAAACCTGCACAATCAAACAAGGTTATGTTAGCCATTATTATAACGAAACAAGAAGCAAAATGTTGAATAGAGGACAAGAGGAAGTCCTAGCATACCTGAGCAAGCAAGAGCGAGGAGTTGTAGAATAGAGTCGCTGTTAAGTCAACAAAGCCTGTTACAGAAGGAGCATTCCATGGTTAGATTCCACACCAGATGAGGGGAAGATTAAATTAGGGAGAAGAGTAATTACCTGTGCGCTGTTGCCGAAGCTGTTTACCCTGTTACCTGTGTTCACAACCACAAACAACAGAATCAATTTGTAAATCGAATAGAAGCCAGAAGTAGTGATAACAACAGCAAGGGGAAAACATAGACGGGAGACCACATTCAAGAGATTAATGACTGAACGGAACCGAGGGAATTACAACTGAGAAAGAGCTCACGCACATACATCTCTAGAACCTAGACAAGTTCGTGCCATAGAAGAAAACCACAGACAACCACATTGTCAAGCTTAGGAGACGAGCAGGCATTTCCAACCATAACTGGAAAAGGAACAAGGATCACTATGTGCATTTGAGGAGGAACTATACAAACCCTCACTAGGCTACACAAAAGCGGGGAAGAGTCACGAATGACTAGACCACCGAAACCTTTTGGAAAAAAGTGAACGGAGGGAACCAAGACCGAGGCTTGTAGCTGGGCAATAGATGTTGCATTAAAAACATTCCCATTACCAACATAAAATATCAATTGCCACATAACATACAACCACCCGCGACAACAGACTTAATCCACCACATCATAAAATCACAACCCAAGTGTAAATCCAAGCTTAGGTGTAAAGTGCGGACCTGTGTGGGCTGGGTCACATCAGAGTGGTACCAGAGCAGCTTTTTATGTTAGTAGGAGAAACGGAGAGAGGAATTCGAGGTCGTGGTAGAGGTGCTCGAAGATTCGCAGAGGAAGGGTTGAGAGAGGAGATCATAATTCTTGTTGCATGTTTAGAGGCAGTAGAGGCCGGTAGACGAAGAGATCCAGAAATAGGTGATGACAGTGAAGAGGAGGTTGAAGTAGCAGCAGATGGACCAGAAGGTGAAACTGCAAAAGTGAGATTGTTGAGATCTGTTTTAGTAGCAAGCAGTAAACCTAAGCCAGAACTCCCGACGTATGATGGTAGCCTGTCTATCGAAGTTTTATTAGAATGGATTAGTGAGATGGATAAGTATTTCGAGTGCGAGGAAGTAAGTGAAGACCACAGAGTTAAATTCACTGCGACGAAATTGAAGGGACACACAGCCCTATGGTGGGATAGTGTTCAGAACGAGAGGAAAAGATTGAACAAGGTGCCGATTAAAACCTGGTCAAGAATGGTGGCCAAGTTAAAGGGCAGATTTCTGTCGAGGGATTATCAGATTGCATTGCATAGGTAGGTGCAAAATCTAAGACAGAAAGGATTGATGGTAAGGGAGTACACGGAAGAGTTCTATCGAGTGAATTTGCAAGACGGATACACAGAGGATAGCGCAGAAAGAACAACCAGGTATGTTAATGGGTCGAGGTTAGATATATTGGATGAAATCAGTATTTTGTCTCCGAACAACACTGAGGAAGCGTATCAGAGTGCGATGAAGGCTGAGGAAAAAATTAACAGAAGGCAGAATCCCCGGAGAGGACGAGCGGCTAGCAGAGGGAAAGGCCAATGCTATGGCAGGGGCTGAACTACTAACAGCAATGAGGAAGCCAGCAGCTCTAAAGCTTCTGGATTAGCATATAGAGGTGATAGCGCGAGAGGTGGTAGGTCATCCCAGCGAGGTAGGGGAAATGGCCAAGGTAGAGGGGTTGGTTATCAGTGTTATAGGTGTCATAAATGCGGGCGCCGCTCATTTGAATGTCTAGAAGCAGAACCAGCTGGACAACGGGGTGTGTATGTGGCGCAATTAGAGGAAGCAGTAGCACCTCCTGAAGAAGCAGAGAATGCTCCAGAGACAGAAGAAGCTTTAGTGCTGAACAAGGTGCTATTAAAACCAGTCAAGGAGGTCACCGAACAGACGTAGCGGAAGGCTTTGTTCAGGATGATTTTTAAGTCGTGAGGTAAGTGTTGTAAGTTAATTATTGACAGCGGTAGTACTGATAATTTATTTTCCACGGAGATGGTGGAAAAATTGGATTTGAAATGCTCGAAGCATCCCAACCCTTACAGAGTTTCATGGTTGCAAAAAGGCCATCAGTTGCTAGTGGATGAACAGAGCAATGGTGAGTTTCAGATAGGCAGATACGAGGATAAAGTTGTTTGTGACATCATGCCAATGGATGTATGTCACATACTACTGGGTAGGCCTTGGCAGTATGATAGAAAAGTGGTCCACAATGGATTGATGAACTGTTATAAGTTTGAGAAGGATGGAATCAAGCATACGATTGTACCCATCAAGGAAGAAGGGATAGCAGAGACTAGTGAACCAAGAACGTTTTTGGTCAGCGGCAAACAATTTTTAAAGCACGTTGACGAAAGTGAGACAGGTTATGTAGTTGTAAAGAAAGCGAGGACAATTTTGTTGCATAAAGAGATATCAGATTTACCTACGGAGATCCAGCAAATGTTCGAGGAGTTTACAGATATAGTTGTAGATGACTTACCAGACAAGTTACCCCCCAAATGGAACATAATTCATCATATTGACTTCACACCCAGAGCCAGTTTGCCGAAAAAAGCGGCATACTGAATGAGCCCCAAGGACAATGAAGAAATTAGGAAGCAGGTGCACGAGCTGTTGGACAAGCGATTGATAAGGGAGAGCTTAAGCCCTTGTGTTGTTCCAATGGTCCTTGCTCACAAGGAGGAGAATGGCGGATGTGCACCAACTCAAGGGCCATCAATAAAATCACCATCCGGTATGGGTTCCCATTGTCGCAGATGGATGATATGATGGATTGTTTAAGCGGGGCAACTTATTTCTCGAAGATAGACTTGAAAAGAGGGTACCATCAGATTCGGATACAAGAGGGGGGCAAATGGAAGACGACCTTTAAGATGAATGAGGGGCTGTACGAATGGTTGGTTATGCCATTTGGGCTGAGCAATGCACCCAGTACATTCATGAGGTTAATGAATGAGATGTTAAAGGAATTTATTGGGAAGTTCATGATAGTATACTTCGATGGCATCCTTATTTTCAGGAGGACAAGAGAATAACACCTTCAACATGTGAGTAAGGTGCTAGAGAAATTACAGCAGAATAAAATGCTAATACATTTGAAGAAATGTACTTTTTTGTAGAAGGAGTTGATTTATTTGGGGTTTGTAATAGAAGAGAATGAACTAAAGGTGGATCCTGAGAAGGTGTCAGCGATAGTAAATTGGCCATCTCTGAAAAATTTATTTGAGGTATGTAGCTTTCATGGATTACCAAGCTTTTACAGGAAATTCATCAAGAATTTCAGCGAAATTTGTACGCCAATGCTAGATACCATCAAAAAGGCTAGCCAACCTTTTCGATGGACAGAGGCAACAGATAGAAGTTTCCAGTTGTTGAAGAGAAAGATTACTGGGAGGACGATCTTGAGATTACCAGATTTCAAGAAGCTATTTCAGGTTCGCTGTGATGCCAGCGGCACAACAATTGGAGTTGTACTCAGTCAGGAGGATAAGCCTGTAGCATTCTCCAATGAGAAGTTGAATGAGAGTCGACAGAAATACTAATCGTATGATAAGGAGTTTTATGTGGTCATACAGGCACTAAAGCACTGGAGGCATTATCTACAAGGAAATGAATTTGTGGTTTTTTTAGATAATTCTGCACTACAGTATGTAATGCAGCAACACAATCTCAGCCACAAACATGCCAAATGGGTAGAGTATTTGCAGAGTTTCAATTTTGTATTGAAGCATATTAGCGGGCAAGCAAACAAGGTAGCGGATACACTGAGTAGGAAAGATCTACTTCTGCAAGAGAGCATTGTGCAGGTGCTAGGTTTTGAGCACTTACAGGACCTATATCAGATGGATATAGATTTCAAAGAAGCCTATGAGGCATGCCAAGACCCTTTAGTGAGAGATAACAGTCCTTGGTTGGACTACAATCTACAGGAAAAGTTGTTGTTTAAGGGAGGATAGCTGTGCATACCTGACTGCTCGATGAGGGAGAATATTATTCGAGAGAAGCATAGTGGAGGTTTGGCAGGACATTTCGGCATGGATAAGACCCTTGAGCAACTTAGTCATTTCTACTTGTGGCCGAAGATGCGGAGAGATGTACAACGGTTTGTGGCTAGATGCAAAGTGTGTCGGTTAGCGAAGGGTCACAGTCAAAACACAGGACTGTATACACCGTTACCTGTTCCAGGAAGACCATGGCACTCAGTCAGTCTGGACTTCGTCTTAGGTCTATCGAAGACGCAGCGAGGATACGACTCGGTAATGGTAGTGGTGGACAGATTCTAAAAAATGGCGCATTTTATTCCGTGCAGAAAAATGAGTGATGCCGCCCACGTGGCCCACTTGTTTTTCAATGAGATTGCCAGGTTGCATGGATTGCCTAAATCTATCCTTTCAGATACGTATGTGAAGTTCACGGGACACTTTTGTCGTACCTTATGGAAAAAAATGGACACGCAGCTAAACTACAGTTCTGCATATCACGGGCAAACAAAAGTTGTAAACAGGAGTCTGGGAAACCTGTTACGAAGCTTAGTCGGGGAGAATTCGCGGATGTGGGATCGTGTGCTAGTAGAGGCAGAGTTCTCTTACAACGACTCGCCTAACCAAAACATAGGTTTCAATCCATTTCAGATCCTGTACGACATGGATACTCGCGGACTGCATGAACTACGAGACCTTGGACTGCACGAAAGGCGAAGCGCAGACGGAGAAGATTTCTCTAACACGATGAGAGATTTGCATGAACAGGTGAAAATGAAATTACAAGACAACAGCTGAAAGTACAAAAAACACGTAGACATGAAGAGAAGGGAAGTACAGCTTGATGTGGGGGATGAAGTCCTCATGCATTTACGCAAAGAACGCTTTCCCAAAGGTACATACAATAAATTGAAGTATAAAAAGGTACGGCCTTGCAAAATTCTTCAGAAGTTTTCAGCCAATGCCTACGAGATACAGTTTGCACCCGGAATAGGCATTTCACCTATCTTTAACATAGAAAACCTATTCCCTTACATGGCTAACCTAGATGAGAGGGAAGAAGATGGAAACACGCAACCCACACAGAGTACCCAGGAAGACGGAGAAGCTTGGAAAAGACAGATGCCTTACGTTCAACCTACCAATATCGAAAGCATTCTTGACACTCAGGTGGTTAAACGAACTCAACGGAAGGAATATATGCAGTACCTGGTCAAGTGGAAGAATCATCCTATTGAGGACAGTTCGTGGCTTGATGCCAGGAAAATTGAACAGACAGGAACTTCAGTCGAGAAGCTCATGGGCCGGAGACATGATTTCTTTTTGCCCCGGGAGCCTGATGCAGGAGCATCTAGCTCACCATGACCAAGTGAAGTCTTTGCCAGGTTGGAAGGTTGTTGATTATATAGATTGTTTTCTTTATTTAGTTTATGAGGACATGACATAGGACTTTAATTTATTTTATTTTTATGTTGTTGTGTTAAGTCAGGGTTAAATGGACAATTAGGGTTATTAAGGTCCAAACAATAATACAACAGTAGTTAAGACTTAATCTGTCCGTTTAGAAGAGAAAAGACAAAACTGTCTAAATAAAATCCGGTAATTTCAACCAAACTTTGGTTATCCACCATATCATGTCTGTTCAACTGAAATCCATGACAATTTTAATTAACTGTAATCAAAATCTATAAGAGCAGAAATGTAAGACAAAAGCAGGGTTCAACAATTCGAGAACAGAGAAATAAAGAAACGGGGAGACAAATCTTATTTACAGAAACTGTCCATCTGATTCATTTCCTATCTCTGTAATATAATATTATATTCTTTTTATCTATTGTGTGATTTAGAGTAGTTCCAGCATACCAAAATCAACCACTATAGGTTCCATTTCCAGACATTTCCAACGAACAACAATTCAATAATGAATTCGTATAACACAGCAGAACGAGAACATGCAAACTAGAGAGCGTAAGGAGAATAGCCAATCACAACGAGACCTCTAATAAAGTTACAGTGGAACAGAGTGATGAAGGTGACGAAATTAAAACACAGGTAACCCGATAACCTTTCCAAGTTTTCACAATTAAACAAAGATACACAGAATAGTATCCACAGCTATTGTTATTCAAATCATATTTATAATACAGTCGTTATAAACAAAAGACGAGTACCAGCGTCCAGGAAGGACAAACCCTAGGGTAGGGTTTCATAACAGGATTCGGTTCTTTTATCAAAATATAACAGTAAATTCAACCAGAAGTCGAAGCCAGACCAAATTACATTCCATTGACAGCGTTTTGAACAAAACGTGGCTACTAGACAGCAAATGACAAACCTTTCAAGAAACCAAACCAAACCCCTAACCGTAAACTGACGGGACTCAGACACCAGAGCCTACCAGACAAGGAATTGTTGCATTGGAAAGTCGAACTGTAGAAGAGTCCATGCGCCCAGGTCGAACCACAGACCTGCACAATCAAACAAGGTTCTGTTAGCCATTATTACAGCGAAACCAGAAGCAAAAGGTTGAATAGAGGACAAGAGGAAGTCCTAGCATACCTGAGCAAGCCGGAGCGAGGAGTTGTAGAACAGAGTCGCTGATAAGTCGAAAAAGCCTGTGACAGAAGGAGCATTCCATGGTTAGATTCCACACCAAACAAGGGGAAGATTAAATCAGGGAGAAGAGTAATTATCTGTGCACCATTACAGAAGTTGTTTACCCTATTATCTTTATTCACAACCACCAACAATGGAACCAGTTTGTAAATCGAACAGAGGCCAGAAGCAGTGAGAACAACAGCAAGGGGAAAATAGAGACGGGAGACCACATTCAAGAGATTAATGACTGAATGGAACCGAGGGACTTACATCCGAGAAAGAGCTCGCACACATACATCTCCAGAACCCAGACAAGTTCGTGCCACAGAAGAAAACCACACACAACCACACTGTCAAGCTCAGGAGACCAGCAGGCGTTTCCAACCATAACCAGAAAAGGAACAGGGACCACCATGTGCATTTGAGGAGGAACCATACAAACCCTCACCAGACTGCACAGAAGCGGGGAAGAGTCGCGAATGACCAGACCATCGAAACCTTTTGGCAAAGAGTGAACGGAGGGAACCAAGCCCGAGGCTTGTAGCTGGGTAATAAATGTTTGATTAAAAACATTCCCATTACCAACGTAAAATATCAATTGCCACACTACATACAACCGCCGGTGACAACAGACCGAATTTTCCACGTCATAAAATCAGAACCCAAGTGTAAATCCAAGCTTAGGTGTAAAGTGCGGGCCCATGTGGGCTGGGTCACATCAACATTCGTCAAACACAGGAGAATCTCTTACACCTCTCTAAGTTAGCTACTAAGAAATTTTGGAGGCAGATTATGACTAGGAAGACTAAGGATAATAATAAAATTTCTCTTCACTATTGGAATTCCTATCTTAAAAGGCTTTATTAATCTCCAAATGTCATGGATAATTTGGAAACCCTTCTCACAACGAAAGAATTTTTGTCTTTAGAAGGAATTATGTTTGGGGTTAATTGCCACGCTAATGGGAAAGATAAGGACATTGAAGGTTACCAGGTGGAAATCTTAAAAGTTGGAGGTCCTGTCCTCATCTCCCACATCCACAAGCTTTTCAATCAAGTAGTCAAGCAAGGGTTCCCTAAACCTTTGACTGAGAGCCTCATTATCCCTATTTTTAAAAGTGGGGATACAAATAACCCCTCTAATTGTCGGACAATTATGATCAGCCCTCTCTTAGCCAAGTTATATGGTAGTATTTTGGAAAGGAAGTTAAGCATATGGCTTGAAAGTGAAGGTAAGCGGGCTAAAGGGAGAGCAGGTTTCTGAAGGCATAACTCAACAACAGACCACCTTCCTACGCTTAGGATCATTGCGAAGGATTTTCGTAATGATAAATCCAATTTATTTTGTTGCTTTGTGGACTTTAGAAAGGCTTTCGATACGATTCCTAGATACAAACTTTGGAATAGATTACAAGAGCTAAAGGTTCCTCTCGAGTTGAGAGCTACCACTATAAGGTTATACAAGAATGTAATTGGCAAGCTAAAGAGCAATGAGGGGTGGTCGAAAGATATTAAGTGTAACATCGGAGTTAAACAAGGTTGCCCCCTCTCCCCTACCCTATTTGGCATTTACGTCGATAAGCCTGAAGGCTATTTAGAGGAAGTAGGATGTGATGGCACGATCTTAGTTGGGATAGTCGCCATCCTTCTTCTCTATGCTGATGATATTCTTCTTTTGGAAAGGTGCCCATCTGATCTTGATAAGCAACTCAGGCTTCTTAAGGATTTCTGCTCTACTATGGGTATGACTGTTAACACTGACAAAACAAAAGTTATGATTATCAAATCCAAGAAGGACACTTATGCTAATTTTATGGATGAAAATAATAACTTTGAGGAAGTGTTTTCTTACAAGTACCTAGGAATTGATATTCATCACAAGCTCAACTGGAGCCATAACATTGATAAAAGGATTAATGGGGGGTGGAAAGCTTAATTGTGTCTTGAAAATAATTGTAAAACAACAAACCTCGTAATATGGGATAAAAAGAACTTCCTCCTTGAAACTTTAGTCACTCCTGTTATCTTATATGGCTGTGAGGTTTGGGGTTGCAGCATCTCCAGATAATCATGAAGAAAGATTAAGCAAATCCAGAAGCATTTTATAACTTATAACCTGAAAATTAAAAGTAATACACCCTATCCTATTCTCCTTATAGAAGTAGGTCTTTCCCCTATTGAGAGCCTAGCTATGCTTAGGTTTCTGTTGTACAAGCACAAACTCAATAACATAGACAATCATAGACTTCCTAAGCTAACTTTAAATTCCAACCAAAACGACCTAAGGCTCAATTGAGGGTGGCATAAAGACACAAGGGCCTGGTTAAACTATTGGGAGATCAACGAAAATGATGCATTTCAAAACATAAATAACATTAAATATATTGTTACTTCTAAGTTCAAGGAAAAAATGTGGTGTGAGAAAGATTTAGCGGCTAAAAGAAAATTAAGTTATTATAAGAAGGTCATCAACCCCACCCTAGAAGATCAAAAGTATCTCTCTATTTTAACTAGCTCAAAGAAGAAAATTAATATAGCAAAGATTAGAATGAATTCCCATGAGCTCCATAGTGAAACAGGTCGTTGGGTAGTTCCTAAAATGCCATGGATGGAAAGGATCTACCATATATGTGAGAATAGGAACATCGAGGATGAAAACCACTTCCTCTTAGAGTGCCCCACATACAACTAGATTACATCTTAGACTCACAATCTTTGTTACAATACTGACCTTCCTAGCCTTTTACAATGTCAAAATTATAGTGAGCTCAGGAGGTTTCTCTCCAAGCTTTTTGAGCATAGGAATAAAATCTTAAATCAAAATAAATAATTTGTTTCTTTATGTCTGATAGACCATTGTTTGGTCTCAATGGATTTTAACCATCATCATCATCATCATCATCATCATCATATATTATTATATAAATATTATAATAATTATATAAACTCCTGACATAAAAGTGTAGTTCATATTTTAAGCTTTTTCCTAATAACATTTCTATAGAAGAAATTGCGCCTGAGAAAGAGGCAATGGCGACCCTCTGCAATGGAATCGCGATGGGTTGATCGTTATGGTTATCATGGGTATAGGCTACTGCAGATGCCGGCACCTAGCTGCAGCTACCCCTGACATGATTTTCTTGTTCGGCGTGCCTCCTCTCCCCTCTTTTTACCTGCCTTAGCCTTCATTTACACTTTCACTGCACCATTTTTACACTTTCATTGTTCAGGGTTTCTGGTCTTCTTTATTTGCACTCTGGCAGGTTTTGCTTTCACCCTTCCCTTCTCCCGATGGTTAGGCGCCTGTGCCTACCCCCGCTGCCCCGGCGTTTGACCCCCCACCCCCCACCCCCCCCAAGGTTTCCGTCCCTCCTTTGGTCCGTTTTCTTTGCTACTATCGGTGTCGGTCTCCCGTCGGCATCTGGTTTCAAGGTATAGCATTTAACAGTGCAGTTATCACTATGGACCTTGATGAAGTAGATTATTCGGAGGATCCTCTGGTGGAGGGCTCCATCTGGCAAACCTCGTTTGCTGCCTCTGAAGGTATGTATTGCGAGGAACTTTCTGCTAATATTGTTGATTATCCGCATCCCTTTGGTCCTATTCTCCCCTCCTCCGGTTTGCCGGATGAACCCTCATCCTGGTCGCAGTTTTCTGTGCCGTCCCCGGCTACTCTAGGGTTCCTATCAGACTACTTCCAACCCTATCTGGATTGTGCAGGTCCTTCTGCTCTGCCAGATCCCTTGTTTGCCCCTCTTCCCGGCTCATCATTTGACCCCCTTCCGCCTTCCGCCCTCCCCCCGGTCTCTGCACCTTCCATTCCCTCGGGCAGCTTTACATCGATCCCTCCCCTCTCCGAAGCCATCCCTATCAACCCTCTGATCCCTAACCCTCCCCCCCCTCGCCCACTGCCCCAGAAGCAGCGAAGGGTTCTGCTCCCTCTAGGCATCCCCCCTCCCGCTCCTTGAAGAAGCAGAGGGTTTTCAAATCCCGGCTCTCCGAGATATTCTTAGACTTGAGGAAGATATCCGGTGGGGGGACATGATGGACTATGCAGGCAGGGTCCTCGTAGGTCGCATTAGAGGGAGGGACTACTTGGCGGCTCATCTAAAAGCCTGGGCCACAAAAATATGGGGACATCACTTGGCAGATATCCCCTTCGTTCAGACGTTCATTTGAGGGTGGTTCGCGTTACGCTTCACAACGGCTTACCAAACTAGTTGGGTTCTCTCTTCTTTCTGGTACTTTGAAAACGCTCCTGTACTTCTCAAGCACTGGACTCCCCTCTTCGATCTGGAGACAGAACAAATTGGGGTTGGCCTAGTCTCGATAAGGCTTCCCGGTTTACCCCTTCAATACTGGTCAGAGGAAATTTTCAGGAAAATTGGGAACTCCCTTGGCATATTCATGGATTTTGACAAGTCGTATCAATCCACAGGGATGATGGCATATGCTAGAATCCTTGTTCGCCTCGATACCAGAGGCGGTCTAGAGTAATTCATCACTATTCAATGGAGGTCCTTCTCACGAAAACAGCCGCTTGATTATGAAGGTATCCCCTACCGCTGCAGACGATGCCACCAGGTGGGTTATCTTTACAAGGCTTGCCCTCTCTTACAGAAACTAAAGCAGGCTTCACAGGACCAGGATCAGGAATTGCCAGCGGAACAACATCCTCCCCCTGTGGTGGAGACTCAGCCGACTGAACATAACAAGACATCAGACATAGTGGATGCTCCACCTGGTCTAGCTTCGAAGAAGCGTGGCAAGACTCCTTTGCGACCTCCCTCTCCTCCACTGATACATTCCAGGGCTGCAAAAGGTGACGTCCTCTCTTCGGGTATGTCTCCTTCCACCTTTATCTCTGCATCTCATCTATCGGCTTCTATTTCGTCGCACTCTCCCCTTACATCTTCCCTGGATTTGTTCCCCCCTCCCCCTTCCTTATCTGGCCTCTCTTTGGGCTCACATATTCCCCTCTCTCCCCGCCAATCCGCCCCCCCTCCTATCCTGCCCCATCCCCTTGTCCCCCCCCCCGTTTACGCCACCTGCTCCCTCTCCTCTAACCCATCCCCTTCCCTCCCACCCCCGCCCCCTCGGTTAACTCTACCCCGAGGTATTCCACCCACTCGAGAGCGAAGGAGAGGCCCCTGGATGCTGTAGGTCTTGATGTGGAGTCCCCCCTGACTTCGCCCAAACCCGCAATAGGTAGACCCTCAAATCTTCACAAGGCGAAGGACGAAGCTAGGCTGGAGGTCGCCCAGAGCAAACAGAAAACTATTGAAAGGGTTCTTAGAGCAAAGGACACCCTTTCCCCCTCCCTCCATGAAGCTTGTCTCCTACAACTGTAGGGGTTTGGCTAGCCCTGAGAAAGAATTAGCCCTAAAGCGACTATTACTCTCTGAGATGGTCGACATGATCCTTTTACAAGAGACCCTCTATATGGCTAACACGATCATTCCCCTCATGAAATCTTGGTTGACTGACTGGAAATTCCATGCATTGGATGCCTCTGGGCGATCTAGGGGGGATTTCCATGGCTTTCAAGAACAAAACTATTGATATAAAGAACATTTGGGGAGGTGAGGTATTTATTGGAGGTTATATTTCCTCCAAAGATTTGGAGAGGGAGATTCGAGTCATAAATGTCTACGGGCCATGTCAAAACAGAGAGACCCACTGGAGAAGGCTTCTCAGCACCTCTCTCTTCCAGGCAGATAATGTAATCCTTGGTGGTGACCTGAACTTCTCCTTGGGTTTCATGGAATCATGGGGCCATATCGCTTAGATAGACCCGCTATCTGATGCTTTCCTACAATTACTCGAAGACCATCTCTGGATTGACATCCCCTCGGCAAGCATACAGCACACCTGGAAAAACAATCGTTCTGGTAGCCAAAGTTTGGCTCGGAGACTGGACCATTTTCTCATTAAGGAAGCCTTTTATGCCAGATTTCCACGTGCTAGGAAATGGGTAGGCAATGGCAGTATCTCGGACCATCGGCCCATTTTTCTGGAACTGGATGATAGCTCACCCAAGATCTCTGCCCCTTTCAAATTCAACTCTATCTGGCATAGGGACCCCTCCTACATCAGTTTGGTCACTGAGTACTAGTAATCTCACCCGATCACAGGGGAGCCGGATCCAGCAAAAGGGTTTGTTAAAAACCTCAAGGAGATTAAAGGTCTATCCAAGAGATGGACGCACAAGAAGAGGGAATAGGAGGATAATTGTCTCAAGCTTGCCAAACAGGTCATCTCTCAATCTCAAGAGCAATCAGAGGGCACCTTCTCCTCCCTCGATCAAAAGGAACAATACATCCATCTGATCAAGCAGAGAACCCAAACTCTCATGGAAAGAGAAGGAAGCTGGTGTCTTAGAAGCAGAGCAACTTGGCTCAAGGAAGGCGATGATAACATCAAGTTCTACCACCGCTTCGCAAATGGGCGAAAGGCCATAAACACCATTTGGGAGCTCTAGAATGACCAGGGATACAAAGTTAACACCTCCAGAGAATTGGCTGCCCTAGCCACCTCTCACTTCAAAAGCATATACCCGGCCTCCGGTGAGGCCAACATTCTAGAGGTAATGCGCAAACCAGAACTTTTCCCTCGATTTGTTGAGGGGGATGAGGCAGATGAACTATCCAAGGAGGTATCCCTGGGGGAACTTGAAGTCACCATTAAGGGCTTTCAAAGAGACAAGAGCCTAGGACCCGACGGCTGGCAGGCTGAATTCTACCTGGCTTTTTTCGACATCCTGGGCCATGACCTGCTAAGGGTGGTGGAGGACTGCCGCCTCTCATGAAGAATGTCTCCTGCTATAAAATCCACCTTCATCGCCCTCATCCCCAAAGCTGACAAGCCCTCCTCATTCAATTATTTCCACCCCATCTCTCTGTGTAACTGCCTGTACAAAATCATAGCCAAAATCATTGCTAATCGGCTTAAGCCCATCCTCTCGACTCATATCTCGTCCGAGAAGTTTGCTTTCCTTCAGCACCGACAAATCCATGAGGCAGTTGGAACTACTCAGGAGCTCCTCCACTCTATGCACTCTAAGAAGCTGAAAGGCATGATTCTGAAGGTGGATTTAACAAAGGCCTTCGACAAAGTGAATTAGCTCTATATCTATCTGCTCCTCACACACCTGGGTTTTCCCTTCCTATTGATCAAATGGATTATGAGTTGTGTCATAGATGTCACTTACAGTGTTCAATTAAATTGAGCTCCCACTCATTTCTTCTCGGCCGAAAGAGGCTTAAGGTAGGGATGTTCGCTCTCCCCCCTACTCTTCATCATCATCATGGAAGGCCTCAGCTGATCAATTGGAGCCAAACATAGCAGGGGCAGGATTGTGGGCATCATGATCACGGAAAAGTTTCCATTTAATGCACCTTCTGTCTGTGGACGATGTCGTCATCTTCTTGAATGGCAACATCTGAGACACCACAGTCCTATAACATGTCTTTGAACTCTTCCAGAAGGCAACAAGCATGGCTATCAACATCCACAAGTCCACTTTGACTGCTACAGATTGCTCCCGGCAAGAAGTACATTTTTCCCTTCGTCGTTTCCCTTTCACTCTACTTTCTTTGGAGGAAGGACTGAAGTATTTGGGCTTTCGACTGAAGGCCCTGGGCTATAAAATTGCAGACTAGACCTAGCTCATCTGTAAGGTAGAAAAGCGACTTAACAATTGGTACAACAGATACCTTTCATGAGCTGGTAGGTTGGTCCTCATCAAAGCTGTATTGGAAGCAACCCTAGTTTACTGGATGACCTTGGCTTGGATCCCTAAGGGAATTTTAGCAAGGCTCAAAAGTATCTGCAACAGCTTTCTATGGAAGGGAAAAAAGTAGGGTAGCCTCTTTCTTTGGTTAAGTGGGACACCATCTGTCGACCCAAAAAATGGGGAGGATGGGGCATCAAGAAATTGGACATCTTCGCCAAAGCTCTGGTAGCAAAATTGGGATGGCAGCTCATAACTACATGGAGTCTCTGGAAAAAAGCTGCCCATGCTAAGTACATCTCTCCATCTAGCTCTATGGACTGGATCAGCCAGGACCACCGTAACACCAACATCATTTCCTCCATCTGGAAGGCAGTACTAAGCTCACTCCCCCTCATCCCAGAGGGTCTAACATGGAGGATTCGAGAAGGAAATGTTGTTTGTATTGGGGTCAACCCCTGGATTGGATGTTGGAACACCCACAGGATCCCAGTTGAAGTGTTGGGTTTCCTGGTAGATCATGGATACACACACCTATGTCACATTGCCGATTCCACAAATTCCACCTTATTTCAGCAGTCCTGGAAATCGGCCCATGACCTACAACTTCCGGCCTGGGATTTATTTACTGATGCCCTCACACAAGCTCACATTAGGATCACTGAAGGAGAAGATGAAATTGTGTGGGCTCATGCCAAGAACGGCATATACTTGCCAAAGGAAGGATACTTAAAGCTCATGGAAGCTCACAAACCGGAAAATCTAGAACCATGGTGGAAGGCTCTTTGGAAATTAAAAGCAGCCCCTAGAACGTGAGTACTCATGTGGTCCATCCTTTTCAACAAAGTACCGATTGGCCTAAACTTGATGAAGAGATCCTTTCATGGACCTTTCCGGTGTCACTTGTGCAGATGCAACGGGGAAAGCACTGAACACCTCTTCCTAGATTTCCCTATCATCTCTGAGCAATGGAACCTCACACTGGCATAGTACCCCCACCTTCAGGGTTGGCGTGGGGGAAACCTCCGAGAGGCTTGGCTTTGCTGGCTAGGTGGACATAAAGGAAAGGACCGAAATCTGTCGTTGCTGATGAGCTGGGCCTCTTGGACAGCTCACAACCGAGCCATTTTCGAGCTCAAAATCCCCCACTGGCCTTCAATCAGATCTTGAGTCATAGCTGATTTTGACTCTATCCCTGAGGATCCCCCTCAACCTCCCCCTAGGTACCTCCACCCGGAATCCATTGACAAATCATATGCATGGGCCTATTTTGACGGGTCAGTCCAAGATGAGGGCTGCGGAGGGGGAGCCATCCTCTACCTTAGTGACTCCCACTGCTTCAAACTCCAAATGCACCTGGGCAGAGGCACAAACAATTTTGCTGAGCATACCGGTACAAAACACCTCCTTCATTTTGCCCTTGAGAGAAACCGCACCCAGCTCCAACTCTTTGGGGATTCCAAACTGGTCTGCGACTGGCTGAATAGATCATCTCATTGCTCTGCTTTATCATTGACGCAAATTTTGGATGAGGCCCATAGATTGATAACATTGTATGCCGTCACATCTACAAGGAGCACAACACAGGGGCAGATCACCTTTCAAAGGAGGCAGTGTTATAGACATTTTTGGGCACTACAACCCCAAGCATGAAATTTCCATAAACCAAGGGCTCCTAAGTCCCTAAAAGTGTTGTTCTAACCCCCAAAGGAACAAGGTCAACAGATTACAGCTTCTCCCAGAAGTTCTCAATGAAAAACTGCTTAGAATTGGTCAAAACAAGATCATTTCAGCTGCTCCACTAGCCAAGTGCGTTGCATCTCACCTAAATACAATGTGTGGGTGTGTTGAATTTCAAAAATCCCTTCTATGGGGTGTGATGGACGAGAAATGACAAATGGCAGTGTCATTCCGCAAGGTGGAGAGGCAATGGAAGCTTCCAGAAACTTCTCCTATGACACTTGCCTCTCTGAATTCAACCAAGGATGAGTAAGAGCTCATCAATCTCCAAGTGGAAGCAAGAACTATCGGAGGGAAGACACTAATCAAATCATAAGCTGACTCATCTCCATTACAGATATCTATATATGGATCCCTCATCCCAGAGATCCAGGGGTTGGAATTTTGCATATTGTAAGGAATTGCTATTGGTTTTTTGAGACAAACATCAGATTGTTGGGTGATCTAAGCTTTGTATGAGGTGAAGAGGGGCTTCCTTGTTGAGAGGTTGATGCTGGGTCAGAACAACTGGTTGTAACTCCTCTTGGCTCTTTCTTGTTTATCAATAAAAGCTATTCAATTTTTCCTCCATACTCTTGTGTCATTGATATTTGCTGCATTTGTATGGTCAATTTACATCTGATCCTAGATTGTTTATGATTATAGATCAATGTCTTTGTATAGTGCTATGCTACTGTGATCTTACAGGTACTTTGTGAAGCTGGGCGTGCAAGGGAACAAGTAGCGAAAAACTATCAAGGAAGAGAGGAATCAAATCAGGAGATTAGCGCAAGACAGAGGTTGGTCTTCTTGTTCCTCTCTATCTATAATTCATAAAGGAAAAACGAAAGTAGCTTTACTCTATTGTTTCTAAGGTAGCTGTCACACCTTAGTGGGATAGACCAGTTCTGTATAGACACGTTTCCCTGTAACAAAATGGCGACTCCTCTGGGGACGAATTAGTTTGTTTGTTTATCTTCCTTGTTGTCTATTTCATGAACTTACAGGTAGCATTCGAACTGCATTTGCCATAGAAAATGCAAAGTAGATAAGTGCTACTTCAGTCCATCTACGGGATCTGTTTATGATTTAAACAACTGATTCACAAACTCTCTGATTGCCTTTGTGATAGCTCTTAGATCCTCCTTAGATCTACCCTTGATTGTTGTATTACTGATTACCTTTTGCTCGGCCAAAACCAATGAACTGAACTGCAAACTGTGACCCGGAACCCAAACAGAGTCTCATTTCTGGCCCAGCGCAGGTACTGTTTAGAGAATCTGAACTTCAGCACACTTCCCGAGTGGAGAAAGTGTGCTGCATTTCAAATTCCCTATGTTGCAGGTGCGTTGATCAGACTAGGCTTTGTGCAGTTTTGGTTTCTGTGATTCATTCTTTCCAGTTCTATTCCTGAATTTTGCTGCCTGTGATCAGTATATGTCTATTTGAAACCCCTTTTCCTTGCTGTTATTCCGCCTCCTTTGTAAAAAAGAACTGTAAATTTTTTTGTGTGTTTGTTGCGTCATTTTCAGTTCTCCTTTGCAAAAGTAGCGTAATCGTACTATCGTCCTTCCATTTGAAACTATCGCAAGTGTCGATTTCGATTATAGGAAAGAGTTTGATTGCTGTTGATGGCCGATTATCCCGTTAATATTGTTTTTGGTCTGAATTTGTAAATTTTCTAGTGTCGAAAACAAGTATTCATTTCAAAATCATAAGGTGTTGTGATCGTCTCCATTTTTGATTTCGAAAAGAAACTTGTTGATATTTGTCGCTTGAAAAGAAATTCAGATTTGTGCATCAACTTTCTTCTTATCATTCATATACTAAGAAAGTCAAAAACAAATACATGCATGTGCATTTGCATATAGACGGTTTGATTGGTTTGATTTAGGAAAGTGCATTTAGAGTGTGCTCTTTGCTCTTTGTGAAAAGATTTTGTCTTTCTTTGCTTAGTAGCTAGGATTTTCATTGCACAAAGAAGATAAAAAGTTTGTTTATCATCTTAGATTGAATTTTAGGAATTACATCTACATCTCACGGTGAACCTGAAAGGTAAACTTCATAAACAAGATCAACTATAAAATAAATTCAATGAAGCTAACAATGCTTTGGAACTTAATGCACAACATTTAGAAGTCTAGGCTAGAGACGTATTCCAGTGTCATAAAGCCTGGTAACTGTTGTTCTCACTGATGGTTGGGTGATTCCTCCACTTTGAGACGATAAGTGCCTGTACGGACTTGTGCTCCCACGTGCCATCGAGTATATTTTGGGAGACCCCAGTAGGCTTAATCCTTTGTCCATAGGAAGCCGTGTCTACCGCCCTATCGATCGCAGTGCACTGAACACAACATTCGCGAAGATTGACTGTCGTACCGTAAAAAGTATTCTACAGTTTTGCGATTGGTTTAGTAATCCCTCTACCTAGATTTCAGAGCAGTCCCTTTTGTTCCTTTTCAGACTCTTTAACAGAAAAGGTCCATTTGAGCACTTGTCACTTCAGGCTCATTAAAAATCGAAGGAGACTAGAGTCATCTTTTGTTTTTTCTTGACTCTTAAAAATTGAAAAAACAAGTTGTGTCAAAGCGTCTAAAATTTATTTTAAACAGAATATTCATTACCCTTTCCTACATTGATCTTGGGTCGAGAAAATGGAATCCACCAACCAAGGAATTCCCCTTGGAGGAAATCCTAGTCCCTTCTCCTCTTGGGGAGATGTTGGTGCAGCCCATATGGCCACATTGTCGCTTCCAGGACTGATGATCGGTTTGCCTGCATGGCTCTTCTCAACCTCTATCGTTCAGAACACCGCAATTCCTGAACAATCAAGTCAGCAACTAGATGAGTCCAGAGTTACCCACCAACCTTGTACTTCCTCTAATTCTTCTTCTCCTCCTTCCTCTTCACTTGATGGGGCTGGTAAAGCCAAAAATCAAGTACCTGAGAAGAAGAAGGAAAAGAAAAAGAAAGAGAAGAAGAAGAAGGAGCCAGAAGCGAATGGGGGCAAACGAGCGTCGTCTAGCGAAAATCCGCACACTGCACCGACCAGGCCTAAATTGCCATGTGTCATTTGCAAAGGAGACCACTGTCATAGAGATTGTCCTTGCATCCCTCGAATCTTAAGGGACTGGTCTCCTCATTTGCACAACCCAGTGTCGTCAACCTCTGATGATCATGTTGAAAACACACCATCGACTAGTGAAAGTGAAGCCTTAGGACAAAAAGCAAAATATAGATTTCCTTGTAAATTGTGCGAAGGTGATCATGCCATCCACCGTTTTCCCTTCTTAGGCGAGGCTAAAAGAGTTTTGGACGATCGTCCTGTTTCACCGTTACGACTTCCTCCTGGATATAAAAAACTCTTGCCGAGTCCGTCACTAGTTGAAAATCCAGCTGGCCCGCTCAGGTGGTCGGCTGAAGCATCTATCATTGAAGATAAACCATCTGAACCCATACCAGATGAAAGTCAAAAGGTCGAGGTGGTAGTTGACCCTGTCATGCCTTCAAAGGTTCCATCTTCAAATGATACAGTCACCGAAGAGAACAAGGATGACACCGTCCAAATTATTTTCGTAAGCACAGACTCCAATGAACATGGGGGCAATTTACTGGTTCCTTTACTGCAGGAAGGAAGTTCGTCAGAGTCATACCCGGCCGTCTATTCGGTCCCACCTCCAAGCAAACTAGTTGTCTCCTTTGATTGGAATCAACTAGGCAGACCCCATTTACCAGCTAGTATACCATTCCGAATCGTTGTTCAACTATACAGAATGGTTATGGCTGGTACCATCATAGATGAAGGGGCTTCTGTGAGTATCCTTTCCTCGACTGCTTGGAAAGCTCTTGGTTCGCCATCTCTTTTGCCTGAGATGAGAAATCTAACAGGATTTGATAAAGGAACCAGTCGACCGTTAGGGATTCTTCCCAATGTGCCCATAACATTGAGGGAGAAAACCGTTCATATGAATGTAATGGTAGTTCAAGGACCCTTGGATTATAATCTACTCCCTGGACGAGACTATATTTATTGCATGGGAGCGATTGTCTCCTCACTCTTTAGAGTAATGTGTTTTCCGCACGAAGGAAGAGTGGTCAAGCTTGTAGACCAGCTTTCATTCCCCAGATCACACAGAGAAAATAGTCATATACCATCCCTGAATGGTCTTTTCACGCAAGAAATGTCCCAACCTCCAGTTCGTCCACCCAATGAGCACGAGTAATCCGGGGGATATGACTGAAACCCAGGGGTCATGCACCCTGGTCTGCTTCGACAGGAAAACTTCGGGTATAGGGTAGGTTTCCGCGAGAGCATATGACCTCCATACTCCCGTCCGTGATTGGAAGAGGGAGTTGGACTGGAATAAGATTCTCTTGTCAAAGTTATGTGAGTTGGCGGGCATCGCCACTCACCTTTGTCTATTTCGGTAGACATCGCCGAAGAAGTGTTTTGTTTGCGTTGTGAATAGAACAATATTTGGTAACCTGTAAGAGGTAGACCTCTCTCGGTAAAACAAATGTTTTGACGGAAAGAAGAAGGGGTAACCTTGAAACTCTGTTTTATACCTGGGGGCATGAAAACGTTTTGGCGTGCAAGAAAAGAGCGATCATTTATCTATTTTTTGGATTGGTCGTTTCCTAACTTGCATTAAGAAAGGATCTGGGACAAAACTCTAAAAAATTCGTTTTTAAATGAGACATTCTTATTATACGACTGGATTAATCGAGCAGTTTTAGCACATAGTTCAAGCTCGTTAAAAAATAAACATAAGCCACGAGCAAATGTTCCCCCCCGCATTTAAGCTCATTAAAAAATGAACTATTCCCCGGTAAATAACCATCATGAATGTAGTACTTCAGCCATTAATGCCTTGGTCATGTTTGCACCATCACCTCCACTTTGGCATTGGCCAATCGTTCACCTCCATTTGATTGTTTACCCATTTTGAGGAACAGCTGCGAAGAGTGATATCACTAGCCATCCTTGTAACACTGCCGTGATTGGAAAATTCCAAACCTTACTTGGAATCAGTTGCTACCCATTTTATCACTCGTTCCTCAAAAGACGAGTCTCCTTTAATCTCTTTTCAACTGACTTGTAAAATATGAAAAGTTTGTCGAGCCATTGGCCTCTCCATCTCGTTAAAGGGACCGGAAGTGCTATCCCTCCTCTAAATTTTAATCTTTTTGGGCCTGAGAGATTATTACACAAAAAGATCGAGCGCTTGTTTTGTTCGGCTCATTAAAAGTATCGAAAATTCATCCCTTCTGTATTGTTTTATACTTTTTTGGACTTAAGGGATTAGATGACGAAAAAGGAATTTTGGAGTTACCTTTACGTTCCTTTTCAGACTCTCTAAAATTGAAAAGGACCGAGTTATCTTTGTCGTTAAACTCATTAAAATTTTAATAGCGACAAACTTGTCTATAGACGAGAATGAGTTTCACTATTGCTAGGCTCGTTAAAACATAGCGATGGGTTTGCCTGAAGGGAAAATTATAGAACAAGCATATGTTATCCTCCTCAAGCTTGATAAAAACAAAGAGGTACTCGTCAGCAATGACTGGGGAAAATTGGGAAGAAAACTTGAAGAAACTTTGTTGCTAGATAGTCGCTCTTGAACATGGCACTTTCACTCTGCATCCAAGTCGGGTTGGGTTGTTTCATTCACCGGTCACATCACCATGGTCCCATCATACCATCAACATTTGGGGTTAATGCTACCAATCCATCACGTCAGTGTCGCCGATATGTTCAAGAGAAGTCATTCAGAGAATTCACCTGTGTCTCACCCAGTACAATACATTTATACTCCATTCTTTCATTACCGCCACCCTGAACCTTATATCACCAGACCGTTTTCACCTCCATTAAAATCATTTGCTCAGTTCCGTGTCATTGATGTGGGATTCATTAAGGCCCTCCTATGACAGATCACTTCTTGTCGACATCAGCTCATTATCCAAGAAGTTGATCCAGGAACACCCCATTCAGTACTTTGAAGCTTGCATGCCTCAATGGCAAGTTTCTCACTTCCGGCGATAGGTTTACACCAATTACCTTCGACCGAAAGATTTTGCGTGGTGTTTGACGCCAAGTCCTTTATTCACACCACATGAATTGTACTGCAGTACCTTGAGGGTCATTATCATTATCGGTGATTCCTCTCGCGCTTGTTAACAGCTTACATCATTGGCTGGTAATCAAGCGATGTCTTTCCATGTTCGACTTCAAAACATTTCTCAGATGGATAGACTTGTACTTCGAGTGAAGATCAAACGAGATTGAGGACCCAAGGTCTAGTTTCATCCATCTGGGCTGCGATATACATTCAGGAAAATAAAAACATCAAATGTACATCATTGCTGCATAGATAATCATCCAATCAAAGGGATGATGGCTCTATCAGAATCATCAGTCTTCACTCAGACGATTGTCTATCCTATATACATGAAAATGAATTTATAAGGTTGAACATGGGAATGTCTGCCTTAGATAGATCATGAAAATATTATGAAGATAATGCATTGTATTGTATCTTATTACAGGTCTCCTCCCGGCTTGAAAGAACTTCAGATCCTCATAATAAAGCATTTCACCTGACATCAAAAGATTAACGACCTCATGCTTCAGGTGGCAACTGTTATAGATATTTTTGGGCACTACAGCCCCAAGTATGAAATTTCTATAAACCAAGGGCTCCTAAGTCCCTAAAAGTGTTGTTCTAACCCCCAAAAGAACAAGGTCAACAGATTACAACTTCTCCCAGAAGTTCTCCATGAAAAACTGCTTAGAATTGATCAAAACAGGATCATTTCAGCTAATCCACTGGCCAAGTGCGTTGCATCTCACCTAAATACACTGTTTGGGTGCGTTGAATTTCAAAAAGCCCTTCTATGGGTTGCGATGGATGAGAAATGACAAATGGCAGTGTCATTCCGCAAGGTGGAGAGGCAATGGAAGCTTCCAGAAACTTCTCCTATGACACTTGCCTCTCTAAATTCGACCAAGGATGAGTAAGAGATATCAATCTCCAAGTGGAAGCAAGAACTATCTGAGGGAAGACACTAATCAAATCATAAGCTGACTCATCTCCATTACAGATATCTATATATGGATCCCTCATCCCAGAGATCCAGGGGATGGAATTTTTCATATTGTAAGGAATTCCTGTTGGTTTTTTGAGACAAACATCAGATTGTTGGGTGATCTAAGCTTTTTATGAGGTGAAGAGGGGCTTCCTTGCTGAGAGGTTGATGCTGGGTCAGAACAACTAGTTGTAACTCCTCTTGGCTCTTTCTTGTTCATCAATAAAAGCTATTCAAGTTTTCCTCCATACTCTTGTGTCATTAATATTTGCTGCATTTGTATGGTCAATTTACATCTGATCCTAGATTGTTTATGATTATAGATCAATGTCTTTGTATAGTGCTATGCTACTGTGATCTTACAGGTACTTTGTGAAGCTGGGCGTGCAAGGGAACAAGTAGCGAAAAACTATCAAGGAAAAGAGGAATCAAATTAGGAGATTAGCGCAAGACAGAGGTTGGTCTTCTTGTTCCTCTCCATCTATAATTCATAAAGGAAAAACGAAAGTAGCTTTACTCTGTTTGTTTCTAAGGCAGCTGTCACACCTTAGTGGGATAGAGAAGTTCTGTATAGATGCTTTTCCCTGTAATAGGCAGCACGCTGGCAGGAAGAGGATTGGTTAATACAGGAGCAAATTGATGACACTTTCCATCAATATTATCATAGGCCTTTCATAGACTGACAGAGGCACCTGGAGACTTAAAAAACTCTATATTTTAATTTCTTAATGGTTTTTTTAGTTTTTTGTACGCAGTTTAAATTTCTGTACATACCGGCTATAGAACTTCTGTTAAAACAATCTAGTGTTATCACATTTTTGAGACAACAGGATCTCCCTGCGTGGAGAATACAGTTCCACTGCTCTTTTTCTGTCGTTGGTTATTTTTGAAAACTTTGATAAACAACAGCATCATTGAGATTTACATGACCTCCCTACGTGGAGAGTATAGTTTCTTTCTGTTGGCAGTTTCGTCAAACAGTCTGTTGAGGCAACCAGCCTCAATATGAATATGCTATGGCACCTACAAAATGTAATTTCTCTTTTACTAATAGAAATTACAACTTTTTCCAAGGGAAAAAAAAATAATTATATAAACTCCTAATATATATTAATTAACAATAAGAATAGCTCGTAATAATATTAGATTATCGTTATACTACTAAAATAATATAATAATATAAAATTAAAAAAAATAACAATTATATTGTATTATTATTATAATAATAAAATATAATAATAACAATAATAATATCTTATTATAATATTATAATAATATTACATTATTATTATAATATTCAAATTTAATTATTGTTATAATAATAATAAAATCAATATTATTATAAAATATTATTATAATAATAACAATAAAGGCCAATTATTTATAACAAGTAATAACTATACAAATAATAGCAACTATATTCTTATATATTTACATATTTATGATTATTATATTAATATTATTATAATAATATAAACTCATAATAATAATAATAATAATAATTATTATTATTATTCTTAGGCTTTAGTATTTTGAATATTTATCTTAGGGTTTGTATACATTGGGTTAATTATTATTGGTATTTAGGATTATTAATAACTATATAAATAACTATATAGGATTATTAATAACTATTTACATATTAACAATTTATATATATTATTATATATATATTATATGAAATAATATAAACTCCTAATATATATTAATCAATAATAAAATACCTCATAATAATATTAAATTGTCATTATATTATTAAAATAATATAATAATATAAAATTTAAAAAAAATCATAACAATTATATTGTATTATTATTATAATAATAAAATATAATAATAATAATAATATCTTATTATAATATTATATTAATATACAAATATAATTATTATTATAATAATAATATAATCAATAATTTTTTTCTAGTAGGTAAGCACCCACAGGGGATTTGAACGAGTGACCTATCGCAAGGACTCCCTTAAAAATGCACCCATTCACCGTCAATCCAAAGCCTTATGGGCTATAATATAATCAATATTATTATAATATATTATTATAACAATAACAATAAAGACTAATTATTTATGATAATTAATAGCTATAGAAATAATAGCAACTATATTCTTATATATTTATATATTTATCATTATTATATTAATATTATTATAATAAAATAAACTAATAATAATAATAATAATAATAATAATATCATTATTATTATTATTATTAGGCTTTAGTATTTTTAATAGTTATCTTAGGGTTTGTATACATTGGGTTTATAATATTAGCCCCTTTTGTTTATTATTAGCTAAGGGTTTAATACTAAAATCCCAAGGGATTATGAACCAACAAAAATAATATTAAACAAAAAGGGCTAATATTATAAACCCAAGGAACTTATAAACTCAAATCTTTAATATTATAAACCTAAGGAATTAGTGAACCCAACAGATAAATATTAAAAACCTAAGGGATGAAGAAGCACAAGGAATTAATATTACAAACAGAAGAAAAACATAAAGATGACCATGATTGATATTATAAACCCAAGTTAATAATAAACCCAAAGGATTAATACTAAAACCCTAAGGGATTATGAACTGAAGAAAATAATGTTAAACCCAAGGGACTAATATTATAAACCCAACATTGGTAAACCCTAATATAAATATTAGAAAGACAAAAATAAACATGGTTTATTTTCATGGTGAGAGAATCCTTGTCACAATGTGACATTCAACCATGGTTGGCCATGGTTTCCTATGATTGACAATGGTTGACCATGATCGATATTATAAGCCTAAGGGAATAATAAACCCAAGGTATTGATATTATAAACCCCAAGGAATTATAAAACTAAGGTATTAAAACAAAAACCCCAAGGGATTATGAACCCAAGGGAATAATATTAAACCCATGGGACTAATATTATAAACCCAGCATTGTTAAACCCAAATATAAACACTACAAAAACTAAAATAAACATGGTTTATTTTCACGGTGAGTCAATATTTGTCAAAATGTGACATTCAACCAAGGGACTAATACTATAAAACCAACATTGATAATTCCAAATATAAATACTACAAATACTAAGATAAACATGGTTTATTTTGATGGTGAGACAATTCTTGTCACAATGCGACATTCAACCATGGTTGACGATGTTTGGCTATGATTGACAATGGTTTACCATGATTTATATTATCAAGCAAATGGAATAGTAAACCGAAGAGATAAATACTAGAACCCAAGGGATATGAAGCCAAGGGAATAATATTAAACCCATGTGACTAATATTATAAACTTCACATCGAGTAAATGCAAATATCAATACTATAAACACTAAAATAAACATAGTTTGTTTTGATGGGGACACAATCCTTGTCCCAATGCGACATTCAAACATGGTTCACCATGTTTGGCTACAATTTATATTATAAATGTAAGGGAATAAAAAAACCCAAATTTTGATATTATAAACCCAAATGAATAATAAACCAAAGGGAGTAATACTAAAACCCCAAGGGAGTATGAACCCAAGGGAACAATATTAAGCCCAAGGGACTAATATTATAAACTCAATATTCGTAAACCCAAATATAAATATTACAAACACCAAAATAAACATGTTTTATTTTCATGGTGGGAGAATCTTTGTCAAAATGTGACATTCAAGCATGGGACTAATATTATAAATCCAACATTGGTAAACCCAAATATAGATACTACAAACACTAAAATAAACATGGTTTATTTTGATGGTGAGACATTTCTTGTCACAATGCGACATTCAACCATGGTTGACCATGTTTGGCTATGATTGAAAATGGTTTACAATGGATCAATACCAAAACCCAAAGGGATTATGAACCTAAGGGAATAATATTGAACCCATGGGACTAATATTAAAAACCCAACATTGTTAAACACAAATATAAACACTTCAAACACTAAAATAAACATGGTTTATTTTCATGGTGAGTCAATATTTGTCAAAATGCGGCATTCAACCGAGGGACTAATATAATAGAACCAACATTGGTAAACCCAAATATAAATACTACAAATACTAAAATAAACATGGTTTATTTTGAGAGTGAGACAATTCTTGTCACAATGCGACATTCAACCATGGTTGACGATGTTTTGCTATGATTGACAATGGCTTACCATGATTTATATTATCAACCAAAGGTAATAATAAACCCAAGGGATTCATATTATAAACCCAATTGAATAATAAACCCAAGGGATAAATAATAAAACCCAAGGGATTATGAAGCCAAGCGAATAATATTAAACCCATGGGACTAATATTATAAACTTCACATCGAGTAAAGGCAAATATCAATACTACAAACACTAAAATAAACATAGTTTATTTTGATGGTGAGACAATCCTTGTCACAATGCGACATTCAAACATGGTTCACCGTGTTTGCCTATGATTTATATTATAAACCTAAGGGAATAAAAAACCCAAATTTTGATAGTAGAAACCCAAATGGATAATAAACTGAAGGGAGTAATACTAAAACCCCAAGGGAATATGAACCTAAGGGAACAATATTAAGCCCAAGGGACTAATATTATAAACCTAATATTCATAAACCCAAATATAAATATAAAAAACACTAAAATAAACATGTTTTATTTTCATGGCGAGGCAATCTTTGTCAAAATGTGACATTCAAGCATAGGACTAATATTAGAAACCCAACATTGGTGAACCCAAATATAAATAATACAAACCCGAAGACAAATATTATAAACATTGAAATAAACATGATGTACCATCATTGATTTTCATATTGAGACAATCCTTATCACAATTCCATGTCGGACCATGCTCGACATCTTAATAAACCGTGTTTGACTCAGGAATAATAAACCGAAGGGAATGATATTATAAACCCAATGGATTAATACTAAACCCCAAGACATTATGAACCAAAGGGAATACTATTAAACAAAAAGGAATCATAAGATAAAACCAAGGGAATAAAAAACCCAAGGGATTGATATAATAAACCCAAAGGAATAATAAACCCAAGGGATTATATTTATTTCCATGGTGAGACAATCCTTATCACAATGTCACATTCAAGCATGGTTGACCATGGTTGGCTATGATTGACAATGGTTTACCATGATCGATATTATAAACCTAAGGGAATAAGAAACCAAAGGGATTAATATGAGAAACCCAAAGGAATGATAAAATGAAGGGATTAATACTAAGACCCCAAGGGATTATGAACCCAAGGGAATAATATTAAACCTATCGGACTAATATTATAAACCCGACATTGTTAAACCCAAATATAAGCACTACAAACACTAAAATAAACATTGTTTATTCTCATGGTGAGTCAATCTTTGTCAAAATGCGACATCCAACCAAGCGACTAATATTATTGGTGAGCACCAGTATTGTAGCAATAATGCTGCAACTCCTAGGTTTCCTACTTTACTTTTATCAACCTGGTAGTTCATAACAAACTTGGAAGCAACGTTGCTATATAAACAAGTACTAGTTCTTACTACAGGCTGTCACCTGGTCAGCTAGCGCAAGATCACTAGATAACTTCTATGAATTCCAAAAGAAGCTTTATATGTGATGAACTAAAGGAAATCTTACCCTATAGAGGCTACTCTACTTACAGAAAGTGAAAGAAGATTGAAATGTGAAGTAAACCTAGCAAACCCTGATTAACCAGCTAATCCTACTTTTGCAGAAAGAGAGATGAAACACCATAAATGAATGCCATTACCTACTTAGGAAGTAACCAACATCTATTCATGCTATTTGTAGAAGGAAATGAGAAAAAAAAAAAAATGGATTTTTATGTATTTTTAGGTGAAATTGTCATGCATGTAATTTATTTGTATGTGAATGTGGGAGCGATTAGGTTGTAATGGAGGGTGAATTTGGAGCTTTCAGAGGTGTACGAAGGTGTGGAGGGGTCCTAGGAGGTCCCAGGTGACCTTTTGGAGGCTTTCCCTATAATCGGACTTCAAAAAGACATGTACATGAAAATCTACTGGAGGCTGCAGGGGATCTACAAGAGGTCTACATGAGGTCTATAGGAGGATGCCGAGAGATATTTGAGAGGTTTTTAAGGTGGGAAAATGGGTGGAAAGGGTAGCTGATGGCTAGGAGGATGTGTTAAGGTTTCTAAGGTTCATCAAGGAGGATTAGGGAAGAGAAAGATGGTTGGACTTGTTCAAGGAAAGAGAGGAAAATTCATGAGAAAAGTGCATAAAATTAAGGCAGATTTGTGAGGGACTTTGGATGACCTGTGGAACATGGATCAAAAAGTGATGGTGATGGATTATTGGTTGACTTAGTGTGAGCAGAGATGTACTGCAAGAGAACTAAAAATCAAACACTAAGACTAAGCAGGCAAAGAAACTAGCTACACTAAAAAATAGAATTGTTCATAAAGCTAGTCTAAATTCTGATCTAGGGAAGTAAATGCTGAAAAATTCTATATGGAAAGAAAACAAGGAAGGAAATTTATTGTAAATACATAAATGAGCATGGTGAAATGGATCTACAGCAAAGCATGAACCTTCTAACAAGCTGCAACACTGTAAATCCTATGGCAAAGGCAAATCTGTGTTTTTTGTGGCAGCAAGAGGGTCTTGGCCTCAGTTCATGATCCAAAAGGGATGAAAGGAGGCCAAGGCTCTGTTGATGGCCTTTTTGTATCTTTTTCCTATCATTGTTCGACTTGATACAACAAACTAAAATGGGAACAACCTTTTAAATCACCGAAAGTAACCTATCCTTAAGCAAGAAAGAAATCTATCTAACAACAATGAATTCATAAACTGAAACAAACATATAAATACAAAACAATAGGTGCTTGGCTACCTAGATTGGGCCCTAACTCAAGAGCTTCAGCCCTCTGAGGTAACTCAGTGCTATCTGAGAAACAATCTCATCTTCATTATCAAAATAACGGTAAGATTACATGAAATTGTCTACAAAAGTAAGCTCGAATTGGAGTAGAGCAAAGTTGCAAAAAAAGTGCGTAAATTTGACTAACATCCAACAACCTAATGAGGCCCTAGGCCTCTCTACTTATACAACTAGAGCTCCCAACATCTCCCTTAAAATCAGGGAGGCTTGGCTCCCAAAACATGAGATAAACAACAATTATCTTCCACTTCCTCGGCTGCCTCTTTGGTGCATTGATGTGGCTGCTTGTGCTCCAAGCTTTCTGAAGGAGAATTCGAAGTAGGGAGTCATAAATGAGGGGCACACCCTCCTATAAATCCTCTCCCTTGTCTTCTTCAAATATTTGCTGCCAAATGTTCATTAAATCTTTGACTTTGTCTCCAAAATTGACCAAAAATCTGCATTAAGTACACATTAGACTTCATGGCATAATGACCAACCCAACTCACTCTAGTAGCATAAGTATAATAAAAAACATGCAATAAACTAATGAGAATGGTGGATTAAGCGAAGTTAGGAGGAAAAATGAGCCCATATCATTACCCATTTATGAGGCTCATCACCACCCCCTACTGAATGTGTTTCTCATGCTCTGAGAAACTAGTCCATCTCCTCATCTTTGATGGCCCTGATGGCCTCCCTAGCATCCCATCCTTCTGATGTAAGGTCCTCTTCTTTGCCATGGAATCCTACCTTTCTGTCTACCTCTTCCCACTGTTGTTGTTCTTCTTCCTCTTTTCTACCTTCTAGTAGGCCTAGCAGCAATGGGGGACTGAATTTGAGGCCAATCCAATTGGCCTTCAAAATCTGCATAGGACGCTTGTACAGTGGCACTCTCCTTAATGCTTCTTTGATCATTGTTGGGGAGTGATACTCCCTAATTTGTAGACTGTGTGGGAGAGTGTTCCACCTCCTCATACAAGCATAAATACAGTCTTCCCCAAGTAATCTTTACATTTCCTCAAAATGTGCAATGGCCTGAGCCTACTCATTGATATACTTAAGGGCATTTTGAGTATCCTTTCCAAGTAGCTGGTCGGTGTTGATGACAACCATGGGGTCTGATGGCTCATCTCTGACCATTAAGGGTTCATTTTCCTCTTTTTCCATCAACTTTTTTATTTTCGTTTCCCTTTTCTCCTCATGATTCATCCATGATGCTATGGCCATCAGTTTCAAGTCCCCTAGCCTAGTATTGGGGTCCCATAGGTTCATATCAATGAGGGCCATGTTATGCAAATAGAAATCTGCTATCTTTGCCTTGTCTTCTGCTGAACTTTGGTCACATAGGTCTGTAAACTATTTATAATCTTGGAAATTCATGGTGCCTCTTTGTGCCAAAGTCTTGATCTGAAACTGTAGCCATTGGTCTTTCAACTATTCTCCATATGATTTTGTTGGTGTTCTGTGCTATAGTGCCTCCATAGAACAACTTGCCATGCATGCCAATTGTGTTTGCTTTCCTTGCAGTTGCCTTCTTAGCAACTCATTTTCTGATTCCAAGTGAGTTCTTCTGATTGCCTCTCTATGTCTTACAACACTTAATTCCTTGCCCACCTCTCTAAGTTGGTTCTCCATGTGGCCAATATCCTCTACCCCATTGGATTTGGTGATTTTCATCCATCTATGGCTCCTTATTCTTTCTTTCTCAAGTTCAAAGAAAAGTGGGACTGTAAAATTTCTGTGGAATGATTTTTCCCCCCTAACAAAGATTGTAGTAAGAGTACAAACTAGGCTGGGGGGTCAGGTTCTTGAGTCTCTGTTATTTCCCCCTTCCCCTTTGGTTGTTCTTCTACACTTTCCTCACATTCTTCTATCTCATGTAGCTTAGTTAGGGTCTCCTATAGAACATACTGTGCTTCCTGTGGAGCTGTTTTGGAGTCTTGTAGTTGCACTCTTTCCTTCCAAGTGGAAGATATAGGACTTCCTCTTTCATATGTGATGGGGGTTTTAGAGGGAGATTGTTCCCCTTTGACAGTGGGTGAATCGTCAATTACAATAGGCACTGTTGAAGATAGCTGTGGTTTTCCTATTTTTATCCTTGTGCTTTTCTCAGCCCTTAAGTACATTGATGTTCGCCTCTTCCTCTTTTGTTTGGGTTTAACAGTGGTGCTGAGGGTAGCAAGAGCAGCTGCCTCCCTTTCTAGGGTCTCAGGAGACACTTCTGTCTTTTTTGCCCCTTGTTCCTCTCCTTTTGTCTTCTATGTCTCTGCTGGTTTTTTTTTCTATTGACTTGTTTTGGTTCCTTCCTCCTCTGTTTTAGTTTCCTCCTTCTCTGTTTTGATGTCTTCCTCCTTCGTTTGTTCCTTAGTTTTCTCCCCTTCCTCTCCTTGCTACTCTTCCCCCTCACTTTCAGAAGGACTGTGTTCATACTTGAGGGCCTTTATATCATCTTCTCTTTTCATATTTATGAAGATTTCCCATGCTATGGGGATTGTGAAAATGTGGAGGGCTTTTTCCACTAATAGTTTAATTAACCCATGGTGAACCAACTGATCTGGACCTCCTACCTTTAACTTAATGTTGGAGCTTATAAGGGACTGCAGGAGAAAATACTGGATGTTAAGTTTTTGGTGTGTGGGAGTGTCCATGCCATATCTCAGCTCATGGAGAAGCCTAAAATGGTAGCCATAAACTATGTTATACCTCCCTTCACAAGAAATATACTTGACAATTTGGTAACTGACCTCATCCCAAGGGTAAGGTATGCTTGTTCTTCTAATGCCATTTTTTTCTTCTACAAGATGTTCATTTGGTTGGAAGAAGGTTTTATTGGCAAGTTGTCCCATTGGCTTTTCATCTTTGCTCCATGGTAATCCAAGGGGAAGACTGGTAACTCTAATGATAAATTCTGGGGTGATTTCCATGGTGAGACCTTTGAAAGTAACAGTGGCATGGGACTTTGAGCGAGGTACTAAAGCAAGGGAAAACTCATAAGCCACTTCTTCATCAAACCCTCGAAATTTTCCGAAAAATGGCATCCAATTTTCTTTGGTGGAAATGGCTACCACTGTAGGATGTTCATGGAGCCTGAATGAATTTGTGGGTTCCTTTCTCATGAATCCCCCTATAATTTTGCTTATATTCTTTTGGAACAGCCCAAGTAGAGATGGAGACAAAAAATTTTGAAGACACAGGAAACAGAGAAAAACTATTTTTTTTTTTTAGGAAAACAGGTAGAAATGTTTTTATGGAATTTCTCTCCCTCTACAGGGTTAATTCCTCCTTAAAATTGTATCATTTCTTGCACATATTAATATTCAAGATGGGTCTGTATAGAACCTACCTCCTCAAGCTATAATTTGAGCAAAAACGATGTGTTTCCTCCTTCAAAATTGCTTACTGCCCCTCGTGTAGAACTGGCTATAGGCACTCCTATAGAACCTGTTACTCCTCCTCTAGAACTTGTTACTGCTCCTGTAGGACTGATAGCATAAGGATGGCTGAAATTGACAGAGAATAATGTTTTTGAGGCTATGGAGGTGGTATAGAGCTTGCTGCAGCTAAGTGGAGGAGGACGAAATGGAAGAAAAGGTGGTGAAGGAGTTTCGAGGAGGAATAGTTATGTCTTCTTTGAGATATTTCCAGTGACGGGGTGAGCTGGCAAAAAGGCACGTTGCCATATTTGGACCGTTGGTCCCCACTACTCTGTCATCATGGCTCTTCATGACTCTTTCCCACAATCACTTCCCATCATTGCATCGGAGTTCCTCAAAGTTTGTATAACCTCCACTACCTGTCCTTTGGATTTTCTGTGAGTTGACTAGGCACACGTGTGGTGGCATCTCTAGATGAGCGCAATCAACTCGATGAGGGTGGCCAGCTAACTGGATAACTTTTCTCGTTCAACCCTAACCATCTCATTCACTTATGCATATTTTTGAATTACACAAATGCAATAGAGGAGAGGGTTAGACACTTACCTACAAGTCGAATGTTCGTGTTGTGGTGCATCTTGGTTCCTTTGCTGCTACATGCTTGTATTTTAGTTTCTGCGTCCATGTATCTCCTCTGTTGTATGCTTTCTTCTCCTTCATGTGTGGCTTATTTTCTTTGTTCAGGTACCCTCTGGCTGGATTTTCTTCATACATCCTCTTCAATCATATGCCTGCACCTAGTTTGCTAATGTGGCTTGATTTTAAGGGGATCAACTACTACAGGGAATCCTACAGGAGCTCCTATAGCTGCTTCTCCCTGTCAAATTTTTAGTTGATTCTTATGCTAGGATCTGTGAGGATGCTACCAGAGATGTTGATGGAGATGGAGAGGTATTTTATAAGCTGCAGGTGAGTGTTGGAGGTGTTGTTCTTTTTATTTCTTTGTTTTTTACTAAAAGTTGGTTTCTGTGTTTTTTTCTTTTAGCATGAAGGAAAGAAATCCATGATAATGAGGTGGTACATGTGTGGGATGGATGGCCAGGAGGGTGGATAGCTATAGGAGGGCCTTCCTACTCTTCTTGAAACTTCCCAGCTCCTCAAACTATTTTTAAAATCCATTTTGACCTCTCTATGATTTCTACAGGAGCCTCCTGTAGAACACACAGGGCCTCCTGTAGGATACACAGTGTTCGGAAAAAACACACAGTGAGGTGGAAGAAAGGTAAAAAATGATTGAGAAGAGTGTGGAGGAGGTGAAATAGGCTTTGTGGCATCTCTCTTGCTTCCCGTGGTCCACCTGTAACCTGTAATGCATTTTAAAATAAATTTCCTCTTCCTTCTTTTCTCTGTTTTTTCTTTTTTTTCTTATTTTTTCTCTCTTTTTTTTGAAAGACAACTACGTCCCCTCAAGGAGCTTTTCACCCTAATTTCCTGCCCTGGGTGCCTCCAAGGGAGGTTTTCACCCAGGGATCTTATTCTCTCTCTTTTTTGTTTTTGTCATCACTATGCTGCCTCAAAAGAGGTTTTCAACCCAATGATGGGACTCAAGTGCCTCATGGAGGTTTTCACTTGCGTCCTTATTATTTTTCTTTTTTCTTCTTTTTTAATGAGTGGGTGGAGTGGAGGTTGAGACCTACTCCACTACCAACACTGTCTTATTTAGATCTTCAATGAACTCTCGCCTGGAGAGGGGCTTCTTGTAAATTTTCAATCTATGTCCATTGATAAGCATGGGGATGGCTTCCTCATCAATGGTTGTGATCAGAACTAAAACATTTTCATTGGTTTCCATAGTGTAGGGTCATAGAGAAGTTCCCAATCTCCCTCTTGGAATTGCTTCTCCCTTATATTTTTATCATGCCATATTTTCCTTTGGTGTTGGACTACCTTTATATGGAGAAGGGTCTCCAATCTTTGTTCATCCAATCCATTGAGCTGAAGTAGCCTTTCCCTCTGTGCATGGCTGAGGTCTAGATCTAGCTAAGTTGCCATCCTTAGTGTATTTTATTCAAATTCTGTTGAGAGCAAAGCCTTCTTCCCATAGACCAGTTCATAGGGTGTGAACCCTATGGTGGTCTTCCATGTTGCGTTGTAAGCGCAGGTGGCCTCAACTATTCTATCTGCCCAATCTTTTATGTTGTTGCTCACTAACTTGATCAAAATTCCTTCCAAAGCTCTGTTAGTGACTTCCACCTACCCATTGGCTTGTGGATGGTAGGGGGTGGAAGTACTGTGCTTGATTTTATGATGTGTGAGTAGGTCTTCAATCAAATTAGAAGTGAACTGACTGCCTTGATCTGTAACCAGTTCTCTTGGATACCCGAACTAATAGAATATGATTTCTCTTGAAAACTCAGCTTCTTTTTCCTCTATTGTTGCCTTGATTGCTTTTGTGTCTGCTCATTTTTTCAAATAATCAGTGCACACAATGATTTATTTCCTCTGTTTTGAAGGAGGGTTGATAGGACCCACAAAGTCCATCGCCCACTTCTCAAATGGCTCAAAAGTCACTTGAGGTTGCACGGGCATCTCATCCTTTGGAACCGATCGTATTGGCTAGTATATATCTTCGCATCTTGATGAAGAGTGGGCCAATAGTAGCCTTCTTACAAGATTTTGAAGGCAACCCTCTTTGCTGCAAAATGGCCTTCACAAGGTTTGTCATGGCAGGTCAGGAGAATGTCAAAAAATTCCTCCTCCCTGACACATCTTCTAAAGATCTAATCTGGGCCAAGTTTGGAGAGATTTCCCCCAATGCAAGTGAAAGGGGTGCTTTTCCTCATGATCTTGATCTTCTCTTTTGAGGACAGGTGTGTTGGGAACTGTGCTGAAACCAAGTAATTTGCTATATCAGCAAACCATGGAGAGAGTATTGAGATAGAAAATAGGTTCTCATTTGGCATTTGATCATCCACCATTTCTTCCTCACCTAGAGGAAAATTTATTCTAGAGAAAAAGCCAGTAATAACATTTTCTTTACCAGGCTTATCAACAATGGTTAAGTCAAACTGCTGCAGTAAAAGCAACCATCTAATAATGCAAGCATTTTCATCTGGTTTATTCATTAAATACCTAATTGTAGCATGATCAGTGTGTACAAAGGTTTGATAGCTTGTGATGTAATGTCTGAACTTATTTAAGGAATGCACTACAGCTAGGCGTTCCTTCTCGGTGACTGTGTAGTTTACCTCTGCCTTTGACAAATTTTTATTTATGAAGTATATGGCATAAGGTAACATTTCATCAATTTGTCCCAAGGCTGCTCCTATTTCTTTGTTCGAGGCATCTGTGTGAATGTGGAAAGGTAGGGCCCAGTTTGGGCCTCTCAAAATTGGCGCAGTCACAAGTTTGCTTTTCAAGGTATCTAGGGCTTCTTGACAGTTTTCAATCCATATGAATTCGACATCCTTTCCCAAAAGACCAAACAATGGAGAGGCTAAATTACTAAAATCTTTAATGAATCTTTTGTAATATCCTACTAAGCCTATGAAACTTTGGACATCTCTCACCTTTTGCGGAGGTGGGACCCTTTGAATGGTGGCAATTTTGTTGGGGTCCACCTGCAATCTTTGTTGAGATATTGCATGACATAGCATGGTTCCTTCAGTCATAAAAAGTTCACATTTTTCCGGACTGACGGACAAGTTCATTTCAATACACTTGTCCAAAACTTTCCCTAGGTTAGATAAAGCTTCTTGAAAGTTAGAACCATAAGGAGTAAAATCATCCATATATATTTCCACTGCATCATGAACTAGCTCAGAAAATATACTCAACACTGCTCTATGGAAAGTGGTTGGAGCGTTGCACAAGTGAAAATGAAGGACCCTATATGCAAAGGTACCCCAAGGACAAGTGAAAGTGGTCTTATCTTGGTCTTCCGGGCTGATTTGAATATGATTGTACCCACTAAACCCATCTAGGAAGGAGAAAAACTTTTTCCCCGCCAGACCATCTAACACTTGATCTATGAAAGGAAAAGGAAAATGGTACTTTTTAGTGGCCTTGTTTAGTTCTCGATAATCGACACAGATTCTCCACTTACCCATTTTCTTTGGCACTAGCACCAAAGGAGAGACTCATTCACTGTCGAAGATGGGGTAGATGAATCCCGCATCAAGTAAGTTTTGCAATTCTTCCTTAACAATGTCTTTAAGTGCTGGATTCATCCTCCTTTGAGGCTTCCTGACTAGTTTGCAATCTTAATTAATGTATATGTGATCAGTACAAACTGAAGGGTGCACTCCCTTCATCTCCTTATAACTACAATCGAAGGCATTTAAATGTTCTCTTAATAAGTTGCATAGTTCCTTCTCCTGGGGGGTGGATAGGGATGAGTTGATTTTCAAGGTTATTTTTGGGCTGAACTCTATATTCTTAACAGAGAGAGAGGTTGGATGGACCACACAGAGATTAGTTAGGGGATTGTCTTGGTTTTCTTTCACTAGATCTCCTAATGGAAAAATACTGGGGGTGGATTCTGAATTAAATTTCCAATGATATCATCCTCATTTTGAGGTTTCCACCCCATGGCAGTTTCTACTGCACACAGTGGTGCAGAATAGACTTCATCTTCATCCTCCTCCTCCAACCAGAGAGGTAGGAGGGTATAGGATTAGCTGCTTGGACATATGCCCGTTCTTGATGGTCATGTTCCCAGCACAACAACTGATGTAAGCATTGGCAGTGGCCAACCAGGGTCTTCCCAGGATGAGAGGATACCTAGTGAGCTTTGCCTTCGACTGGAGAACCAAGAAATCAACAGGGTACTCCCAAGAATCAATAGAGACCATCACATCCTCCATAATCCCTTCAAGGGTCACGTTGGAGCGGTCTGCTAGTTGCAGTACTGTCGTGTTCTTTCTCAAGGAGCCTTAGAGTTTGAGCTTGAGCATGGTGTCCTTTATCATCACATTAATGGTAGCTCCCAGATCAATCAAGGTATGTGGGATCATGGTGCCATTGATGTGGACATCAGCTACTGGGCTTCCAGGGTCTAGATATTTCAGACAGATGACCTACCCCAACATCAAGTCAGACAGTTGTCCTATGACATTGATGGTTGGGGCATCTCTTCTGCACCTTCCTGGATGCCCGAAACACTTCTCTTTGATCATCTTATTGTATATAGGCACATCCTTTATGGCTTGGACAAGCGGTACCTTTATACATAACTGTTTCAATTCTCCCAGAAGTTCACTTTCTTCTGGGTTGGGTTGTGCTGTCTCGAATTGTCTCTCAGGAAAAGGTGGAATTTATTTTTGTTCACGTTCCTCTTTATCTTCCTCAACCTCCTGAGGGTAAGGCTGGCTATCTGGGAGAACCTTCCCAGATCATAGGTTAATCTCCTGAATCTCCATGGCATAGGTTGGGCATGATGGTTCCCCACTATATACTTGTTGAGCCTGTCTATTGTTCAGGTTCAGGTTCGGTTGAGGAGGCATTTGTGGTTGCCTTGGTGGAGAAGGAGGCAATGGTTGTGGTTGAGTAGGTGGTGGAGGAAAAAGAGTGGGAGGAGAGTTGTACTGGGCCCTCCACCCATGTTAAGGTGCATTTAAATGAGGTTTTTGCTGAGCATAGGATTGAAATGCATGAGTAGTTGGTTGGGCATGATACTGAGATGGATAGGACTAAGGAGGAGGTGTGGACCAGGAAGGATGAGTAGGAGGGCCCCAAGAAGGTATGGAAGTGGCTTGGTTGGGGTTGTAGTATGCCTAAGATGTCCCTTGCATTCTCTGCTGGTATGGTCTAGGTCCATGCAATCTGCTTTGGTTCATGAAATAGAGTGGTTCAGTGGCTCCTTTTTCCCCTTGGTATAGAGCTTTAAGTCCAAGCAAGGAAGGGCACTTATCTGTAGAATGATCTTCTTCAAAAACTGTACAAACCTCTATAGAGTTCAATGGACATTTGTTCCTAGGATGCCTTCTGGTTCACCTAGGACAGAAAATGGCCAAAGCCCTCTCTTCTTCCTCTTGTTTCCTTTTGATATGCAAGGTATCCATTTGCATGGCAAGAGTCTACAACATCTCACTCTTGAAGTCTTCGAACATGTGTTCAAGTTCACCTTTTATGGATGAACTGGATGAGGAGGTACTGGCTATGGGTTGACTCCCCTACCTCTCTTTCTGGCTGCCCTAGAATGGTTTCTAAAAATAGTCTTTGTGTCTTCATAAGGTAGTTGGTAGATGTCTACCCTAGCTAGTATATGTAGGGTGTCTAGAAGGTCTTCCAGAATTCCCCTGAGTAGGACCAGCTTCAGAGATTCGGGGTTCAGTGTGCACCTGGCCCTTTTATAACTGAGCTGGAACCTCTCTTCATAATACTCCAATGATTCATCACTTCCCATGGTCATTCGAAACATGTCTTCCTTGGTGTCTTTAGACGTATAGTAGTCTTGATATTTGTTATTGAAGGCTTGCTGCATCTGAGCCCAAGTTGTGATGCTATTGCTAGGTAACCCCATGAACTAGCATAATGCTGCATCCTTGAGGGTAGAAAGAAATAGTTTCAACTTTTGCTCATCTTCTGCATAGTCATAGGTTCGACAGATAACGACAAGCTCAAACAAAAAGGTGTTAGGATCTTCTGTATTCAATCCATGGAAGTGAGATAGGGTTGAAGGTCTTATGTTTTTCATTTTAGTGTCTCCATTTGTCTCTCGGATGGGAAAGGTACCCTCTACTCTTTCTCCATTCCCCCTAGCATTTATGTTTTCAGTCATTGTCTCAGGAGGGATGTTTTCTTCTTCTTCATCCCCTATAGGTTCTTCAAATATCTCTGGTTGTTCACCTAAAGGTTCTTCTTGATCACTACCACCGAAGAAGAGAGAAGGGTGGCTATGTGATGTGGTGGGGGTGTTGGGTAAGAATTTTCCTGAATTATCTCTATTCCTACGAGGCATGAAAGGAAATCTATTTTTTTTGGGTTGGTTTCTGTTTTTTTTCACTGCTTGTACCTGCAAAACTGAAATTGATTGAACAAACAAATTGCAGCTAACTGAAATGAACTTGTTGAAATGAAATTGTAGAACTGGAAAAGGAAAGCAAATGAAATATAGAAAGGAAATGACTAATCTACTTTTGCTGAAATGGAAATTGCAGAGATGAAGTGAAAGTAAGGAAATGACTAATCTACTTTTGCTAGAATAGAAATTGCAGAATTGAAATGAAAGCAAGGAAATGGCTAATCTTCTTTTTCTAGAATGGAAATTGCAAAATTGAAATGGAAGCAAGGAAATGTAGAAATTGAAAGAAACAACTACTCTACTTTTGCTGAAATAAACTACTTAGCAGAATGTTGCAGTAGGAAATAGAAGAAAAGTAGTACTCACAAAATACTCTGACGCTTCCCTGGCAATAGCGCCAAAAAATGGTGAGCACCAATTTTGCAGCAATAATGTTGCAACTCTTGGGCTTCCTACTTTACTTTTATCAACCTGGTAGTTCATAACAAACTTGGAATCGACAGTGTGGTATGCACAAGTACTACTTCTTACTACAAGCCATCACTTCGTCAGCTAGTGCAAGATCACTAGGAGCTCAAGCCAACTTCTATTAATTCCAAAAGAAGCTTTATATCTGATGAAATAAAGGAAAGCTTACCCTACAGAGGCTACTCTATTTGTATAAAGGGAAAAAAGACTGAAATGTGAAGTAAACCTAGCAAACCTTGATTAACCAGTTAATCCTACTTTTGTAGAAAGATACATGAAACACCATAAATGAATGCCATTACCTACTTAGGAAGTAACCAACATCTACTCATGCTATTTCTAGAAGGAAATGAGAAAAAAAAAACTTTTGGATTTTTATGTATTTTTAGGTGAAATTGTCATGCATGTAATTTATTTGTTTGTGAATGTGGGAGCGATTAGGCGGTGATGGAGGGTGACTTTGGAATTTGCAGAGGTGTAGGAAGGCGTGGAGGGGTCCTAGGAGGTCCCAGGTGACCTTCTGAAGCCTTTCCTTGTAATCCGACTTCAAAAAGACACCTACATGAAAATCTATAGGAGGTTGCAGGGGATCTACAAGAGGTCTACAGGAGGTCTACAGGAGGATGCCAAGAGATATTTTAGAAGTTTGGAAGGTGGGAAAATGGGTGGGAAGGGTAGCTGATGGCTAGGAGGATGTGTTAAGATGTCTAAGGCTCATCAAGGATGTTAGGCCCCTATACTACTAGTGTAACCCCTTATTGTTATTAGTATAACCCACTTATTATATTGATGTACCCATGTAGTGCCCATATTGTTACTATTGTGCCCCATAGAAGCCCACTATTGTTATTATTGTGCCCTTACATTATTATTGTTATGTCGGCTCTGATTATGTTATGACCCCTTAGACTCCTATATATAGAAAGGAGGTCTTTTTATTTGTATCATCCAAGAATTGTTCATTTATGTAATGTAAAGGAGGTTTCCCCCTCGAAGAGGCTGAATTCTAAGGCGTTGATCTTTCTTTTCTATCTTTTCTTGAGCTGGTTTCATAACATTTGGTATCAGAGCTTTGGATTCTAGGGTTTTGCTGCTCCAAACAGGTCATCGTGGCATTTTCACTATAACGTTTTTTCTGTGATGTTTCAGAAGTCGCAAAAAAAACCCATTTGAGAAAACATCACGCTGAACCTTGGGCCCGAATTTCAGATATTTTCAAGCGATATTTGCGGAGATATGATCTGAGGAAGTTGGTTTTTTTACAGACTCCTGAATTACATTCAAAACAGGTGACCTGGGGAAAATCGTCATAACTTTCTCTCTAGGGATTGGATTGAAATTTTGTAAGAAGGTGTAGAAAGAGGACGGACTTTAGTTTATTGTATGCATTTTTTAGATCCAAAGGTTGAAACAGGGGCTCGTGGCACGTCGTACAAGTTCGCTCTACTGAACTAGTCTATAATCAGGTCATCTTGGGAGATTGTGCATAACTCTTTCTTGGAGAATCCAATTTGGATCATATTGGTGGCATTGGAAAGAGGACACAGAGGGCTACTACAGGTCACAATTTCAGAACTTAAAGATCTGAAAGTACAGAGTTACAGTCGTTTCAAGGTAGAGATCCTAAAATCAAGAAAAAGCAAGATGACGAAGTTTGATGGCAAGGATCCGCTAAATTGGATACTTCAGATGGAGCAATATTTTGATATACATGGTGTACAACTGTTACAAAAGGTATGTATTGCATCTTCATATTTAGAACCAGATCAATTTTTATGGTACAAAGGGCTTTGTTCTCGTAAACAACTTGTTACGTGGTCAATTTTCACGGAGGAAATGATAGCACATTATGAGGGTACAAAGAGCAACACCTTCTTCAGAGCAACACCACAACAATTGGAAAGAGTAAAAGGGCTTTGTGACATAGTGGAAAGCAAAATTATGGAAACCAGGAAGTGTACCCCTCACAACTATAAAGATGGAAGTGTTGTTTCTCCTAGCCTTCCACAACCTACAAGGGTTACACCACAAAAATTGGAAGAAAAAGGAGAAAAAGGGCTTTGTTACAATTGTGATAGCAAATGCACTAAAGGTCATAAGTGTGCTGAGAAGAAAATATTTTACATAGAATATGAAGAGGAGGAAGAAAAGGATCAAGAAACAACAAAAGAAGAAGATATACACCAGGACCCCACCCCAGAGAAAGAAGAAATGAATAAGACCATATCTTGTAAAGCATTGGCAAGAATTACCACTCCTCAAACTCTCAAGATAGAAGGACATATCAAGAATAAAAAGGTGCAAGAAGTGAAAGATCACATCGAGAAAGAAGAAATGAATCCAACCATATCTTGTAATTCATTGTTCAAAATTACCACTCCTCAAACTATCAAGATAGAAGGACATATAAAGATGAAAAACGTTCAAGAAGTGAAAGATCACATCGAGCATCAAGAAATAAATCCGACCATATCTTGTAAAGGATTGGAAGAAATTACCACTCCTCAAACTCTAGAGATAGAAGGACATATCAAGAAGAAAAGGGTTCAAGCAGTGAAAGAATACATCGAGTATCAACAACAAGTTCTCCAACTTTTAAAGAATAACGCCACTTCGGTGCAAAATCAAACAAAACAACAGGCACTTAAAAAATGGCGACCTTACCGAATGGGAAGACTCTTCAAGGATGAGGATGTGGAAGCATTGTTTTGTGCTATTTATATTATCCAACCAGATTGGATAAACGAAGCAAGGGATGAATGGAAGAAGGACGAAGAAGTATGGCCACTCATTCAAAAGTTGCAAAAGATCCCAATTCAAACAACATTGCCAGAAATTAAAGAGGAAGGAAAAATCATATTGGAACCTGGAACAGTCACAGAAACAAGAACCCGACAGCTACGAAATCGATCAATTTCAGAGTATCTCATCAAGTGGAAGAACTTACCCGTTGAATATTCCACATGGGAGGACAAGAATTTTATACAGAAGCATCAAGGACTACTCAAGCGTTGAGGACAATGCTTTTTGAAGGAGAGGGGCATGTTAGGCCCCTATACTACTAGTGTAACCCCTTATTGTTATTAGTATAACCCACTTATTATATTGATGTACCCATGTAGTGCCCATATTGTTACTATTGTGCCCCATAGAAGCCCACTATTGTTATTATTGTTCCCTTACATTATTATTGTTATGTCGGCTCTGATTATGTTATGACCCCTTAGACTCCTATATATAGAAAGGAGGTCTTTTTATTTGTATCATCCAAGAATTGTTCATTTATGTAATGTAAAGGAGGTTGCCCCCTCGAAGAGGCTGAATTCTAAGGCGTTGATCTTTCTTTTCTATCTTTTCTTGAGCTGGTTTCATAACAAAGGAGGATTAGGGAAGAGAAAGATGGTTGGACTTGTTCAAGGAAAGAGAGGAAAGTTCATGAGAAAAGTGCATAAAATTAAGGCATATTTGTGAGGGACTTTGGATGACCTGTGGAACATGGATCAAAAAGAGGTGCTGATGGTTGATTGGGTGACTTAGTGTGAGCAGATATGTACTGCAAGAGAACTAAAAATAAAACACTAAGACTAAGCATGAAAAGAAACTAGCTACACTAAAAAATAGAATTGTTCATCAAGCTAGTCTAAATTCTGATCTAGGGAAGTAAATGTTGAAAAATGCTATATGGAAAGAAAACATGGAAGGAAATTTATTGTAAAGACATAAATGAGCATGGTGAAATAGATCTAGAGCAAAGAATGAACCTTCCAACAAGCTGCAACACTAGAAATCATATGGCAAAGGAAAATTTGTGTTTTTTGTGGCAGCAAGAGGGTCTTGGCCTCAGTTCATGTTCCCAAAGGGAGGAAAGGAGGCCAAGGCTCTGTTGATGTCCTTTTTTTATATTTTTCCTATCACCTTTCAACCTTTTACAACAAACTAAATGGGAAAAACCTTTTAAATCACCAAATGTAACCTATCCTTAACCAAAAAAAAAATGTATCTAAGAGCAATGAATTCATAAACTGAAACAAACATGTAAATACAAAACAAGAGGTGATTGGCTACTTCGATTGGACCCTAACCCAAGATCTTCATCCCTCTAAGGTAACTCAATTCTAGCTCAGAAACAATCTCATCTTCATTATGAAAATAACAATAAGATTACATGAAACTATCTATAAAAGTAAGCTCGAAGTGCAGCAGAGCAAAGTTGCAACAAAAGTATGAAAATTTGACTAACATCCAACAACCTAATGAGGCCCTAGGCCTCTCTACTTATACAACTAGAGCTCCCAACAGCTCCGTAAAAATCAGGGAGGCTTGGCTCCCAAAACGTGAGATAGACAACAGTTATCCTCCACTTGCTTAGCTGCGTCTTTGGTGCATTGATGTGGCTGCTTGTGCTCTGAGCTTTCTGAAGGAGAATTTGAAGTAGGGAGTCATAAATGAGGGGGACACCCTCCTATAAATCCTCTCCCTTGTCTTTTTCGAATATTTGCTGCCAAATGTTCATTAAATCTTTGACTTTGTCTCCAAAATTGACCAAAAATCTGCATTAAGCACACATTATACTTCAAGGCATAATGACCAAACCAACTCTCTCTATTAGCATAAATATAATAAAAAACATGCAATAAAGTAATGAGAATGGTGGATTAAGCTAAGTCAGGAGGCAAAATGAACCCATATAATTACCCATTTATGGGGCTCCTCAGTTATAAAACCAATATTGGTAAACCTAAATATAAATACTACAAATACTAAAATAAACATGGTTTATTTTGACGGTGATACAATTCTTGTCACAATGCGACATTCAACCATGGTTGAAAATGTTTGGCTATGATTGACAATGGTTTACCATGATTTATATTATCAACCAAAGGGAATAATAAACCCAAGGGATTGATATTATAAAACCAAATGAATAATAAACCCAACGGATAAATACTAAAACCCAAGGGATTATGAAGCCAAGGTAATAATATTAAACCCATGGGACTAATCTTATAAACTTCACATCAGGTAAAGGCAAATATCAATACTACAAACACTAAAATAAACATAGTTTATTTTGATGGTGAGACAATGCTTGTCACAGTGCGACATTTAAAAATGGTTCACCATGTTTGGCTATGATTTATATTATAAACCTAAGGGAATAAAAAAAACCCAAATTTCGATATTATAAACCCAAATGAATAACAAACCGAAGGGAGTAGTACTAAAACCCCAAGGGAATATGAACCCTAGGGAACAATATTAAGCCCAAGGGACTAATATTATAAACCCAATCTTTGTAAACCCAAATATAAATATTACAAAGACTAAAATAAACATGTTTTATTTTCATGGCGAGACAATCTTTGTCAAAATGTGACATTCAAGCATGGGACTAATATTATAAACCCAACATTAGTAAACCCAAATATAAATACTGCAAAACCCTAAGACAAATATTATATACATTGAAATAAACATGATGTACCATTATTGATTTTCATATTGAGACAATCCTTATCACAATTCCATGTCAGACCATGGTCAACATCATAAAAAACCGTGTTTGACTCAAGAATAATAAACCCAAGCGATCGATATTATAAACCCAAGGGATTAATACTAAACCCCAAGGGATTATGAACCAAAGGGAATACTATTAAACAAAAGGGACTCATAATATAAAACCAAGGGAATAAAAAACCCAAGGGATTAATATAATAAACGCAAAGGAATAATAAACCCAAGGGATTATTTTTATTTTCATGGTGAGACAATCCTTGTCACAATGTGACATTCAAGCATGGTTGACCATTGTCAGCTATGATTTGCAATGGTTTACCATGATAGATATTATAAACCTAAGGGAATAATAGACCCAAGGGATTAATATGCGAAACCCAAAGGAATAATGAAATGAAGGGATTAATACTAATACCCCAAGGGATTATGAACCCAAGGGAATAATATTAAATCCAAGGGACTAATATTGTAAATCCAATGTATATAAACCCCAAGAAAAATATCATAAACATTAAAATAAACATGATCAACCATCATTGATTTTCATATTATAAACCTAAGGGAAAAGTAAACCTAACTTATTTACATTAATACTTAAATCGAAAGGGATTAATACTAAAACCCCTAGGGACTATGAAAGCAAGGGAATAATATTAAGCACAAGGGATTAATACTAAAATCCCAAGGGATTATGAACCCAAGGTAAAAATATTAAACCCAAGGGACTAATATTATAAACCCAATATTGATAAACCCAAATATAAATACTACAAACACAAAAATAAACATGGTTTATCTTGATCGTGAGACAATCCTTGTCACAATGCAACATTCAAACATGGTTGACCATGGTTGGCTATGATTGACAATGGTTGACCATGATTGATATTATAAACCTAAGTGAATAGAAAACCCAAGAGATTAATACTAAAACCCCAAGGGATTATTAGCCCAAGGGAATAATATTAAACCCAAGGGACTAATATCATAAACCCAACGTATATAAACCCTAAGACAAATATTATAAACATTGAAATAAACATGATCGACCATCATTGGTGTTCATATTGAGACAACCCTTATCACAATTCCATGTTGGACCATGGTCGACATCATAATAAACCATGTTTGACTCAGGAATAATAAACCAAAGCGATTGATATTATAAATCCAAGGGATTAATACTAAAACCCCAAGGGATTATGAATGAAAGGGAATACTATTAAACAAAAGGGACTAATAATATAAACCCAAGGGAATAAAAAACCCAAGGGATTGATATAATAAACCCAAAGGAATAATAAACCCAAGGGATTATTATTTATTTTCATGGTGATACAATCGTTGTCACAATGTGGCATTCAAACATGGTTGGCTATGATTGACAATGGTTTATGATGATCGATATTATAAACTTAAGGCAATAATAAACCCAAGGAATTAATATGAGAAACCCAAAGGAATAATAAAATGAAGGGATTAATACTAATACCCCAAGGGATTATGAAACCAAGGGAGCAATACTAAATTTAAGAGACTGATATTATAAACACAACATATATAAACCCTAAGAAAAATATTATAAGCATTAAAATAAACATGATCGACCATCACTGATTTACATATTGAGACAATCTTTGTCAATGCGATGTTGGACAATCATTGAAGATGATTGATTTTCATATTGAGAAAATATTTGTCGCAATGTGATATTGGACCATGGATGCCCATGGTTGATTTTCATATTGAGACAATCTTTGTCCCAATGTGACATTGTACCATGTTTGACCATAAATGACCATGGTTTTTATAATGTGACATTGGACAAAGAGACCATCTTCATCACAATGTAACCATGATTATTGACCATGGTTGACCATGATTGATATTCATTTGAGACAATATTTGTCACAATATGGCATTTGACCATGGTAGACCATGATTCAAGATGGTTGACATGGCTGATTTTCATATTGAGACAATAATTCTTATAAATTGATGTTGGACGATGTTTGACCATGAATGGACATGCTTGATGATGATTGACCATGGTTGATTATCATATTGAGACAATGTTTATCACAATGTGACGTTGGACAAAGAGACAATCTTCGTCACAATGTGAACATGATTATTGACCATGGTTGACCATGGTTGATTTTCACATTGAGACAATCTTCATCAGAATGCGACGTTGAAACATGGTTGACCCTGGTCGATAATGGTTAACCATGGTTGATTTTCATGTTGAGACAATTCTTTCACAATGTGATGTTGGACCATAGCTACCCATGATTAACGATGGTTGATTTTCATATTTACCATGGTTGACCATTATTGACCATGGTTGAGCATAGTTGACCATGATTGATTTTTATATACAATCTATGTGACAATGCGACATTTGAATAAAAATTATAAACCCTAAAATAAACATGGGTGTCCATCATTGACCATGGTTGATTTTAATATTCCCATAATATTTGTCACAATGCGATGTTGGACCATGGTTGGCCATGATTTATTTTCATATTGAGACAATATTTGTCACAATGTGACACAGGACCGTGGTTGATTTTCATATAGAGACAATCTTTGTCGCAATGCAACATTAGACGATGGTTGACCAAGAATGACCATGGTTTTCATAATGTGAAATTGGAGCAAAAGACAATGTTCATGACAATGTCATCATGATTATTGACCATGGTTGACCATGATAATATTATTTAATGCTATTAATATTAATAATTAATGTTAAAATTAATATTTATAAATATTAATAATATTAAAAGTAATATTAATATTTGTATTCATATCAATTAATATTTATAAATAAATGAGAGTACCTTTTGAATTAATCACATTATGAGGATTTGGTCGACATTTTGAACGAACTAATGTGGTTCATCCATATTAGATGCGGTTCATCCACATTAGTTGGTTCAAAATGTCGACCAAATCCTAATAATGTGATTAATCTTAAAGACACTCTCATTTAAAATATGGATCGCAAAAACCTAATATCTAACATTTATAAATAATATTAAAATTTTATTAATATATAATGTTATTAATGTTGATGGTATATTATATTAATTAATTAATTAATATAATATCAATAATATTAATAAATTAAAATAATAATAATAATAGATAAGATTGTAAATTAAAAAAATTTAATATTATTTTTAATATTAAATGTTGATGATCCCGGATGTGGGTGTGTAACATTGCATTTTGTACGCGAGCGGCTTGGTGTGTTGGCGCGTGGCTTATTACCACCACCATCCGGCCTCGCGTGATGCCAGTCTTTAAGTCTTCTGCTAACATCTTCAATGCTGCGTTAATGCAGCACCTCCCTCCACAACAGCCTGCAAGTTCATCTGTCATGGCACCCCTCCAAGAATTTATTCATGCTCCTCCCCTGTGCTCGTGTTGTTCCCTTGTTGCCGCAAAGCCTCGCTCTCGGACCAACACAGGGAATCGTTGTGCTTTGGAATGCTGTGTTGATTTATCGTCGAGATTTCATGTTTCGCAAAGCCCATTCTGCAAATTCAGTTGTCGCTCATCCTAAGTATTTTCCAGTGCTCCTCTGTGAGCTAAGGCTAGGCCCCTTTCAGTCCCCCCCTACCTTCACAGTACTGCTGCCTATTTAGCACCTCCTGCTCTTTTCATTATGCCTAGATTGCGCCAGAGAATGCACTGCACGAGGGGAAGTTCTCGTGGGCGAGTTATCCGCCAGCCCTCCTCCTCTACTTCGGACTCCTCGTCTTATTCCTTGGACTTCTGCTCTGACCGCTATCCTGTTACCAGGAGTGGTCATGGACAGGGTCGAGGGCAGCATTATTCAGCAACGCGCTCTCATAATTCTCAATTTCACACCACTCGTTTCCAGTTCCCCTGTACACTCAATAATTTCTCCTTCATAGCTTCAGTCACCATTGAGCTTCGAGAGGATACTTCTGGTCTGGTTGTTGTGACACCAGGGGTGACTCTGGAGACGAGGGCAGAAGATAAGCATGGAACTTCTCAGATTAACAACAAGCAGAGTAAGGATCCTGGTGGCATTGCAACCCAGGACATGGACATTCAAGTTGGTCTGAGCGTCCCTACTGGCGGTGGTTCTTCAGGCAAAGAGGGCCATCCCTCTGAGGATGAAGATCCCTACAAATATGGGCGTTGCATCGTTGAAGAGTCGCCTTCCACCTCTCATGAAGCTCAATCAGGTCTGCATTCAATGGTTTTTGATTCTCTGTTGCTTGAAGGTGCTCAATTCCCTCCTGTTTTATAGTCATTATATGCTCTACAGTTCTCATGCTTAGACCTTTTTTCTAAAGTTAAATTATCGGTTTCCCCTGCGCGGGCAGCATTCTTGTGATTGTGTCCTTGGGTCTCAGTTACGGTTACAATTTTTTAATGGGTCAGATTTCAGTTTTGAATTGGGCAACGCTTCCCTGTTTATTTTTATGGGCCCAGTCAACCTGTTTCGGTCTTTAAATTACCTCTGGACAATCTCCAGTTTCGATATTAGCGTATTGTGTTTCTATGAACTAGTCATGGTCATGGTCCTAGAAGCTCTTCTGGTGAGTCTTCAACAAGTCTTTTTGGTCAGTGTTCAACTATGTAATGTGAGCATGCCGTATCTCTGGGCTAGACTTCTCAAGGCCACTGCCTCTTTGTAAAAATATTTTTGTATCAATATAGGAGTAGACAAATTCAAAAAAAAAATATATTAAATGTTGACGATGTTATTTATAATAATAATGTTAATGTCATTAATAATTTTAATATTGTTAATTAAATGTTATGGATATTAATATTGGAGATCTATAATTGAATGCATAATCTATTCTTCTAATTATATTCATCATCTATTTCAATTTATTCTTTTAATCTATTTCATATTTTGAATTTCTTTTAGAATTGCATTTAAAAAATTATTATTTAACAAATATATTTCAAAGCTTACTCATTCACTAGTATTGATATCTATAATTTTTCAAATAAAATTTAATCTACTTTACATTTTAAGAATTTAATGTTCAACAAACATAATTTTAGAATTATATTTCAATATTTAATATTTTTTTTAAATAGATACTTATAATTTCTTAATTGATGTTTTGTTGTTATTTTCCACTTGACATTTAAAATTTCTACGTTTAATAAAAATAAGTTTTACAATTACATTTCAAAATTTGTTGTTTCACAATGAACATGGATAATTTGATACATATACCTTTTTTCGTGATTAATTTTAATATACACTTCATATTTTAACATTTCTATCTTTAATAAAGACAAAATTAATATAATATTTCAAAATATTATGTGTTATAATTACAACTTGGAATCTATATATTTATGATTTGTTGTTATTTTCCAATTTACATCAAATTTTTTAATGTTTTTCTACTCTTTCAAAACCATGTATATTTATAATGTTGTATTGTTCTTCCCCACTTTACATTCTAAAATTTCTATTTAGTGAAACTATAAATTTTTAAAAGTAAGCTTCAAAATTACTATTTCGCAAATATGAAGATGTATAATTTAATAGATACAGAAGATCTTTAATTAATTTTATATTCTATGGCCTAATATGATAATTTTGTTATAAAAATACATTTTCAACATTTATAATTTAATAAATATGGGGATAAACAATTTTGTATTTATATATTAATATTATTCTTTTCCCTATTATGTGTGTGTGTTTAATAAATATGATTTTTTGTTAATTACATTTCAAGGTTTATTGGACATCTATAATTGAACGCATAATGTATTCTTCTAATTATATTAATCATGTATTGTAATTTATTTTTTTAATCTATTTCATATTTTGATTTTTTTTAGAATTGCATTTCAAATATTATTATTTGACAAATATATTTCAAAGTTCACTGGTTCACTAGTGTTGATGTCTATAATTTTTCAAATTAAATTTTAATCTACTTTACATTTTAAGAATTTAATGTTCAACAAAGATAAATTTTATAATTATATTTAAATCTTTATTATTTTTCAAAAAAAAATACTTATTATTTATTAATTGATGCCATGTTGTTATTTTCCACTTCACATTTTATAATATCTATATTTAATGAAAATAAAGTTGACAATTACATTTCAAAATTTGTTACCTCATAATGAATATAGATAATTTGATGCACATCCATTTTTTTATAATTAATTTTAAGATGCACTTCATATTTTAATAGATGCACAAGCTTTTTTAATTAATTTTATATTCTATGGTCTCAAATGATAATTTTATTATAAAGATACATTTTCAACATTTATAATTTCATAAATATGGGGATAAACAATTTTGAATTTATATATTAATATTCTTTAAATTTGTTATCTAGATGAAGGCTCAGTTTGAACTACGTTAATGTAATAATATATAATATATAAGAAAGAGAACCTTGCAAAAATCTATGTATAACATAAGAGAAACCGTAGATATTTAAACACAGAAAAATTCAAGTATTGTGAAATTATAGAATATAGTGTTGTGAAATTAACAGAAGGGGAAATATTTCGCTGTATATTCATAGCTACAGTTTGATAAAAGAAATATAAACAGATTTTCCAGATAGCTAGTACTATAAAAATACCATTTCCGAAAATAAACATCTTTATAAAAGGAAAACTTTATATCTAAATTATAGATAGATATCACAATAAATATGAATTATCTAGAAAATGAACATAAACTTTATATCTAAATTGTAGATAGATATCACAATAAATATGAATTATCTAGAAAATGAACTTTATATCTAAATTATAGATAGATATCACAATAAATATGAATTATCTAGAAAATGAACACAATGACAAACAGGAACAATATAATGAATTTCATCAATGATTAACACTGCTCCCATGGTTTGCAGAAGGGTTTTCAAGTTCGGGTGGGGTACCCTGTGCCTCTTTTATGCCGTCAATTGTAGCCGGAGCCAGTGTTCTTGTCGGCCCTAGCTACACTCGACTCTGGATTGGACTAAGCTAGCCGGGTGACGATTTGATAAATTATAAAGAAGTTGTTTCCTACGTGGCTTAGAAAAATGATATTCACAACTGAGTAATTCTATTACAAATTTAAGAAAAAAACTGGAGTTGTTGACCCCGGACATTGTTATTCAACGCTACATAAAGAGTTGTTGTGCTTTACGGGACTTCTTTCGCAAAGTAAACAAATTGACTTTGATTGAGAAAACTAGAATGAGATGCACACAAAACGTGAGGAAAACCTATGAGTTCAATTGTATGTGGGGACAGATCCGATGGTAGTCGTTCGGAAGCCCTCATTATAGATCTAGATCCTCCTCGACTTAAATAAGATGTGCACAAAACGTGAGTAAAACCTAGATCTGATATGTGGGGTCGAATATTTTTGATATACCATAGGTCGTTGATGAGCGTCGATGTAGACAGTGGTGTAAAAAACCGCGGATCTAATCCAGACAACCTATGTGAGCCCAGATCTGATGTATCACAGCAAGTCATTGAATGGATTATCAGTGCTTTCCGCAAGTTCAGGGTGGATCTATCCCCATCATCGTAGTGTTGAGAGATTCAAGCCTGTATGGGTGTAGAAGCGGTAGAAAACTCATGGAAAAAACTGAAAGAGGAGTTGTGACACAACACTTCTCGTTCAAATCTAGCCCTAGACAGTGGAGAAATGAAGGGTAAATTGTCGCCATCACTATCACATTCAAAATGACGTTCAGATCTGATATTCAGATGTGTTCGAAATTGGATCTCTTTATGCCCTAATCCCACAGAGCAGTAGCTTCCAAACAATCCTTCTATGTCGTGTTCAAGATATGCCTCCCTTTTGTCAATTCTTTGCTCGCTTGCAATGAGCCTCGTAGCCCAAGACACATGTAGTAAGACTCTCCATGACGCAAGTTGCCCCTTGGATTGCCTGTGTTCTGAGGGACCGATGAAAATAATAAATTCTTTGCACCTTACAAATATTTTTTACAAAATCAAAATTAAAAATTTACCGTATGTATTATTTATAAACACATTAAAATTAGCGAAGAGACAATTCAAGAAAAAAATTATGAAACATGCATTGATCATTTATTTTCATTGCATTAATCTAAGAGACGTGTATCAAAGAGGAATAAACGACGAAAAGGGTTGTGAAAAGCGATGCCTACACTTATGACCGCATTCAATATTTCTAAAATGTGGTCACTTAGTTATGAAAAGCCTTAGTGTTGGAATTCTTCTCCACTCATGTAAAAGGAGCGTTCATAGCGATGGGGATGAAAATGAAAACATTAATCAGCGCTATATTACTTACAGTGTGTGTGCTTATGCGCATGCCCCTCAATAGATTAGGGGAGATTTAAATTCTTCCGATCGCCAACAATGTGCATCCACGGCGAAATCGAGACTTGTTGACGGATGCCAGAACACTTCTTGATTCGGCGATTATAGTGACAGTGGGCTAGTAAAAGTTATTTGCAATGGCCACACCAGCACTCACTCAGCCACAACAATTCACAAATCATAATAATCACATGCTCCTAAGTATTACAAATCAAGCACTGCAAAGAATTGATTTTTTTTTCTACAAATTCAACCGTTGCCCCTTATAATTTGATAGACCATATCTGTTGGAAACCATAAGTAATTCCAACAAGACAGGGATATTCAACCATCATTTAATGTTGTATCTAGAAATCAGCTAGCCCCTGTTCTAGAAGTCGGCCGATACATTGACAAAGGAAAGCTTCTCCAACAAGCCACTGACTGAACCTGCTCCAGAAACTTCTCCAGCATGTATATATATGTGATCAATGAAAGCAAGTTCTCATGTTCTTGTGTTCAATAGTTAGTTCTGTGTTGTGTGAGAGCAGTGTGCGCCTCTGATCACTTATATGGTATCAGAGCCAGAGTTTTGAGAGTTGAGGGCCCTAAGGCATTGGCCTGAGGAGCATTGGTGTGCTGCCTGCAAAAGTCAGTTTTTGCAAGAGAGCGTAGAGCAGTGTGATGCCTGTGGAGATCTGAGTGAAGTGCGAGACTGTGAGGAGATATGAGTATGGTAGAACCAGTGTGTGCATGCTAAAGCCTGTGCATGTGTGTATGAGCCTGTTGAATGTGAAGAAATAAGCTGATTTGTGTGTGAGTTCTATGTGTAGAATGCATTGATTCAAGAGCCGAAAAAGTGTAGAGACAGAAACACATTTTGAAGGTGAACTTGTTGCTGGAAAGCGCGGAGGTGGGAGCCTTGGACCATTGCGCAGGCCGAGCCTTGCGAAGTGTGGACGAGTCTGCTACGAATTCTAAGATCGATTGCTGTTGGAAGAGGCGCGGAGGAGCAGAGTAGCTGTGAAGCTGTGTATTGCTGCGTGGACTAGAGCTGTGTGAGCCATGAGCGAGGGCGACTGAGCCGTGAGTGAAGCAAGTTGAGGTGTCGCTGAAGCAGACCTGTGGCAGTCAGGGTGAGCGAGGGCGACTGAGCCGTGAGTGAAGCACGTTGAGGTGTGGCTGAAGCAGACCTGTGGCAGTAAGGGTGTAGCAGACCGGCAGCAACGCATTTTTTTTGGCATGGTGTAGGCAGAACAAGTGCTTGATTGAAGGGAATTTATGTTGATTTCTATATTCTTGTATGCTAATGGTTGAATAGAAATAACTGTAAGGCTTGTTGTAGTAAAGCCATTATTTTATTTTATTGAAGCATAAAAAGGGTGTTTATTTTTTAATGGAGTGATAAGGTATTTAGTATGTGTTTAATGTGGTGAAAGACTTCTAAGATTTAGTGAAATTTGGTATATTTAAATTTAGATTTGGTGGCATTTTGGTGATTGGAGAAAGCTTCTCATCATGGCAAATTTATTGCTTGATAATTATATGAATGAATCCACCAAAATTGATGGAGAAAATTATGTGAACTCGAAATTTAAGTTAATGACTATTTTAGAAGGAAATAATTTGTGGCCCATTGTGAGTGGGGAAGAGCCCAAACCCACTGTTGCACGTTCTATTCCAGATTGGGAGAGAAGGGAGACAAAAGCAAAGGTCCTCGTGAGTATGTCCGTAAAGGACAACATTAATCCTCACATGAGAGATTGCAAGACATCAAAAGAAACATGGGATATGTTGAAGGGTTTGTATGAGACAGCAAATACAAACCGAATCTTGTTTTTGAAAATTAAGCTTTTATCTCTAAAAATGGAAGCAAATGAAAATATAAGCAATTTTATATCTCATGTCAAAGATTTAAGTGATAAGTTAGGAGATATTGGTGAAAAGGTGTCTAATAGTGACTTAGTCACCATCATATTAAATGGGTTAGTGCAAGATTATCAAATTTTTGTTTCAAGTCTTGCAGCTAGAGAGAAACCCCCTTCATTTGATGAATTGACAGGAATTCTTCTACAAGAAGAGGAGAGGATGAAGAACTTTAATTTGGGCTCTAGCAGTTCAGATTTGGCATTGGTGGCCAAGGGAAAATATCCATACAGAGGCAAACCATGGGACAAGAACAAAGGAGGCAAGTTTCAAGCAAAGCAAAAAGGTATGATAGAGTCTAAATTTCCAAAGAAGAATGATGAGTGTTATTATTGGGGCAAACCTGGGCATCATTCTAAATATTGCTATAAAAGGAAATATAATGAGTCTAGGCAAAGAAATAGAAGGCATAATAGAAATTTTGTGGACAAAGATATCAATGATGGATTTAAAAATCTTAAATTGTTTGTTTCTGATGCTGCATTGTCTCTGGAAAATGATGATAAGAATGCTTGGTTCATTGATTCTGGTGCATCACTCCATATGTCTTGTAATAATGAGTGGTTTGATGAATATCATGAAAATATTGATGGAACATATGTTTGCCTAGGAGATAAAAAATCACTTAAAGTTCAAGGTTATGGAGTAATAGGTGTGAATTTGCCTAATGGACAAGAGAAACAGATTCATAATGTGATGTATGTCCCTGATATCAAAAAGAATTTAATTTCTGTTTCTACTATTACTGACCAAGATTTGAAGGTGGAATTTGTTAAATCACAGTGTGTAATAAAAGACATTAAAGATAAATACAAGGTTATTGCCATAGGAACTAGAGTTGGAGGCTTGTATAAGCTGGATGTGACCAGGAAAAGTCATCAAGCATTGGCATCTACAGCAATATCAACAGTAGATTTATGGCATCAAAGGTATGGACATCTAAATCACAAATATTTAATACTACTTCAAAAGAACACTATGGTTGAAGGTCTTCCTATCTTGAAAAATGATCATGTTGAATGTGAGGCATGTGTACTTGGCAAGCAACATAGGGAGGAATTTCCTATACATAAAGAAAAAAGACAAAGGGAAATACTTGAATTAATTCATACTGATGTATGTGGACCTATGCAAACTAGATCTATTGGTGGAGCATGGTATTTTCTTATTTTTGTGGATGATAGATCTAGATATACATGGGTTTATTTCATAAGAAAGAAGAATGATGTTTTTGAGTATTTTAAAGAATTTAAGAATATGGTAGAAAAACAAACTGGTAATTATATCAAAATCTTGAGATCTGATCAAGGGGGAGAATTCAAATCAAGATAATTTAATCAATATTGTAAAAGCAATGGGATTCAACAACAATTTACAGTGCCACATACATCTCAGCAAAATGGAGTTGCTGAGAGGAAAAACATAACACTAGTTGAATGTGCACGTAGTATGCTTCTAGGGAAAAATATCTCTAATGTTTTTTGGGATGAAGCCGTTAATACTGTTGTTTATTTGAAAAATAGAAGTCCAACCAAAAGTTTAGAGCTTAAAACACCTTTTGAAGCATTTTATGGGTACAAACCAAAAGTGAGTCATTTAAGAGTTTTTGGTTGCAAGGCATTTGCTCACATTCCAAAAGATGAAAGAAGAAAACTTGATGCAAAGTCAATTAAGTGCATATTTATTGGCTATTCTGATAATTAGAAAGCATACAAGTTGTTTGATCCCAGTACTCATAGACTGCTTGCAATTAGGGATGTGGTGTTTCATGAGAATACAAATGAAAGTGATAAAATAAATAATACTAGTGTGTGGCATGATATTGATGACTATGTCAAATTAGACACAAGTGTTGAACAAGAACATGAACAAGCACAGGGACAGGTACAAGCTGAAGAGCAAGGAGCATCAATCAGTCATGATACTCCGAAGAGAGGAGAGGAGACTCTACAAAGCCAAAAGAAAGATGAAAGCAGTAAAACTCCAAGAAGATCATCACGTCAAAGTCAGGTACCTGTAAAGTATAAAGATTATGCATTAATGTCTCATGTTATGAATGTTGTAGAACCTTCAAGCTATGATGAAGCTAAAGAATATGAAGAATGGAGAAATTCAATGAATGAAGAATATAACTCTATAATGAAGAATGACACATGGGAATTAACAGAATTGCCTAAAAACAAAGTTCCTATAGGATGCAAATGGCTTTATAAATCAAAATTTAATGCCGATGGAAGTATTGATAAACATAAAGCTAGATTGGTTGCTAAAGGATATTCACAAAAGGAGGGAATTGATTATGAAGATACTTTTGCACCTGTAGCTAAGTTGAACACAATTAGAATCATGATTGCGTTAGCTACAAAATATAATTGGAAAACGCATCAGTTAGATGTCAAATCTGCATTTTTGAATGGTGAGTTAAAAGAAGAAGTTTATTTACTTTAGCCTGAAGGGTTTGTAAAACAGGGATAAGAGCGTTTGGTTTGCAGGTTAAAGAAAGCTTTATATGGCTTGAAACAAGCACCAAGGTCATGGTATGTGAAAATAGATTCTTTCTTTTATGAGAAAGGTTTTATAAGAAGCAAGAATGATCCTAACTTATACATCAAGGAAGATAAAGACAAGAATGTTGCTTTAATATCTGTATATGTTGATGATCTAATCATAACAGGAAATGCATGCAAGTTGATTGAAGAAATGAAAAATCAGTTGTCACATGTATTTGGGATGAAGGATCTTGGTGAATTGCATTATTGTTTAGGTCTTGAAGTTTGGAGGGAGCCTGGTAAGATGCTGATCACACAAAGCAAATATACAAGGGAAATCCTTAAAAGATTCAATATGATTAAATGCAAGGCAACATCTACTCCTTTAGAACATAATGTAAAATTGTGCAGTGATGATGGAACCAAAGAGGTGAATGGAACTATGTACCGTCAATTGGTGGGAAGTCTGAACTATCTCACCGCTACCAGGCCAGATATAACATATTCTGTCAGCATACTTAGTCAGTTCATGGCTAAGCCTTGTAAAAGCCATTGGAAAGCAGCAAAGAAAGTCCTTCAGTATCTGAAAGGAACACTTAATTTTGATATTATGTATACTGATGAATTTGATGTTGAATTGGCAGGTTATTCTGATTCTGACTGGGCTGGAAATCCAGATGATAGAAAATCCACTACTCGATACGTGTTCAATATTGGTTCAGGACCAATATCATGGAGCAGTAAGAAACAACCAACTATTTCATTGTCATCCACTGAAGTTGAAGATAAAGCATTATGCAGTGCAACCTGTGAAGCAATACGACTTAGGAGGATCCTTGAAGATGTTGGAGAAACACAACAAGCACCTACAGTAATCAGATGTGACAATCAAAGCACTATCAAATTGGCAAACAATCCTATATATCATGCAAGGACAAAACACATTGAGACACAACATCATTTTGTAAGAGAAAAATTGCAATCAAAAGAAATTGACTTATCATATTGTAATACAAATGAAAATGTGGCTGACATATTCACCAAGCCTCTTGGAAAGGCTAATTTTGAAATATGTAGAAATATGTTGTACATTGTAGAAAATCCAAATTTTGTTGTAAGCCTAGCTGAGACTTAGACCAGCAGGAATGACAATTAAGAGTATAGTGTCTTGTTTATTGTATGTAGTTGGAATTAAGGGGGAGTGTTGGAAACCATAAGTAATTCCAACAACGAGACAGCGATATTCAACAATCATTTAATGTTGTATCTAGAAGTCGGCGGATACATTGACAACAGGAAAGCTTCTCCAACAAGCCACCGACTGAACCTGCTCCAGAAACTTCTCCAGCATGTATATATATCTGATCAATGAAAGCAAGTTCTCATGTTCTTGTGTTCAATAGTTAGTTCTGTGTTGTGTCAGAGCAGTGTGCGCCTCTGATCACTTATAATATCTACAATATAGCGCAGCATTAGAGAGATTTAGCCATATTAAACTGTCGATCGTGCCTGAATTCTGCCCTTTTACAAATATTTGCATGCCCAGATGGACCTATTGGCTCTTAGTTCATATCCATGAATTTCTATTTGCATTCTGAGTAGTGTGACGGGTCATGTAATTGTTAAATTAATGGAGAAAACACTTGGAAAACAGTTGAATAACCTTACATTTCAGAATACGAAGAGGTATAAGATGAACGTTTTCAGAAACCTGAGCAAAACCATTTATTGGTTGTTCATCTTTGATCCACGCATCCTTAGGTTAATGTAACGAAATGAAATGATCATGCGAATAGGCTTATGTTTCAGAATATGAGGAGGTATAACATGCACGTTTCACAATCCTCAAGAAAATCGTCGCTCGGTTGTTCATATTTGATCCACGCGTTGTTAGGTTAATGTAACTAAATGAAATGACCATGCATGTTTCATTATTTATTTCTTAAATTTTGTATTTTTTTTTATTTTCTTAAAATTTATTTGTCCTAATCCTTAGAAGTGTCTATAAATAATAAGCACAGTAAATTTTTAATCATGCTTTGTAAAAAAATAATTTAAGTATGGTCTAAGTATATGCTCTAGACATGTAAGAAAGTTATTGTAGTGAATTTGATTCATTGATTTAATGAAGACTACAAAAATATATTGGCATATTTCAGTTCATGCCATCCAATCAAAAAGATTAATTAAGAAAATGATTAACTTGCCGATTCTGATAAGGAGAACGCCTATCCATGTAAATATACACTTGAGATGTTGGGCTATGCCTAGAAGACCAATGTTGCCACTTTGGTTGGTTCCTACTTGAGGGCAGAGAACACTCATGAGATGCGGCAACACCTGGTAAAGTTGAACGAGAAGGGGTTCGTCGCTAACGACAAGGCAACTCGGCAACACATGAAGAGCATGGTTCGATTCAACAATGTAGTCATGAATATGTTGTTTGGGCAGTATAAGTAAGTGATAGAAAGAATGAAATGCACGTATTTCTGAATGATTTTATGCTCGTAATATTTTTGGTACAATGAATTCCCGCCACTCACTTTGCATGAATGAAATGCACGTATTTCTGAATGATTTTATGCTCGTAATATTTTTGGTACAATGAATTCCCGCCACTCACTTTGCATGAAACTATTCAGCGAAGAACATTATTCTTTATACAGTGGGGGCGGTGCAGGTAATTCCACTTTTTGAATTTTTTTGTAAACTGTTATAATTCCCACCCAATACATGGGTATCCGGTAGCAACTATTGGCATTCCACCTTGGCGCACGCCAGTCGCGAAGGTAAGCCAAGCTACACATTTCTGATTTTCTAAAACACAATATGAGGGGTGATTGTTCACTGGATATTTTAATTTTCATGCTTACCTCCCTCTCATATTTGATTTCAAATTTTGAAATTTTCCGGTTGACTTTGAAATATATTTCCCACCAATTACATTTACTGCATGTACGTCAGAACAGTTAAAGTCAAATGGGTCTCGCATGACTACATCACTACGTACGTCAGAACAGTTAACGTCAAATTCTTCTGGCGTGACTGTGTCACTACATATGTAGAACCAAGAATCTGACCTTAATCACAGGAGAACCAAGTCTTTTGATTTAGCAGAGCATGTGGAGAAAACCAATCATCACCTCTGCATCGAGGACGCTAGTGTTATTACTAATGTTTCGTAATTCCATCGCCGGAAATTTAGGGAATCCATTGAGTCTGAAAAATGGCTGATCAATCTCAATAGAGAGGATGGCTGGAATATTAGTAGTTGCAGGGTCCAAGCCCTCTTTTCCTAGTTGTTTTCTTCCTTGCTTCCCCTCCTTAGGTTTAGCTTGATCTTGTTGTCTTTTAAGTAAATTCCCTTTGTTTCCTGTATCCTTTGTTATTCTTTAAGGAATGGTTGTTATTATTTGAGGTATTTTAGTAGCACTTAATTTATGCTATTAAGTTTATTCTAATAATGTTAATTAACAATAAAAATAATCTTCAAATTAATCTTTAATAAGATGCTAATTTTAACCATTAAATAAGCTATTAACTAATTTTAAATATTAAAATATTATTTATTCATTTATTTATTTTATTTATATATTTATTTAGTTTATAATATGTCCATTTAACTTGTATTTTAATAAGAATATAACTAACTATATTACTCTAATATTTATATATTTAACAACTTTTATAACTAACTATTAATTACTCTAATATTTATATATGTAATAACTTTTTTAACTATTAATTTATATTTATTTATTTATTTTAATATATATTTATAACTATAAGTTTATTAATTAGTCTCTTTACTTTTATTTTAATTAATTAATTTATTTAAATATAGGTTTTTCCCCTAATCTAGTCCATCTAACTGTTTCCCAACCAAATTTAGTCGTTAGACAATATAGCCGTTATCTCGTCAAGAATTATAGCCATTGGATGTTCTGATCTAACTATTTAAGATGCTAAGCTAGATCTAATTCTTCAACTTGTCCTGACGATGGACCACACTGGTTGGTTCGAAACAGGTCGACAAATGAAATTTCTTGTTATTTACACCGAAAATCTCTCATAAACTTGATACGGATCACAAAAGCCTCAATTCAACAATCAAATCCACAAGGCTAGATCCACCCGTGAGTTGATATATATGCATATCCGTGAATAAATTGTACGAATACAGCAAAATACGTAAATAAAAAATCAATAAAAGTTTTAAAATAATAATGATAACTATCTTTACAATTTTTTAAATTTGATGGAATGAAATGTTTCAATAATTACTTAAAAATTATGACAAAACAATTAGTTAGATCTATTTTAAAGATGAAATTTCTAAAAAAAATTGTAGAGTGCAAAATACAATGTCATTTTTAATTATTTAAATTATATTGTTAAATGTTAAATAAAATGTATATAGAACTAATTAAAAAAATTAAACTTATTTTATTTTTATCCTTATTTTAAAAAAATATTCATAGACAAACTTACATATCCTTATACTAAATTCTAGAATAAGCTTCTAGACTCAATTTGTATGACTTTGACCTCCCAAAACAAGTCAGATATTGGAGTAGCACCTTTTTCTTAGGAGCACATGAAATAAGGAGAATGCAAGGAAAGCGATCAGAGAGCTTACTGTTGTGCGTGGTACCCATACATCTGCCACTTCGGGGCCGCGATCAGACATTGCAGGTTGGACATCTATCTCTCGTCAAAAGTGTTGCCTGCTAAGGTTGACAGCTTCACAACAACATATACACGTCGTGGTCGTCTCACGTCGACGATATAGCTTACGTACAAAGAGAGGGAAGGTCCCTATTTTCCTTGATGTTTATTTCTTGGTAGTTAAAGGGAAAAAAAAGGCCTTAATTTCATTCCTTAGGATCAAAGTTACATTCGGTTTATAAACACTTCAACGGTGTATTCTAGAGACTTAAAAGCCCAAAAAAAACCTGCAGACATCTGGCATCATTAAGTCTCTAATGTTAGATCAAAGCATACATAACACACAGTGGATTTATACTCAGATACAGACAAATGGAGAAACAACAAGATTACTCAATCAGAAACAACGAAATAGATAAAACAATCAGTGGAGAACAGAAATCACTTTGCATTACGTAACAGGCCTGGACCTTGGCTTGCTTTCCTTGGCTAGAGAAATTACAAATTTATGGAGGCAGAAGAAGGATCTAGAATCCTCTATGTGATTCAGAGGGAGATCTGGAATGATCTAGAGACTAATGGCAGTTTTAAGATCTAGAAAGATCTAGAAACTAATGGTTGTGTAGAAGAATCTAGAATCCTGCATGTGATTCTAGAAACTACTGGCAGTGTAGAAGGATTTAGAATCCTGCATGAATTTGGATTCACACTTAACATTCTCCCACTTGAACCCAAATAAGAGTCGTTAAGTCACACTGAGTCCTACCATGCCTCTAGATAGCTCATGTTTATTTCGTGGTAGAATCTTAGTGATCATATCAGCAGGGTTCCTATCTGTATAGATCTTTTCCAAGGATAATTTTTCTTCCTCCAACACATGCCGGATCCAATGGTACCTTAAGTCAATGTGCTTGGTTTTTGAATGAAATGTTGGGTTTTTCACCAAGTGAGTGGCACTCTGACTATCACAATATAACACATACTTGTCCTGCTTCATTCCTATCTCTCCTAGGAATCACTACATCCTCAACATCTCTTTACAAAATTCTGTTGCAGCTATGTACTTTGCTTCTGTCGTAGAGAGGGATACTATTCTTTATAGCCTTGACACCCAAGATATTGTTGCACTTGCAAATGTATAAAAATAACCTATAGTGGACATTTTGGTATCCATATCTCTAGCCATATCCACATCTGTAAATCCTTCAAGCACAGTCTCATCATGACCAAAACATAAACAATAATGACTAGTACCCTTGAGATACCTCAAAACCCATTTCATTTCTTGCCAATGTTGTTTGCCTGGATTGGAAAGGAACCTAATCACTACTCCCACTGAATATGCAATGTCTAGTCATGTTCATACCATGGCATACATCAAACTACCAACTACTGAAGCATAAGGAATCTTGCTTATTTCTTCTCTCTTTGTCATTACTAAGACATAATTTAGTACTTAGCTTGAAGTGGGCTGCAAGGGGTGCACCAACTGGCTTGGCATCCTTCATATTAAACCTGTCAAGAACCATCTTGATATATTTTGCTTGTGATACCCACAGCCTTTTGTTTTTCCTGTGATGCATAATCTACATGCCCAATATCTTTTGTGTTGGTCCAAAATCCTTCATTGCAGATTTGCTACCCAAATCTTTCTTCAACCTATTGATCTTATTCTTATCATGCCCACCAATTAACATGTCATACACATATAGCAATAATATGATATACTTTCCTTGATCTTACCTCTTGATATAGACACAATGGTCAGCTTCCAACCTCTGAAAACCATGTTCCAACATGAATGAATCAAATTTCTTGTACCATTGTTGAGGTGCCTGTTTCAACCCATAGAGACTCTTCTTTAACCTACAAACAAGGCCTTCTTTTCCTTTTTCTATGAAGCCTTTCGGCTGCTCCATATAAATTTCTTCCTCCAATTCACCATCAAGGAAAGCAGTTTTTACATCTAACTGTTCACATTCTAGGTTTAAAGCAACAACTAGTCCAAGAATGACTCTAATGGATGACATTTTAACAATAGGTGAGAAAATTTCAGTGAAGTCAATACCTTCTTTTTGGGCAAAATCTTTCACCACCAGCCTTGCTTTATACCTCTCCTTCTTTTCATCACCTTCATGCTTAATCTTGTACACCCATTTGTTTTGTAGATCCTTTCTACCTTTTGGGAGGTTTACCAACTCCCAAGTTTTATTTTCCTGCAAATAGTTCATTTCTTCTTCCATTACTTTCTTCCAGTCTTTACTGTGCTCGACTTTACAAGCTTCTTGGAAACAACTAGGTTCACCTTCATCAGTCAACAAAATATAGTTTGAAGGAGGATACCTTTGTGAAGGATTATGAGGCCTAGAGATCTGCAAACCAACTAAAGTGGTTCATTATCAGGTTGAATCTCCTAAAGTTTCCCGCAAGATTCCTTCTTGTTGTTGTTCATCATTTTCCACTTGTTCTTCTTCATGCTCATGAATTTGTTGTTCATTTTCTTGTATTGGTGGTATGTTTTCCTGCTACTCTTCAAACCTGTCAATAACCTTCTTAACCTCCAACTCACCTACAGTCCTCTTGGACATTTCTGACTCATTAAATATAACATCCCTGCTTCTAATAATTTTTGTTTGACTAGATCCCATAGACAATAACCAAAATCTTCATCTACATATCCCAAAAAAATGCATTTCATAGATTTATCATCTATCTTAGTTCTATTTTCTTTGTGAATATGTATGAATGCTTCACATCCAAAGATTTTCAAGTGAGAATAATTCAAATTCTTACCGCTCCAATCTTCTTCAGGGATACCGCCATCCAAGGTTGTAGTTGGAGATCTATTTATGAGGTAGCAAGCAGTCCTGACTGCTTCGGCCCAAAAGTTCTTCTCCAATCCAGAATTGGACAACATACTTCACACCTTTTCCATAATGGTGTGATTCATCCTTTCTGCGACACCATTCTGTTGAGGAGTACTGGGCACAATCTTCTCAAGCTTTATGCCAAACCCGTTACAATATTCCTTAAATGCATTTGAGAAATATTCTCCACCATTATCTGTTCTTAAACACTTCAGCAATTTGTTAGTCTCTCTTTCAACAGAAACATGGAATTTTTGAAAAATTCCAAACATTTCACTTTTATTTTTCATAGGATATGCCCAAACCTTCCTAGATGCATCATCTATAAATGTTACAAAATATGATGCTCCTGCTAATGATTTGATGTTAACAGGCCCAAACACATCTGAGTGTACCAATTCAGGCACATTTTTCTTTCTATCCTGGCCACCTCTAAGGAATGAAAACCTTATTTGTCTACCATATATACAATGCTCACAAAGATCAAGATTGTAGGATTTCAAACCTGGCAATAAATTTTTACCAACAAGGATTTTTAAACCCTTCTCGCTCATGTGACCCAAACGCTTATGCCACGGATCTATTGAATTTCCTTCTTTTGTGACAACAGCCAAATATGATTTTTCTATCAGTGTCTTCAATATGTATAATGTTCCTGTCTTGGGTCCTTTGGCCACGACCAATGCACCTTTTCTAATTTTCCAGCCTCCTTTTCCAAAGCTTGTCAAATAGCCTTCATCATCCAGTCGTCCCATAGAGATTAAACTCATGCGCATTTCTAGTACATGCCTAACCTGTTTCAACAATATATCTTATGCATCTTTCATCTTGATCTGGACATCTCCCACACCAAAAATACTGCAGAAATGATTATTCCACAAATGCACTCTACCATAATCACCAGGATTATATGAAACAAAATTATCTTTGCATCACGTTACATGGTGAGATGCCTCAGAGTGAAGGATCTAATCAAAGCTACTGCTAGATGTATATACACATGCATCCTCTACTGAATCCAGTAAACAACACATCACCATTTGTGGCTACAACAGTAGTCTCACCTTCATTTGTGTTGGATGAGTTGTGATTTGTACTAGATGGTCTCTGATCCTTTTGTCCTTTCTTCCAAAATTGACAATCTTTCTTCATGTGCTCGGGTTTGCCACAATGAAAGCAAATGATTCTGCCTCTCCTTGATTTTGATCAGCCTCGATCCATTCTCCTACCACGATCAGCTAGAGCTAGAGCCTCTCCTCCCTGGTTTTCCACAATTGACTTGTGTCGCAGCTCCTCATTCATTAAACTATTGCTAACATCATTAAACGTCAGGGTCCCTATAGTTTCTAAAGTGCTCATAGCTACAATTAAATTTTCCCAGCTATCTGACATAGAACACATTAGCAAAATAGCTCTAATTTCATCATCTAAAATGATTTTAATAGAGGCAAGTTGATTAGTAATAATATTAAATGCATTCAAGTGCTCAGCAACTGAAGCACCCTCCTTCATTTTTGAGATTATAAAGCTTCTTCATCAATAAAACTTTGTTTGATGTTGTGCTCTTCTCATATAGATCATGGAGCTTCTTCCATAATCCTTCAGTTGTCTTTTCTCCTAACACATTGAAATACACATTTTTTGCTAGATATTGGCGGATTGTTGCAATTGCCTTTCTATCTAGCTTATTCCATTCTTCTTTTGTCATCAATAAGGGTTTCTTTGTTGTGCCCTACATCAGAAATTATTGATCCTTTAAAATCAGTATATCCTCCATCTGTGATTTCCATAGGGTAAAATTAGCCCCGCTCAACTTCTCCATATATGTAACTGTTGTCTCCATTTTCAATCAAATTCACGCCTGAAAACACAAAAACTCCACTTAAAAAAAAAACGTTAATTATTACTCCTTAAAATTTAGTAATAATGACCTTCCTCCTTTTAAAATACCCTTTTCAAAATTCCTGCTCCTTTTAAAATATACTTTTCAAACTTCCAGCATATAATTATATATGTTTCATAATATATATAAAAAACATATATAATGTTTTAACCTTTTCACATTTCACACATACATATGTTGGTTTGAGAAAAAAATTGACGTATACATACAAGCTTGATGTAAAAAAAACTTACGAACACCACGTTTCAACTCCAAACTCCACAGATCTCCACGTTTCAAACTCCAGCAACATGTTTCAACATAAATCCATGACCTTGTTTTTCTTGCAGCAACTGTCTTGTAGTTCCAGCGTTCCTCAACTTTTTCCTAGACAGATCCCTTTCCTGGACTCTCTTCTTTGCTTTGATACCAGTTGTTAGATTAGAGCATACATAACACAGAGTGGATTTATACTTAGACACAGACAAATGGAGAAACAACAAGATTACTCAATCAGAAACAACAGAATAGATAAAACAATCACTGGAGAACATAAATCACTTTGCATTATGTAACAGGCCTGGACCTTGGCTTGCCTTCCTTGGCCAGAGAAATTACAAACTTATGGAGGCAGAAGAAGGATCTAGAATCCTGTATGTGATTTAGATGGAGATATGGAATGATCTAGAGACTAATGGCAGTGTTAAGATCTAGAAAGATCTAGAAACTAATGGCGGTGTAGAAGAATCTAAAATCCTGCATGTCATTCTAGAAACTACTAGCAGTGTAGAAGGATCTAGAATCCTGCATGAATTTGGCTTCACACTTAACGTCTAAAATGCCTGAATATGACAAATTCATGATTTTAAAACTAACGATATTCTAGATCTCTAAGACTAACAAAAATAAACTGACAAAAAACCATGCAACAATTAAGGAATAATAGCAAAACATAATGATTCCGATGAACAAAATTTGTGCAAAAGTGAAAAGTAGAGCATATCGAGTGGTGTTTATTATCATTTACCTACGGGAACCTGTTCTGTCTCGTCCATGAAAAGCCTGTGGAAAAATTCGTACGACCTTCTTTGATGAGTAAGGGACCATGAGAAAACTCTATTTAGAAAGGGAATTCTTTGTCTCGTTCCTTTCCCTATAGAGATGTGAGGAAAAAAAAAATTCTCTTTATCCTCATAATATATTGAAGCACACATGGGCAAGTTTTGACATTGATGACTATTATTGAACCAATTGATACTAAGCAAAGAACAAAAAAAAACAAGTAAAAGATCTCTTTATTCTCATAATATATTGAAGCAAAGGCATGGGAAAACACGTTTTGACATTGATGACTGTTCTTGACCCAATTGATAGTAAGCAAAGAGTTGCCATCTACTTGAATCTAGCAAAAAGTTGCCATATACTTAAATCAAGTCACATCCGTTATTAAAAAAATAACCAAAGTTCAACTAAGTAGTTGATTCCCCCTCCCAAAACCCATCTCGACGTGGAAACTTGATAGTAAGCAAAGAGTTCCCATATGCTTGAATCTAGCAAAAAGTTGCCATATACTTAAATCCAATCACATCCATTATAAAAAAATTAACCAAATTTAAACTGAGTAGTTGGTACCCCTCCCAAAACCCATCTCGACGTGGAAAATAGAACTAGAACCCTTAGTAAGAAATAGGACAACCCCCTCTACTCTGGTTAGCTTGCTCGGTGTCACCGTGAAAATAGCCTCAAGGAATGGATTTGTCCGGGTTCTCAACTCTAATTTGATGCACTTTACCTAAGATGAAATGAGATATCATAAATTCAAAATACAAGAAATTGATAAATTATTTTAAATTTAAAAGTTAAGATATAGACATATTTAAATGAATGGGGAGAAAACAAGACAGGTAAGAATACAAGAAATTGATAAATTATTTAAAATTTAAAATTAAGATATAGAGATATTTAAATGAATGGGGAGAAAACAAGATAGGTAAGTGCAATTACTCATAAGATTTATATTAAATTTGATATATTGTGATCCGATATAAGTGTAAATTTTTTTATAAATAAAAATATGGTGAAATAATAAGTTTTTAATTTGATTTTTTAATTAATAAAATAGTTTTTGAAAAATTATAATGGTATATGATTGACTAAGTTTAATCTATTTCATGTCTTTATGGGTAGCTCAATTGGTAGTCCTACCAAGTTTACAAACAAAAAAGTTTAGTTTATTTGTTAATTAGATTTATTTTAGATGTTTGGAAATAATGGTAATTATTTTTTATATCTACATTCAAGTCTCACAAGCAATATACTAAAGAAACTAAAACTTAAAGTAACCATGATACCAAGAAAGCTGAAAGTTTAAGTATGTGCCAATACTAAAATGACAGTTGTGCCAAGTGGACACCCACATGTTAGAGACATGGCACCATGTGGGCTAGGTGTGGCCATGTGGACACCGTGTAGATTCTTTTAATGACATGGCCTCCTTAATGAAGTAAAATATAAATGACATAACATTCTATTTAGCATATGAATTTAGGTAAAATTCATATTGTCTGAAAACTCTCAACACGCTAAATGAAATGACGATATTACGAAATGACGATATTAATTTTAGAATTTGAAGATTGAAGAAAACAATTTATTGTAACTCATTCATAAAAAACCTTAGCGATAAACTTAAATTAGTAGCATTCCCACAACCTAAAATGCCATAAGGGAGTGAGAAGTGTTACATAGTACTTTCGGTCGTCATATGAATTGGGGTTGTCAATCCTAACACTCATTGACACTACTTCATTGCTTCCATTTATAATGACCTTTTCAATGTTTATGGAAAAGAGATGTGGTCCTATTAATGTAGTTTCATGGCTCATAGACACTACTTCATTGCTTCCATTTATAATGACCTTTTCAATGTTTATGGAAAAGAGATGTGGTCCTATTAATGTAGTTTCATGGCTCATTGACACTACTTCATTGCTTCCATTTATAATGACCTTTTCAATGTTTATGAAAAAGAGATGTGGTCCTATTAATGTAGTTTCATGGCTTCCATAGATAAATTGTTTATGAAGCAACCCATCTTTCCATCCACTTTGTAATGAGACATATAGTTTTAAGCAAATTATCAACACCACGTAATCCATTATTGGTCACACCGCAGAAATTTCATGTCTATCAATTATAGTCATATATATAGATAAGATAATAGAGGAAACTGCAAATATTTACATTAAAAACAAATTGTTGAGTGATTTAATAAGTCTAGATTAGTAACAATGTAGGTTGGTGAAGAAAAAAAGCCAATAACGTTGTTAGGAGTGAGTTTCATTTTCTTCTCGCTCTAGATTCAAATAACACTTTTTATTAAATCCATTTATTATCGGTTCATCGAAGAGGATGCTATTTATTATTTTTAGCAATTTCTACCTGTATTAACATTATTTGAATTTTGTTTTGCTGACTTGGGATTTTTAGTAAAAAATGGGGACGTAAGTCAGAGCGAGGCTCTTTAAATAGAAAAATTTGTTTGGATGGTCTCTCGTTACGGATTTTAATGCTCCATTGGCTTATGGATCCTTCCTCCTACGAAGAGAAAACTTGGAAAACCTAAGGGTAACTAATTTTTTATATACATAAAATCTGTTAATAAACCTAAAACTACTATTTAATAATTAAAAAAATATGATACACAATTTATAATAGCATCATCAATTAAAATATAATAAATATGGTACAAATGATATAAGACTTATAATACAACATGTAAAATGACTAGAACTTAATGTAATTAGTCTGACGAAAAATTGTGTTTATATTTGCTATTACATTACAAATGAAAACTAATTTTAATTTACATATGTAATTATAATTTAAAATTAAAGATAATATTCAATGTGAATAAGTAAAATATAGATAACTATGAAAATGTAAATTTCTTATCTTTTAAAATTAACTATAATATTCAATGTGAATAAGTAAAATATAGGTAAACTTCTTATCTTTTAAACTAACACAGAACAATTAGTGTTTGTTTTAATAATTCACATTACGAATAAATCATATATAAAAAAAAAACTAACCAATGTTATCTACTTGTTAATTCTCGGCGGAAGTAAACTAAAAACATAATTGTAACAATTTCCACGAATTAAACTATGTTTCAATTATTTGTTTATGAAACAATTCAATAAACCAATAATGAAATAAAATAATAGATTGGAAACTGCTACAACACATGTATTAATTCAATTTATATAAATATAACATTCTTAACCATCTAAATCCTTAGAAACAATTCACAACAACCTGGACTAAAACAATGTTCAAATCAATCTCATCTTTAGTACACAAGTCGTTGAGTTAAAACTATGATCAAATATAAACAGATAGAATTGAACTAATACATACAAAAGTAAATACAATAATTCATTGTTGGTTCATGGATCCAACTCGCAGAATGATAGAGTGTCTTCTGTGAAACTTTCGTAAATCAAATTATATAAAATTAAGAAAGAAATGAAATAGAAGTGACTATGGAAAACAAACTCGTATAATTATTACTTTATTGAGTCAAATCGAATCAACACACTTACCCAAAAAAAAGGTTTTCAAAATACTTCCATAGTCACTGTATATTTATTCAGCATTTCTTTTTAGTTTTCTTTCACTTCCTTCACCTTCCAAATTAAATCTTTATATAGAGGCTAATAAGGCTCGCCATATTCAAACATAATTTGCAAAGTCAAAACTGTTTTTACAAAAATTACAATCCATTGTTTTTTACCTCTCGGTGGAATATTAACTACTTAAAAGAAATAGACATAAAAGAACTAGCAAGTCATCCACACATGATTCAGGACAACTAAATGGAATTGACAATATCTTCTTTTGTTGAAACCAAGACTGCCATTGGGTATATAGGAACAAGGTGTCAATGAATGAGGAAAATGATATTATCAACTTATATTGATATCAAAACAAGGTTTCTATAAAATCAAGATTTTGTAGTGGCCTTTTAAATTTAGTAAACAAAATCAAAACGAAAGCATACCTTAAAAACTATGACCATGAAACATAGATAAACATTAAAAAATTTATTTAGTAGGGTTCAAATTTGGAGACATAACCAATATAACATTTGATGACTTAATGATTATATGTGTATCTCCTGCGTATGTTTTCACCTCTGGTTCTATATATATATATATATATATATATATATATATATATATTTATTTTATTTTTTATTTTTTCCCTTAATTGATTTAGATATTTAAGTTGATTTTTTCTTGAATGGGCTAGCTAATGTGATGTTGAAGATAAGGAGCTGTGACAAGAAACTATTGACGATAGTACATATCGAGTGTGGATGGATCATAGCTAAAATTTCTCTAAGGACATTTTCTTGGATTATTGTTACCATCTTGAACATATTTATCATTTTTAGCAAAACCAAAATAATCCTTAGTCTGAGACTTTTTTTTCAATAGGGAAGGCTTAGCAACCATTTCAAGATCAACAAAAACCTCCTTTACTAGGATTTTCTTCCTTTGGTTACACCGAGCCCTTGATACTTTCCTTTCAATTTGTTTAAATATCACTCTAGACTGAGGATTATACTCAGGCTAATTAACTTCCTCTTTCTTTGAAGGTTTAAATTTAGGACTACGGTCCAAGGCTTTTAGCTCATATTTTTCCCTAAATTATGGTTTCAATTCCACATGATGTAATTCATTATTCTTAGCCATAATCCTGGTGACATGAATACATACAGTTTCATAGTTTTCAACTCTATTTCAATGCGAAAAATCTTTTTTCTAGGCATGGAATGATTCATCATGGTGATCTTCATCAATAACACTAGCATCATATGAAACTAGGTCGGTTGCTTGAGGACTAAGTGAAACCAAATTTTCAAGATCTGGTTGATCAAAAACTTGGGGTTTATCACAACCATTATGAAGGAGAAAAGCATCCCAAATATCGCCAATTTTGATCAAATGATGCTTCGCCAAAATGCAGGTAAGTTCATGATGGAACAAAGACCTATCAGGGTTATGTTCGACCTAATGTGCCTTTTCCATTTTAGTGAAGCTTTTGTGCAAATAATATGGAAGGTTAAGTTTATATCCTAAAAATGTAATGAACATGTGAATATGGTAAATAAACACTATCCTGCAATGCCCTTCACATGTTATGTAACAACGCACAAAAAATAGATCTTTCCATATAGGTTTGAGGAAGGAACCAACATACCTTTAACATTCTATGCATAAACCTTATTTTCCAGGAACTTCCTCCATGGTATTTCACGTACAGGATAGTTCTCTAACAAATTCTCACCTTCTATAGGGAGATGCATTTCTTCATCTATGAAACTGACATCCATAGAAATATCTAAGTCATTGATCTTTTCCCTCTTTCCAATAATGGTAAAGGCGAAGGAATTAACTACTCCCTCACTAAAACCCCGAAAGTGTTGGAAAAGTTCCCACCATCTGACCTGCTGGAACAATTGCAAATATTGGTCATATGACTCAATAATATCGCTCCCAATTCTCTCAGTTATAATCGTGGGGGGAATAGTAGAATACTTCGTGAAATTTTATTCGAAATTAGGTGCGAATAATAGGTAAAAAAAGTCAAGAGAGGATTTGAAACCTAAAAAAATTTAAAGAGGAATGAAAAGGTTGGGCAAAGAAATGAAATGCATAAGATTCAGAGATGAAACCCTACACCGTGTATTAGATGACCTGCAAACTCAGTCCAAAATGTATGAATTAGTAAAAATCACAATGAGAGGAGAGTTATGACTTGAAAACATGAGTTATGGAAATAATTAAAGACGAATACAAATGTCGATAACTGGGGTTGACAACCTAGCTACTCGGTGCCATGTCACCCAAAAACATATATATTTGATTCAACACAAATCCCATTGAATTTCCATACCACCGCCACATATCATTTCACTATATAACACATTGAGAATGTTGGATACTAGTATTAAATTGCGCACAGAACCATAGGTTGTATTATTAAATTTGATGTGAATCAAACCATAGAATTAATGAAACATGAATACAAAGTTCAATAATGATAAATAATATCACAAGGTTATGGAATGATAACACTTGGAATATTGAGATACAAACTTATCCAAAAATATGTATACCTATGTTAAAAGAAGGTCTAAGAGCACAATACATAACCTTTGGACCTATATAATGTATAAAAATGATAATTCACACAAATTTAACCCAAAAATTAAAGTGAGAGAATACATAAAACTCAATGAAAGCTTTAGTATTCATAGGTTCGCTTTGTTAAATAGGTTCATAGCATCATGAAGTTGCTTAAACAACATGGATCATTATTATTAAGATAGAAAAGGAAAAATAAACCTCATGTAAATAAAATGACCAACAACCATAGTAAACAAACTTTAAGATGAGTTTCCTAGTTATTTGGAGCTAATAACACACCAATTATGAAATGAAAAGAAAGTCATATAAAAATTGATATTGAAACCCGTGTTTCAAAAACATTATCATCATTTCATTTTAAAGTTATGTATGAAAATAAAGAACAAACAAATAAATCAAAATAGGGTCCCATTTCATGAAAAGTGAGAGGGGGGCTTGTTTGATAGCCAACAATTGGCGACTCACTCAATGAACAATTTATCTCTATCTAAAACTGTATTATATGTTAGGGGAAAAATTAAGATATTGTATGAGAAATAAATGCTAAACAATCTGAAAAATGATTGCTTCATTTTTTCTCTAATGAAATTAATGTTATATTGCTAAAATATATTTGTTCATAAATTAAATCGCTATACACAAAATTTACATAAAATCCATATAGATTTTCAGAGAACATATAACCAATAGATTGAGGGAATGAAATATGGAATCAAGTAGAAGGTGTAATTATGAATTTAATTCCATAATCGTTTCCTCTATTTCTAGCAAGTTCCCATAGCCTCGACAGGGGTGCCTTTTAACTTGAATTAGATGACTGGATCCAAGCACACAAGTTATAAACTCATGGTTAAGAATTACAATTATTTTCTACTGGGGAAGGAGATTCAAAATCCCCTTAAAGGCATGGGATGACATGTAGATTCTGAAAGGTTTGCACATAAATTAATTCAAATATTGATTTGGAATCCCATATGTCATAAATGGAGCCACCACTGCTAGCAGGCGGCTATAGCATCTTTAGGGATGCCACTTAAACCCATTTTACCTGAGTTCTTTGATCCTGAGAAGACAAAATAAAGAGAATCTAAGAGCATGAATAATTAATCTTGATCTCAATTGATATTGCCTAGTAAATGGAGAATTAGGTGATGCAGGGAGCCCCTTCATGGCAGAATACGATCATAAAGGTAGTTCCCCCTTCATTATTCAACTATCGGGTCTGGACTTATGGTTTTGGCCATACTCAATATCGGAAGTGTTGTAAATGCTCTGTTGCCTTAAAAACTCGATATATAACTTTTATTTGAATTACAAATGAAAACCCACACAACACCCATAAATCAGACTTCAAAATATGTAAACCCGCTTCTATAAATCTTTCGGGTAGGCCTCTTACATATGCCTTATTTCCTTTTCTCCAATCTCCTCTTTAAAATAGAAATACAAAGAAATCTACCCACAAACGCATAGGTCAGATCTCAAATGGATTTAAATATGCTTTATAAAGTCCATGGGGTCCGAATTGTAAAATCTTATTATGGCTTTTAAGGTTGCTCGATAACCGCTTACAATCATTTAAAAACCATTGTCTGGTCAATGCGCGCGCCTTATCTCCATCGTTGATCAAATAAATGATCCAACGGTCCACATTATATCTTAATGTAGAAATCATATTTTGGTAAGTGTTTAAGTCTGGTCCTTTCACACAGACTTCTGCCGATGCGATATATTGGCATGATCGAAATCACAACTCTTTAAACCTTAAGGTGTCCCTTTGTAAAACAAGTTTGTTGATGGAATAAAGTGCTTGGCTTTCTTTGATTAGATCTGGTCTGTTCATATTACAGATCTAGCGACCACTGTGCATCGATCCGTCTACTCCTTCTTAGACTTGATCTCGCTTGCTTTTAATGGATTCTGCATTATAAATGATTCTCCTCTATACTCTGTTTCCATGTAGGAATTTCATACATAACAATAAGTTATAATATATTTGAAATGCTCTGCCAGGGTTGTAATAATAAAGACCCAGCTATGCATTAACGTTGCGCTTTATGACTTAAGACATGAAAACATAACGGAATGCTTTCAATTGTTCCGCAAGAAACCATATATAGATACCAGCGAAGGATTTCAATAGAAACGGTCCATTAACACATAAGGAATCATTTATTCATATATATAATAAAGTTCTACAGAGTCTCAGCCCTCTTGCTAAATTACATCAATAAAAGGCCCTGTTTCAATCTTGAAACCCTTGCTCTCTCCTCTTTTGGTTCTCTTGAACCTCTAACTAACCTATCTAACCTCTTTGGCCTCTCTCTTGCTAACCTATCCAACCTCCAAATTATACAAAAAGATCACAATTTATACAAAAGTGGATTCATGAACCAATTCTTGTTCAGAACCAGAAATCTCTCACTCTCTTCTAAAAAGTCTCTTAAATTCCACTCTTTGCTAAACAAACACTAAATCAAGCTCCCAAATTCCTCATATTCTATTTAAACCAAATAAATCTAATTGTTTGGTCTGATCTCCACATAGGGAGGATCAATCAACCACTATACCATTTTTAATCACTTTTGACAATAAATAAACACTCTCACACATTTAAATAAATAAAATTGACTAATCTCTTATCTTCCAACCCCTTTTTAGTCACAACATGTGATCATGTTATGACATTGCTGACTAGGCCTGAATGCTCCTGCTTCAGACTCCCAAAGTTGAAAGTTTCCATGACCTCCTAGTCATGTGTTTCTTCTGTTGTCCATCCAATATCCTAAACTTTACTTTGTAACTGGTCATCACTTTCATAATGTTGTTGATTCAATTCTTCTGCCATTGTCACTTCTGTTCTTCCAGATTTCCAAATCTTATTTTGTTGCTGCCCTTTTTCCTTACTGATATAAATTCCTTTTGTCAAGTTCTCTTCTCTGTTGTCCATCTTCTCATTTGATTTCATCTTCCACAATTTCTCAGCTTCCTCTTTACACTTTGTCTTTAACTAAACTCCTCTGACATCTGCCTGGTGCACATTCTCCTTTACCATATAAATTACACAATTTTTGTCCAAATCTTCTTTGCCTCTGCCATTTACAAACCGTTGTTTGTGCTCTACAACTTCTCTTTCAATATCATCAAAGATAATCATTTCCTCTATGTTATCAGGTTCACCTAATCTCTTTTCTAGCAAAACACAATTTCCTTCATATTCAATAAGCATGTCATTTGCAGATGACTCCTTCTTTCTCTATAAAACATAATTTCCATCACAATTGTCAGATTCAAAAGAATTGTGATTTTAAATCTTCATCGGTGATTCTACCATCAACTCTTTATACTATCCTTCTTAAAAAGTTATGAAATTGTCATCAATTCTCATTCCAATACTTTCGGCTACACTATATAGTATTCCTTGTTCTAACACAAGACTATCATTCAAAAATTCAATATCTATGATTTCTTGGAGCATATCATTATGAAGTATCTTTTCATCCCCTATACTTAGACCATTGCAACAAAATGATGTTGTTTTATATTTTCCTACAACAGAAACAAAATTCTAGTCTTCTAAAGTTTCTTCATGGTTTACAGATTCATATAAATAATCCACTTTAAAATCACATAATTCGTGAACTTATGCACTTGTGAACATCATCTTATATTCTTTCATAATTTCCATAGTACTTCCATTTTCATTCTCTACTGAAGATATTTCATTCTGGTTATCATCACAATCTTTCATTTGCTTATCTTCAGCTTCTTTAATCATGACAATTTCCCTCTCAATACCATCATTCTCAAAATTATTAAATACATGCTCAAAATATCTTTCTGTTTCAGCCATTTCTTCCAGTAACCTCACTTCTTCATCAACATGCATAAGCACATTGTCTAATTGTTGTTCATTACCTATCAAACCTGAAAACATACACAACATGTCAGTCTCAAAAATACAAGGCTCTTCATTTGAAGCCTCAGTGATCAGTTCCCCATGTTTCTCTCAATTATTTTGATAATTCACTAAGTTATTGAGAAATTCTTCCTCGACATCTCTAATTTCTTCCTCATCAAAGAAAACTTCTACGACTGCAGCTTCTTGACTATGCTTGGCAACTTCATTGTAAGTTTGTATAATACCTTTCTGTTCTACACAACTTCCTCCAACACTCAGTTTATCCAAATAAGACAACAATACCTCTTCCTCTTCTCTGATAAGACTTTGGTCTTTGAAAGTTTTCCTTGGCTTAACTTCTTCAGCATTTCCTTTTTTGTGTGTCTTGCCTCTGCCTCTTTCACATTTTTATACATAGGTTCAAATTCATTAGGCTGCATACCTACAACTTTACATTCACATAAATGGTTAATCCAAAAAATATGAGAACCTCTTGTCTGTGAGGATGCTACCAACACATTCCTCTCATTCTGATCTGCATAGGTCAATTTTTCATCACTGTCATCACCATCTCCACTGTCTCCTTCACCAAGGAGAGATCCTTTCTCTGGTTCGTAGATGTATTATACTCCTTCATTCTCAACTATTTGAAGTATTAATTTCTCAGCAAATAATTCTCTGACAAGCCATTTAACTCTTCTTCCCACATAAAATCCTTGTTTCCATTTTTCTCTAATTCCTTTCAATACCAGCCTTTCCAAATGACTGAGTTCTATCTTCATCTCAGCCAACTCTATGTCCCTTTCTTCTTTACTCATTATTTTGAGTCCAACTACTTTAGCACTCTTTTTCCTCTATCTGTGACTTTCCTCTGTACCCCTGTCATGACTATCAATAATCAGTTCCATTTCTTCCTCTGGTGAACTTTCTTTGTTCACTAGTGAGCTACAACTAGCCTTTTCTATTTCACCTATAACAAGTCTCCTTCATGCCTCACCAAAATTTCCCGAGTTCAGTCTTTTGGCACCTATTGGTTGTTTCCTCGAACCTTCCACTGACTAACAATTCTACCCAACATTCCTCTTGCTGGAATTGTTATCTCCTATCCACAATAACAACTATGGAGCTTCCTCAACAACTTCTACCCAATCACAGTTGGAAGTTGTTCTCATCTCGTCTTGAATACTCCTTGCTTTAGGCTCTGCATCATCAATTGCTCACTTCCTTCTTTCATTCAGTAATTTAATTTACTCTTGGGTACTGTCACCTTTACTCATCTGAGATTTCTTCTTGCTTTATCTTCTTTACGTAGCTCATATGCTATGAGGTTGGTACAATTCATTCTACCTTTCAAAAATTCCACTGATTCCACTGACCTGCACAATATTGTCTCAAGACACGTCAAAGTATCTTTCAAACCTACAATATTTCCTTCAAAGATGTCTTAAGACTAATTCCTATTCTATCAGTTAACCTTTGCCAAAGGATTCATCTATTCACTATTTCAATTTAGACTTTCCATTTAAAATACTCTATACAACCAACAATTATTTCCCATTTTACTTCTCATAATGGATTCTTCAACTTTGAAAATCAATTAAGATTAGATCCTAGTTTCAATTATATATACCAATTCATGACAGACACTATCAATTCCTTCTGATAACCTGTTTGTAAACTAATCCTGTTTTACCTCTAAAATTTCCAAAATTCATTCCTTGTAATGACTCTCTTTTCAGATCTATTGAATCCAATCCCTGTTCTTTCAATCATCAATGTCATTGACTTCAACAACTCTTTAAACAATTCTCAATCATTCTCATTCTTCACAAAATTCTTCAAATAATTTAAATGACTTCAATACCGCAGCAAACCACTCTTCTATTCAGCTTTAACTTCTAAACCATTCATCTTAATCAAATCAATCATGCAATCAAATTACACAAAAATTTCATTTTTCCTGAAAGGAAAAGATCTCCTCCTATGAAATTTCAATCCCTTGTTGTTCTTCAGACAGTCAAAACACAGTTCTACAAAATCATCAAAATAAAAATTCTTACCAGACCTTCCTCAGAAATTCACTGCTTCTCCATTTTGATCTCAATTTTCTCTGTATTTTGATCTCCATATGTATCAAATTCACTTCAATTCAATTATACATATGCTGAGATTACATTTCAATTTCCAAACCATTCTTTACAGAGCGTTGATCTTGCTCAGATACCAAAAAATGATGTAGGGAACGCCTTCATGGTGGAATATGTTAGGTCCCTATAATACAAGTGATTACCCCATTACTATTGTAGTTGTATCCCTTATTAATATTGTTGTGCCCCTATTTTCCCCATACTGTTATTACTGTGCCCCATAGAATCCCTCCATTGTTATTTTTGTCCCTTTATATTATTATTGTTAGGTCGACTGGGTTATATTGTGACTCCTTAGACTCCTATATATAGAAAGGGGGTTCTGTCATTTGAATCATCCAAGAATTGTTCATTTATGTAATTTAAAGGAGGTTGCCCACTAGAAGAAGTTGAATTCTAAGGCGTTGATCTATCTTTTCTATCTTTTTGTGAGCTGGATTCATAAGGTTTGGCATCAGAGCTTTGGATTCTAGGGTTTTGCTGCTCCAAATAGGTCATCCTGGTATTTCCACTATAACGTTTATTTTACGATGTTCCATAAGCGAAATAAAAAACCCATTTGAGAAGAAATCGCACTGAACCTTAGGTCCGAATTTCAGAGCTTTTAGTGCTATATTTGCAGAGATATGATCTGAGGAAGTTGGTCTTTTTGCACACCCCTAAATTAAATTCCAAACAGGTGACCTCGGGAAAATCGTCATAACTTTCTCTTTGAGCATCGGATTGAAATTTCGTAAGAAGGTATAGGAAGAGGATGGATTGTGGTTTCTTGTGTATATTTTCAGAGCCAAAGGTCGAAACAGGGACACATGGAACGTCGTACAAGTTCGCTCTACTGAACTAGTCTATAATCAGGTCACTGTGGGAGATTTGGCATAACTCTTCCTTGGAGAATCCAATTTGGATCAGACTGGTGGCATTGGAAACAGGACATAAAGGGCTACTGCATGTCACAATTTCAAAACTAGATGATCCAAAATTATAGAGATACATCAGAGGCAATATCGAGCTCCTACAAAGTGAAAAAAGGTGTCTAGTTTTTTTTAAATTCTTGCTTAAGCTTGGTTTGAAAAATTATTTTGAAGGAATTCAAAGGGCATAGTAGAGAATTATTATCGGTAACTGATGCCCTGAGGAAAGAAAATGAAAACACCTAGTAAGCAACCTGAAAGCTCTAACATGACTCATGAAGAAGAGGAAGAAAGGCTACATGATATATCAAAATTACAAGACCAAGTGCAACAAATGTCACTCTCACAAAAGCTAACAGAAGCTAAGATAAATGGCGTGGAAGCTAAGATGAGTGGCATGGAAGCTAAGATGGACAATTTTGAAGATAGATTTGAACACAAATTTGAGGACAGGCATGGCAGATTTGAAGACAAATTTGACAAATTTTCTACAAGAAATACTTACTAATGGTGAAAGGGTAGTAAATTAAACTCATGATGCGAACAAAAGAAATGTTAATCATGATTTCATAGACTCGAGAGTTGGATTGAAGACCCACCATATTCCAAAATTCGATATGAGGAAGTTTGATGGCAAGGATCCCGCAACATGGATATTACAGATGGAGCAATTTTTCGATCTCAATAATGTGCAAAACACACAAAAGGTACGTATTGCAACTTTATATTTGGAACCAAATCAGTTTGTATGGTATCAATGGCTTTGCTCTCATAAAAAAATTATCACTTGGGAAATTTTTACGAAAGAATTGACAGCACATTATGAGGATATAAAAAGAAACACTTTTTTTAGCCAATTGATAAGTCTCAAACAAAAGGGTTCAATAATAGAGCACATTGAGGAGTTCCAAAAATTGAACATAAGGGTAAAAAATATTCCAAAGGAGCATAGGATTGATGTGTTCATAGGGACTTTAAAGGATAATGTCCAACATGATGTTCGCCTTTTGGAACTTGATTCATTAGAGAAGGCATTCAGGTTAGCAAAAGAAATGGAAAGCATAATTATGGCAACCAAGAAGCATACCACTCACAACTATAAATATGGAAGTGTTGTTGCCCCTAGACTTCCACAACCTATAAGGTTGACACCACAACAATTGGAAGAAAAAAGAGCAAAAGGGCTTTGTTACAGTTGTGATAGAAATTACACTAAAGGTCATAAGTGTGCTGAGAAGAAATTATTCTACATAGATTGTGAAGAGGAAGAAGAAAAGGAGCAAGAAAGGTAAAAGGAAGAGGATACACTCCAGGAACATAGCCTAGATAAAGAAGAAATGAATCCGACCATATCTTGTAATAAATTGGCTATAATTACCACTCCTCAAGCCATCAAGATAGAAGGACAAATCAAGAAGAAAAATGTAATAGTGTTGATTGATTAAGGAAATACACACAATTTTATTCACTGTAAGGTAGCAAAAGAATTGAATTGCTTCCTATATCTAGCACCAGAGTGTCAAGTGACAGTTGCAAATGGAGGAACAATAAATTTCTCTGGAAAGTGCCATAATATCAAGCTATCAATGGGATAATATGTATTGACAAGCCCAATGCTTTTCATTCCAATGGGAGGCGCTAATGTTGTAGTAGTAGTCCAATGGCTACAATCCTTGGGTACAATAGCTTTTAATTTTCAAGAACAGTTCATGAAATTTTCTATGGAAGGAAAGGAAGTTGAATTATGAAATTTTCTGTGGAAGGAAAGGAAGTTGAATTAAGGGGTATTGCAGGGAAACCGGGAAAGATAATTAGCTCTAACGATATGACAAAGATTCTAAAAAAGGAACAAAGAGGTGTAATTCCACAATTATGTTCGCTAGATGTTTCCACGTCAAATTCATCTATTTCTCCAGATCTCCAAAAAGTCTTGGACAATCATTCCAAGGTATTTGAGACTCCCAAAGGTCTCCCACCTATTCGTGGTCATGATCATGCTATTCATCTGATTCCAGGAAGTGTTCCTCCAAACATCAGGCCGTACAGATATCCCTATGCCCAAAAGAGTGAAATTGAATGTATGGTTGCAAAAATTCTAGAGGCTGGTATAATTCAACCTATTCAAAGTTCTTCCTCTGCTTCAGTAGTATTCGTGCACAAGAAGGATGGATCATGGCGCATGTGTGGGGATTATAGGGAGCTCAACAAGCTCACTATTAGAGATAAGTTTCCCATTCCTGTCATTGATGAATTGCATGGATCAATTTACTTCACCAAGTTGGATCTTTGTTTAGGATATCATCAAATCAGAATGAAGACTGAAGACATTCCGAAAATAGCATTTAGAACTCATGAGGGTCATTATGAATTTTGGTCATGCCTTTTGGCCTGACCAATGCACCTTCTACCTTTCAAGGTTTGATGAATTCCATTTTCAAACCCTTCCTTAGAAAATTTGTGTTAGTATTTTTTGATGATATACTAATCTAAAACAAGTCTTGGAAGGATCATGTTGAACATGTTGACAGGGTGCTACGACTATTGGAGGAGAAACAATTATATGCAAAAGGATCCAAAAGTTTTTTTGGAGTACAAGAGGTGGAATATCTAGGTCATATTGTATCTCATGAAGGAGTTAAGGTACACCCTAAAAAAATTAAAGCCATTAAGGAATGGAAAATCCCCACATCCATAAAGCATCTGCGAGGATTTCTCTGGTTGACAGGGTATTATTGCAAGTTTGTTAAGAATTATGGGAGAATAGCAGTACTTCTAACAACATTATTAAAGAAAGATGCATTTTCATGGACTCTAGAAGCAACAGAGGCCTTCGAACATCTTAAAGAGGCAATGTGCCAAGCACTGGTCTTAACTACAACGGACTTCACAAAAACCTTTATTGTGGAATGTGATGCTTCAGAAAATGGAATTGGTGTTGTTTTAAGGCAAGATGAAAGACCCATTGCTTTTGAAAGTTGTCCAATCAAGGGAAAGTTTTTACACAAAGCTATTTATGAGAAGGAATGTTGGCAATACTACATGCACTTAAGAAATGGTGACCCTACCTAATGGGAAGACACTTCAAGGTAAAAACTGATCATGATAGCCTTAAATACTTTTTAGAACAAAGATTATCCTCTGAAGATCAACAAAAGTGGGTCGCAAAGATGTTGGGTTATGACTTTGAAATCATCTACAAAGATTGCTTATACCTCTGTAAGAATTCCCAACTCAAGCAAAAGATTCTTATTGAATTGCACACTTCTCCCTTAGAAGGGCACTCAGGATTTTTAAAAACTTACCACAGGGTTAAGAAGGAATTTTTTTGGGATGGCCTTAAATCGTATATTCAAAAGTTTGTGGCAGAATGTTTGGTTTGCCAGCAAAATAAAGTTGAAACAATTAAGACCCTGGGTCTATTACAACCTTTATCCATTCGAAGCCAATGTTGGGAGGAGGTTTCAATGGATTTTATCACAGGTTTACCCAAGTCTGAGGGAAAGAGTGTCATCATGGTGGTAGTTGACAAAATTACCAAGTATGCACACTTTTGTGCATTATCACATCCATTTAAAGCCAGTACAGTTTCTACTGCATTTATGGAAACAATTCAAAAGCTACATGGAAACCCAAAGATTGTTTTAAGTGGTAGCGATCCCATTTTCACTGGAAATTTTTGGACAAAATTGTTTTCTTGTCTCGGTACTCAGTTAGCTCATAGCACATCTTATCATCCTCAATCTGATGGGCAAACTGAGATAGTAAACAAATGTTTGGAAGTATATCTTCTTTGCTTTGTATCTAATAAATAGACACAATGGATCAAATGGTTGCCTCTGGCTAAATGGTGGTATAACACATCCTTCCATATAGCAACAAAAATGACCCCATTCATGGCACTTTATTGATATCAGCCACCATCCATCACATCATATTTAAAATAAAATTCTAAGGTTCAAGCAGTGGAACATCACATCGAGCATCAACAACAAGTCCTCGAGCTCTTAAAGGATAACCTCGTGTTGGCGCAGAATAGAATGAAACAACAGGCAGATCAACATCGGAGTGAAGGTTGATGTAGTTGATTGGGTATTCCTACGGCTACAACCATATAAAAAAATGTCCCTCAAGCAAGCTAAGAAGGATAATAAATTATCACCAAAGTATTATGGTTCGTACAAGGTGTTGCAAGACATTGGTACTATGGCATACAAATTGGAGCTTCCTGCAGCTTCTTGAGTGCACCCAGTTTTCCATGTTTCATGTTTAAAGAAGGTTATAGGTGACAAGCTCCGAGTTCAAACAATATTTCCAGAACTTGACGAGGAAGGAAAAATTATATTGGAACCGGAAGCAGTAATAGAAACAAGAACTCGACAGCTACGAAATTGATCAATCTCGGAGTATCTCATCAAGTGGAAGAACTTATCCGCTGAAGATTCCACATGGGAGGATGAGAATTTTATATAGAAACATCCAGAACTACTCAAGCATTGAGGACAACACTTTTTTGAAGGAGAGGGGCATGTTAGGTCCCTATAATATGAGTGATTACCCCATTACTATTGTAGTTATATCCCTTATTAATATTGTTGTGCCCCTATTGTCCCCATATTGTTATTACTGTGCCCCATAGAATCCCTCTATTGTTATTTTTGTGCCTTTATATTATTATTGTTAGGTCGGCTGGGTTATATTATGACTCCTCAGACTCCTATATATAGAAATGAGGTTCTATCATTTCAATCATACAAGAATTGTTCATTTATGTAATGTAAAGGAGGTTTCCCCCTCGAAGAGGCTGAATTCTAAGGCATTGATCTATCTTTTCTATCTTTTTGTGAGATTACATTTCAATTTCCAAACCATTCGTTACAGAGTGTTGATCTTGCTCAGATACCAAAAAGTGATGTAGGGAACCCCTTCATGGCGGAATACGATCATAAAGGTATTCCCCACTTCATTATTCAACTATCGGGTCTGTACTTATGGTTACAGCCATACTCAATATCTGAAGCATTGTTAATTCTCTATTGCCTTAAAAGCCTGATATATAACTTTTATTCGAATTACAAAGGAAAACCCACTCAACTCCCATAAACTGGACTTCAAAATATGTAAACCCACTTCTATAAATCTTTTGGGTCCACCTTAAATATGCCTTTTTTCCTTTTCTCCGATCTCCAATTTAAAACAGAAATAAAAAGAAATATGCCCACAAACACATAGTCCGGATCTCAAATGGATTTAAATCCACTTTATAAAGTCCATCGGGTCAGGATTGGGAATTAACCCTCGTGCATGTTCGCGCCTGATATCAATCCGATCATCCATTCGATGGATGGTCTCGATCACCTGGATTTCAAATCAATAAAAACCACAGCTCATTACCTCATCGGGTCTAGATTGTAAAATCAGCTTATGGCTTTTAAGGCTGCCCAATAACCGCTTACTGCCCTTTAGAAACCACCGTATTGTCAATGCACGCTCCTTATCTCCACCGTTGATCAAATAAATGATCCAACAGTCCACATTATATCACAATGTCGCAATCGGAGTTTGCTAAGTGTTTAAGTCCGGTCCTTTCACACAGACTTCCATCGATGCGATATATCGGCATGATCACAATCACAACTCTTTAAACCTTAAGGAGCCCCTTTGTAAAACAAGTTTTCTGATGCGATAAGGTTCTTGGATTTCTCCGATTACATCTGGTCCATTGATCTTACAGATCTAACGATCATTATGCATCAATCTCTCTACTCCCTCATATACTTGATCTCGATTGTTCTTAACGGATTCTCCATTATAAATGATTCTCCTCTATACTCTGTTTCCACGTAGGTATTTCATACATAACAATAAGTTATAATATATTTGAAACGCTCCGCCATGGTTATAACAATAAAGACCCAGCTATGCATTAACGTTGCGCTTTGTGACTTAAGACATGAAAACAGAACAAAATGCTTCAGTTGTTCCGCAAGCAACCATATATAGATACCAGCAAAGGGTTTCAATAGAAATGGTCCATTAACACACAAGGAAACATTTATTCATATATGTAATAAAGTTCTACAGAGTCTCGGCCCTCTTGCCCAATTACATCAATAAAAGGCCTTGTTTCAATCTTGAAACCCTCACTCTCTCCTCTATGGGTTGTCTTGAACCTCTAACTAACCTATCTAACCTCTCTAGCCTCTCTCTTGCTAACCTATCCAACCTCCGAATTATACAAAAAGATCACAATTTATACAAAAGTGGATTCATGAACCAATTATGGTTCAGAACGAGAAATCTCACACTCTCTACTAAAAATTCTCTTCAATTCCACTCTTTTCTAATCAAATGCTAAATCAAGCTCCCAAATTCCTCATATTCTATTTAAACCAAATAAATCTAATTGTTTGGCTTGATCTCCACACATGGAGTATCAATCAGCCACTATACCCTTTTTAATCACTTTTGAAAATAAATAAACAATCTCAAACATTTAAATAAATAAAATTGACTAATCTCTTATCTTCCAACCCCTTGTTAGTCACAACATGTGATCATTCTATCACATTGCTGACTAGGCCTGAATGCTCGTGCATCATTGGGTCTAATATCCCCTTAAGAGAGAGGATGGTGTAAAAATTTTATGATCACCAACCTTGAACTCATTAGACTATTTATTAAAGCTTTTTTGGCTATAAAATGAGTTCTCCTGGTAAATTTAGGATTTAAATATGATTTTTTATGTAGTGATGATTAAATTCTTGGATATTTGGACATAAGATGTTTCTTTAATCAAGAAACACTAAAGAAAAAAATCAGAGCGTTAAAGAATTAACAGATAAAATTTTCTTAAAATTTACCTGAAATTATATTTAAGACAAATTTATTCAATTTTTAGGCTATGGTCATCACCAAAAATAATGACAACAACAAAAATGAGGAGAAAACACATTGAAAAAACAAAACATAAGCAAACTTTAAAACAATATTTATAGAAATAAGAGATCCCCAAAGGGATTAAAAAAAAATAATCCTTAAGAGGCTTTCCAATGACTGGAAGGGGTTCAGATGAACCTTCCAGAGTTTGAAGACGAAATGTACTAGGGATAATATTTTTTGTAACAATCAAAGGCCCTGGCCAGAACCTTTAAAACTTAGAATATCGTCGTTTTTCCTCATGTGTCTTGTCTCACTTAAGAACCAGGTCACCTACCTCAATATTTCTATTAGAAGAATATTTTCCATCAAACCATCATTTTACAATGTATTGATGTTGATGCAATTGGTGTTTAGACTTGTTTCTTTCTTTTTCCAATTTAAGAAAGGCATCAATCCTTCTTTGCATAGACAATTGGACTTCTTGTACTTCTTGTGACAATTACAGAGAAGGTAAAAGTATGTGAGGAGGTAAAATTGCTTCCGTAACATAAAATAGGAATAATGGATAATTATCAATTGAAACTTTTGGGGATACCCAATCAACCCATAACATAATAAAGAGGGTGGTATGCCAGTTTTTTTGATGCTTAGAAATTGTTCTATCAAGAATTCTTAACATATTTTTGTTTGAGGAATTACTATGACTAATACCCTTCGGGTAGTCTTTTGTTGAATACTTAGTATTAATACCATTATTTGAGGCATAATAATCTAACTCCGGATAGGAGAAATAAGACACATTATCAAACACTCAGTTATTAAATTCTGAAACCCAAAATGAGTGAAAATGATGGAATCTAAAAATGTTATTACATATTTAGCATTGATTACTTGTAAAGGATCTAACTCCACCATTATCATAAATTATGATACATTAATTTTATTGAGATAAGGAGGGTTCATAGGACAAACAATGTCTAAGACCCATTGTTGGAAAGCGGCTTTGATAGTAACACACTAAAGGGGAAAGGCTGGTTTTTCATCCTACTAGTAGCCTTTTGGCAAGTCTCACATATTCGAACCAGGGTATGAGCATCTTTAAATAAGGTGGTCCAATAACACCCAACCCTTAGCACCTTGTGAGCAGTGTTGTCCTCGCCAAAATGATCACCAGTGGGACTAGAATGGAGTTCATGGAGTACTTTATAAGAATTATCTTTTTCGAGACAATGAAGATACCCCATCGTAATTATTATGGAAAAGAATGTTATTGATCATTGATAGGGAGTTCAATTAAGCCTCAAGGCTCTTATCATTTTAGCTTCAAAATGGGGTGGTGTTTTACCATTCAACAAATACAACCTGATATCAACATATGAAGGATTAGAATCATCTGGTGATCCGGATCATTGGAGGAATGACACTTAAAAGGTGATAATAGAATAAAAACTAGAAATCCTAGGAAGCCTTCGATGCAAGTATTACTTTGGTGAAAAAACTCTTAAAAACAAATTTCTCATGAAATTTGACAAATTAACGTTTATGTGACCCAAGTTGCAACTTCATGAGTGACAAATTTATATGTCATAATGCTTGAGATAAATATTTGAGCGAAAACAATATAAAAAGAATTGAGAATAGGGCATAATGTATAAGATAAATATTTTTGAAAACAATTATAAAGACAACTCATCATATGAAACCATGCACAAGAAGGATATTGTAGAAAAAAATAAAAATGAACCAAACATTTATTGAATTAGTAATATCCCATGAGACCATATTGTGAGAAAAAGGATAATTTACTCAATGGTGAAGTTCTGTATTTATAATTTTTTTTACGGGTATTTTTCGTTGAGAGTCATGTCCCCTATTATAAGTCAAATACTATGGTTTACAAAATCCATGGGTGAATACCATGGGCAAGTATCATAATTACAATGATAAAATCAAAATCATCATGGGTTTAGATTCTCACTTTAATATTATGATCTATTTTATTTATTATCATGCATTATCTGTGGTTGTAACAACCAGTGATAGAAAAATAGTTATTAACTACAATAATTATTTTCCACCTAGATCAATCCTCCCGCTGAAGAAGAAATTGTCCCCATTGCACAAAGTTTCCTACACAGAAGCCGTTGTTGAATAGGAGCATAATTGTGGGTTTGTGGATGACCCAAAACCAAGTGTTCTTGAAGACAAGGGTTTTGCACAGTTGATCCATAATCGTGGGTTTTTGGATTACCCTTAACCATGATGAACAAATATTTGAGGATAGAAATACCATGTAATTATTGTGGGACAACTATGATCCTCACAGTGTGCGGCCTAGAAAATGGACTTCAATGGCAAGGGTTTTGTGTGGTTAACCCATAACTATGATGAACGTAGATCGAAGGATAGAGATAAGCTGTAGATCTTGTAGGCCTATTGTGATAATGACAATGTGCAACCAAGAAAATGGACATCAATGGAAAGGCTTTTGTGTGGTTGACCCATAACTGTTCTGAGATAGTTCAATTTTTGATCTGACGAGTAGGGATAGGGTGGCTTATAGTTGTAAATTCTCACCACCCAATGAGATGTTGTAAAGGATTCCATCATCTCACTCCTCTATTGTGTAAGTGATTCCTTGAGAAACAGTTTGACATTACCTCTTGCTCTGTCATTTCTTTTTCATCCGTCATGTGAGGTTTTGGGATTTGTGAGCATGATATCTTGCTTTGTAATTTTTTTTTCATCCATCATGTGAGGTTTCAGGATTTGTGAGCACGATCTTACAAAGTTTGTAATAGTTTTATTTTGAGGTCCGTAAACCTTGACCTTGTTGGGGACACGTGAAAAATAATAGATAAGAGAAAAGTTTGTAATAATTTCATTCTGAGGTCCTTGTACCCTGACCTTGTTGGGGACACGTGAGAAATAATAGATAAGAGAAAGCCCAGTATGATACTACTAATTCAGATCATTCAAGGAATGAGACTTAAAGAGTGACAAAAGAATAAAAACTAGAAATTCCCAACAAGTCACCCATCCCAGTACTACTCTAGCCCAAGCACACTTAACTGCAAATTCTCGTGAAATATGATGTATTAATGTTGGTTTAATCCAAGTTGCAACTTCATGAGTGAAAAAGCTATATGTAATAATGAGTGAGAGAAATATTTCAGCCAAAATAATGTAAAAATAATTGAGATTATGGCACAATGTTTAAAACGAATATAGCAAAAAATCATTATAAAGATAACCCATAATATGGCACCATGTTGAAGAGAGATATTGTAGAAAATTAGTAAAAATGAACCAAATATTTATTGAATTAATAATATTCCATGAGACTACATTTTGAGAAAAATGATGATTTACACCACAATGAAGTTATGTATTTATACTTTTTTTTTATGGGTATCTTTCAGAGAGAGCCATGTCTCTTGTTACATTTCAAATACAATGGTTAAATACCAGGGTTTATGAAATCCATGCGTGAATACCATTGGAAAATACAATAAATTATGATACCATCAGTAAGTACCATGGTTTATAAAATCCATGGGTGAGTATCATAATTATGATGGTAAGATTGAAATCATCATGTGCCTAGATTATCACTTTAATATTATGATTTATTTTCTTTATCGTCATGCATTATCCATTGTTTTGACAACTATTGATAGAAAAATAATGATTAACTGCACTAATTATTTTCTACCTGGATCAATCCTCCCCCCTTAAGAAGTAATGGTCCCCATTGTGTAAAGTTCCCTATGAGGAAGCATCTATTGAATAGGAGCCTAAATGTGGGTTTATGGATGACCCAAAACCAAGTTTGATTGAAAATAATGGTTTTGCATGGTTGACCCATAACTATGGGTTTGTGGATGACCCTTAACCATGATGAATGATGATTGGAGGATAAAGATTCCTTGTAGTGCTTGTGGGCCAATGGTTATACTGACAGTGTGTGGCCTAGCAAATGGAATTTGGTTGAATGGTTGTCTTGTTGACCCATAAATATGGATAACAAATCTCTGAGGATAAAGATACCCTGTAATGCTTGTGGGCCGACTTTGATGATGAAAACGTGTGACCTATAAAATGGAATTTGATGGCAAGGGTTTTGTGTGGTCGACCCATAACTATGTTGAGATAGTTCATTTGTTGATCAACTTGGTAGAGATTTGGTGGCTTTTCTTTGTAAATTCTCACCATCCAATGACATGTTGTAAGGGATTCCATCATCTCACTCCTTTGTCATGTAAGTGCTTCCTGTGAAACAATTTGGCATGATCTATTTCTCTATCATTTTTTTTTCATCCACCATGTGAGGTTAATGCGGTTAGTGAAGATTGTCTGTCAAAGGTTGCAATAGTTTGAGTCTGAGATACTTGTACCCTGACATCTTTAGATAAATGTGCAAGAAAATGGACAAGAGAAACCCCACTATAATACCATTGATCCAGATCATTTGAGGAATGAGACTTAAAGAGTGACAAAAAAAATAAAAACTAGAAATTCCCATCAAGTCACCCATCCTAGTACTACTCTAACCCAAAAATGATTAACTACAATGTTCTCATGAAATCTAATGCAGTAATGTTGGCTTCATCCAAGTTGCAATTTCGTGAGTGAGAAAGGTATATGTCATAATGTGTGAGAGAAATATTTTAGACAAATCAATATAAAAAGAATTGATAATAGAGCATAATGCGTAACATAAATATTGCAGAAAAAACATTATAAAGATAACCCATAATATGGCACCATGTGGAAGAGAGATATCGTAGAAAAATACTAAAAATGAACGACATATTTATTGAATTGATAATATCTCATGAGACTACATTCTGAGAAAAAGGATGATTTATTCCATGGTGAAGTTTTGTATTTATACTTGTTTTGCATGTATGTTTCACCAATAATCATGCCTCTTGTTACATTTCAAATACCGTGGCTTTCAAAATCCATGGGTGAATACCATGGAAAAGTATAATAAATTACAGAACCATGAAATATAATAAATTACGACACTATGGGTAAATATAATAAATTATGATACCATTGGTAAATACCATGGTTTACAGAATCCATGGGTGAATACCATGGGTGAGTATCATAATTACAATTGTAAAAGATAAATCATTGTGTGATTAGATTGCCACTTTAATATTATGATTTATTTTGTTATTTTCATGCATTAGCCACACTTTAACAACCATTGGTATAAAAATAATTGTTAACTGCAGTAATTATTTTCCACCTAGATCATCTTGCACCAAAGACACCTCATTCTCCAAGAAGGATCTTGGTTGGGAGAGTTAATAGACTCAACAATCAGTTTGCAAATACCTTGAAATTTCACTATATGAGAAGGCTTGGTCTCTAAGTCACACTCTTGGAGGGCTATCATCCAATGGGTCATTTTTTTCCTAATTTTTTCTGTAGTAGCAGGTTTCTTACTACTCGATAGGGAACCCTTACCTTAGTTTTAGATTTCAATTGATAAAATTTGAAATTATTTACTACCTTAGAGACAAAAAAGGCTTTTTAATTTACTAATGGATAATTTAATTCAAATCCCTTAAAGGTAAAGCTCATAAATACAATAGGAATTGGCTTTCTTTTCTGTGTATGGACAACAACGTTAATAGAATCAGAAGCAAAGGTATATATTATGAAATCTCTAGAGAAATATTGGCTCATTAGGGTAGGAGCCTCATAGATGGATTATTTATTAGTAATAAATTCCTATTTCCACTTATAGTTGAAATTCCTTTTCACCAGATCTTGAAGTGGCTTGACTATTTCAAAAAAGCTAGGGACGGATTGTCTAATGAAATTTATTTTCCCGAGGAAGGAATCCATGGTTTATTTCATATTTGGAGGTGATAAATTATCAATGGAGTAGATTCTTCTGATTCAATCCTTATGTCATATTTATACATAATACACCTTAATAGTTTTCCCTCAATGATCTCAAAGATTGAATTTTTGGGATTCAAGGAAATGTCAAATTTCCTCCATCATTCGAATAATTTCCTAGGATGTGAGATATGGTCAGATATCTATTTAGAATAAATAGTAACATCGTCAATATATATGACAACAAATTCATTTATTAGCCCCTGAAACGCAATTTCCATTGCCTATTGGAAAGTGCCCTTCCATTAAACGAGTTGAAGGGCATCTTTCTGTAAGAAAAGGTTCCCCATGGAGTTCTAAGGTTAGTTTGGAGTTGGTTAGAGGGAGATACCACAAATTGGTTATAGCTCGAGAAACCATCCAAAAGTGACAGCATCTCACAGCCTAAAATCGATTAAAGGATTTTCTCCATGGGAGGAACTAGGTAACTATCGTTTTTAGAAGCTCTATTTAAGTTTAAGAATTCTACAGAGAGATCAATGTCTCCATTCTTATTCCTTAGTGGCACTAAATTTTCAACCCATTTCATATGAAAGACATGGACGCTAATTTTAGGTGCTAAAAGTTTGTTCAATTCACTCTTGAAATTTCGTCTAGGAATCCCATTAGGTATGATGAACTGCTTGCCATTATCTTAGAGATTTTGCTTAGCCCTTGTTGTTCAACACATGAGAGTGTTATGCTTGTAACTTCAAGAAAGTAAGGTGAGTATGCCTGGTGAGTGCATAATGTAACTTTGTGTCTGGGTTCTCTTAATGTAAGGGAGAGGGTAAAAGTGAGCCTCTAGATGAGAGGTAGTACTGCCACCTAGGGATAGACACATGCAAAAACAACCAGGGTTTGTTGATCATCAAAACCAAAGTACAATGGAAAACACATACACTTTCCAGCAGACTAGTCCACACTCGGGTGATGATCGTTATAACCAAGAAAACATAAGGATGGTATGTATAGTGTTTGGTAGATTATTCCATAGGGATGAGACAACAATTATAAATAATTCAACACATCTTCAACAATATAGGTACTAAAATAACTGAAGTAGTTCAACTATTTTAGTACTGGTTATGCAAACATGGATTACAAATGTTTAAAGAATAGTCTTACAAATGGATACAAAACATGCTTGAAAATGTGATGGCCTGAGATATGCTTTTGAATTAAGAAAAAATTCCAAGACACATCTTTACACCATACATCACTAGCCCTAGTAGTGGGACATTGGAGGCACTCGCTCCTCAAAGAAAAGACTATAGACTCTCAAGGCTATATGGAAGGAGGCATAATCGGGATAACTGACCCTTGTGACTCTTCAACTTACCTCATGACTATTTGACTTCCTATGAATTTTCAATTGATGTGACTCTTCAACTTCATATGTGCATCTCTTGGAATTTCACATTACATTACATTTGATTACAACATGTATGTCACATAGTAGTGATGTGACTGAGACAACTCATGACACAACCCGACATGACACTGCTGACATGTAGTGGCTAACTATGGTGTTTATGTCGAGTTGTTGTGCTACTGAGTGATGGGTGCACTCTTGGTGTAACATGTCTTCACCTCCACATGGAAAAGTCTACAAGGTCTTCGATGGTCTTGGTATTGTTCATGGTGGTTGTCTATGTGTCCCTTTCACTTGCTGCTCAATGTGCTTCGTACATTCATTCAAATGTGAGCAACTCTTCTAGAATGAACTCCTTATTCATCCCGTTCGTAATCGTGATATTTTTCATCAATGTACTTATTCGTGCAATCACTCAAGACAAGACGACATCAAATCCAGAAAAATCCTAGTCTAGCATGATGCATTGCTTTCCATTTTGGGTGCAGGTGACCGGGAGAGAGGAAAAGGCGTTGAAACTGCGTAGACCAGAGCTTAGGCTGAGATGCGAGTTTACGGACTATTAACGGGAAAAACTACACAGGTGTCAGTGGGAAGCAGATTTGCACAATTCGAGACGACAGTGACAGCTACAAGGTAGAACACAACTGGGAGGCAGAATCATGTAGTTCCTGGGAAGAGGACAAGGCAGGTTGTCCAAAGGGACTATTGGGAAATTTTGTGCAATTTTCAAGATGAAGACCAGGTAGGTCATATGGGGGTCCAACTGGGGATCTGCACGTTTTTTCCGACGAAGACATAGCAGGTAGCAAGAGGCACTGGTAGACACTTCCGCGCAATTTTCCAGAGCAACGTTGGATCGGGATGCGGGGAGCTGCTAGTCATGACTGCGCATTTCTTAGAGATACTTTTCGATAGACTCTTTCTACACAGTTTCTGGGATGAGTGCAGAGGGGGGCAGCTGGGAGAGTTTCAGTCAAAACTATGGAATTTTCAGAGGAAGAGCAGGGTAAGCCAACAAGGGGCCTGCCACTCAAATTTGCGTTATTCCTTGCAACATTGCACAAAGAGGAAGGAGGGGCCCAACTAACATGAGTACACATTTTGTACAGAAAATGCAGGGAAGGCAGTTGGGAAATTTTTGTGCAGTTTTGCGCAGTAGTGTAGCCCCAGTTCACAATGTAGTTCATGTTTTTCAATAGGCCAAAGCGAGGCTTGATGAGTGATGCTGCGGGAAGCGCAAAGTGGATCAGAAATTGGGATATATTTTGCGTAGTTTTGGGGGACATTCGGTTGGTTCACTTCCAGATTGTGTAGTGTAGACTGACCCAGATGACAACCTCAATCTCTATCTGGTTCTGGGCAGTAGATAAGGGTAACTAAGAGCTAAGACTGTGCAGTTCACCTCAATCAGGGCCCATTTGGAGGATTCTTCGATGGACAGATTTTCAGGAAAAATGGGTAAGTTTGAGATAAACTGAACTTTTGCATACATGACATTGTGATCACTCACTTAACATGACTTGATGAGAAGAAACCTCAAAGCAATAAGACAAACATGTGCTTAGTGACACTGCCTTAAAGGTTAAGAGCAATAAGTGTGAAACTTGAGATAGATCTTCGAACAACCATGAAAACACTTGCACGACGATGCATGCAACTTTGCGTCTGAGTAAGACCGATGTGCACAAAGCGAAAAAACTCATGCACACAAAGACAAAACCTTAGAATCGTGACAACAAACTCACAAGCATGACATAGCAATCAACATGTCAAAAGACGAACGATGGTTGATCAAGAAAAAAGGGTGTAAAGACTCGACAAGAGCTCATAGACTAAGCCCAAATGTTTGCAACCATCAGGGAAAAACCAAGGAAGGCTTTGAAATTGGGATGTAGGCCAAAAGTTTGGAGGTTGTTGTAGCTACTACAACACTTGGCGACACACTTGTTGAATACCAGCCTCTCTATTTCGGTTCATTTTCAACACAAGGCCTTAGCATTTCACGGATCATTGATTCATTACGCGGGTTAATTTGAATTCCCAACTTACCCCATGGACAGACATGGTTCACCTTGTACCAACTCATTCAAACACAACAAAATTTTCATCTAGATCACATTGTTTCAAAATCAAGAACGATAGTTTGGATCACAAGCTTAAGATTTTCAGAGTATAAGTTTTCATCCCTGGTGTTGCTCCACTACCAACAGGACTGGACAATACCCCGTTAGAGTCACACAGGAACAAAGGCATTGCTCCACTGCCAGTGAGCCTGGTTAGTAACCCGGTGGAATTTCTTGCTTCACCTCTCTACGTAGGAAGCCTTTCTCGTCTTTCACCTTTGCATTTTTTTTTGAAGGAGGACTATGCATATGCACTTATTTATTTTCGGGGCGGAAGAGGAATCCTAAATTATTTAGAGTAGAAGAGGTTGTTCCTTCAAAGCAGCATGTAAAACCTTTGATTTAGGTTTTCTTGTTTAGATTTTTCCCGTTCGTCACTTCTACTAGTTGGATAAGCTTGAACACACAGAGCAGTAGACTGAGTACAACCATGGGGTTTCCCAGTTTGGACACAGGTTCATGATTTGAACAGAGCTTCCCTTACAAGCGAATCATATTTTTTGTTCAGGCTTCATTGGCCAAAGTTGCAACCAAGCACAAAGAAGATGGACACGAGACTGGCCAAGTGTTGTAGTGTCACAAGACTCTTAGACTTCAGTAACATACTTATTCAAAAGCTAGAATACAGTATATGAAAACACTTATTTACAAAACAAAAATGATAAGGCATAGAAGCAAAGCAAAGAGAACTAAAAACAACAAAGTAAAAAAACAAAACAAACAATGAAAACACTATGTACATAGTGCAAGGTGTGGCCCTAGATCATTGAAAATAACATTTTAAATCTTGGCCATTGACAAGAAAGTTGTAAATTATCCCGTCAAGGGATTGTAGATAGTACATGTGTTGGAAAAAAATTTCGTGAATTGTGGAAGGACTAATTCACAGGGGCTGGAACTTTGTGTGTTTCCCTTTGTCTTCATGGGGTTTATCCCACTTTAAGATTAAGTCACCCACAACAAAGTTGGTATTCCCTATAGACTTTCGGTTGAATCATCTCTTCATACAGTTGCCTTGGAGTGAATAAATTTTTATTTCTTTTTCATTCATTCTTCCTGTAACTTGTCGAGTGTGTCCATCCTACATTGAACGAAAGACAAAACTTGCCTGAGGATTCTTGGGATAATTGAAGAGCACAAAAGTAGAGATTTGGAGGGAGGATGGCTTATTTTTCATGTACATGTATGGATATGTGTCCAGAGAGGGCTTGGGTGTAACTCTGTCAGCCCAAAGTGCATTTAATAGAATGGAATTCCAGTTTTGTTGTTTATAGTAAATGGCATTTTTTATGATGCAAATGAGATTCTTGTTTATAGATTCGACAAGACCGTTTCCCTGTGGGTAGTAGTTAGCTCAATTTCTAAGCACAATACCATATTCCAATGCAATATCATAAAGTTTCAACGTAGAGAAGTAAGCTGCATTGTGAAAATTAAGTGATACAGAAACACCAAACCATGAAATGATGTTCTCTTGAAGGAAGTTGATGACTTCCTGATCATTCACTTGTTTAAGTGAAACTTCTTCTATTCATTGCGTTAACTAATTTGTAGTAGTCAGGATGTGGTAGTGCTACTTTGATGAATGTGGGAATATTTCCCCAATAATGTCTAAGCACCACTGTTGGAATGGTTGGTCCACTACAATAGGTTGTGGCGGGGTTGCTGATCTTCAAGTTCTATCATCACATTGCTAACAGATCAAGCACTTGTGGGCATAAGAGTGTGCATCTTTAAATAATGTGGGCCAATAGAAACCAGCCCTCATGACTTTATGTGTAGCTGTGTTACCCACGAAGTAACCTCTGGCTGGCCTGCCATGTAAATCACGTAACACTGTCTCTGAATCTGGTGCCTCCAGACACCTAAGAAAAATTCCATTGTTGTGCTTTCTGTAAAGTACTCCATAAACCAACTGGTAAGGTAAGGCTTTGAGTTGAAGTTCCCTCTTCTTCTGCATGGAAAAGTGAGAATCCATGGTGCCATGTGCAAGGTACTGGCACATTTATATGTAATAATAGTTACCGTACGAAGTGGGGGGTGCTCACTATACATTGTACATGTTGATTTCTTCCTCCCAATCGGCAAGCTCTTCTTCTTCCTCTTTTGCGTGTACTTCTTCTGTTGCTAGTCTACAAAGACCATGACCCTTGACAGTGTGAACTAGCTTGATTTCAAGATCATATTCTTGTAGTCCTATCATCTATTTTGCACTGCTTTCACTCAGCTCTTGTTGAACGAGCAACAATATGACTGTTGGGTGTCACAGAAAGACTATGCAATGATTTTTCAGCAGGCAGCGTCTGAAGTGTTTCACCGCCTTATATACTACATATCATTGTTTATCCATTGTGGGATAATTGAGCATGGGTCCATAGACATTCACACTTATGAAGGAGATGGGACATTTGTTGTTCAGCTCATCCTTCTAAGTGAGCACTACAATGAGTGAATTGTCGAAAGCAAACGTCTAAAGCAAGAAATATTTGTTGAAATACGGGTTGTACAACACGGGTTCTTCTTCCATGGCTTGGTTGATATAGGTGAACATGACCTTCTCCTTTTTTTTCCCATCTGTAGAATGCATCCTTCTTGATCATATCTTGTATAGGTTTGACAATCTACGCGTAATCTGAGATGAACTTCCAGAGGAAGTTGATCTTCCCCAAGAAGGACTACATATCTTTCTTATTTATTGGGTAAGGAATCTGTGTGATGGTCTGAACTCAGTCTAGACCAACATTCACCCCACTCTTGGTGATATGCCCAAGGAGGTTCCCCTCAGACACTGCAAAGATTCTCTTCTTGGGATTCAAGTATATCCCCTACTTTCGACATCGTTTAAAGATATTTTTAAGAAGTTGCAAGTTGTTTGACCATTTTCTGGAAAATACTGTCACGTCATCAAGGTAGACCACCACGATCCGCCTGATGAGCCCATGAAAGGTGTTTTCCATAGTGCGCTGAAAATTAGTGCCTACTTTTATGAGACCAAATGGCATTCTTCGATAATCCAACGTACCCCACTTGGTACAAAATGTAGTTTTAAGTTTGTCAGGTTCTGCTACCAACACCTGGTTATATCCAGAAAAACGACCAAGAAGAGAAAACATTTCTCCTCTAGATATTATTTGCAAGATGTGCTCCATAGATGGAACATGCTAATTATCTTTTTCCAATGCGCAATTCAGATTTCGGAAATCAACGCACAAGAAGATATCTCCGGACTTCTTTCTGGCAGGAACTAGGTTTGAAGCCCATATAGAATTACGAAATTAATAAATGATCTGAGCATCCAACAACTTAGTCAATTATTTTTATATAAGGGGTTCAAGTGATACATTGAATTTTCTGAGCTTCTGTTGAAATGGCTTGACCCCTTCTTTGATCTCAATGATGTGTTGGATTATTCGCATGTCATTTTCTTTTAAGTCATGATATGTCCACACGAATAGATATCGGTACTATCTAAACATGCTAACAAAGATTGGCCACTCTTCTAGTGTGCAACACATACAGAGATTCACGAACTTCAGTTCTTTGTCTGTTCCCAGATTAATTTGTTTGTGCATCAATGTGAAACTATGGGTTCTAGTGTTCATGGGCCGTTTGAAATGATTTTGCAAGTCATATAGCTTCTCGAGTGAAACAACACCCTTGGGTAAGAGGTTTCCTTTACTGTCATTAGGTGTGTCTTGCAAAGACTACTCATGCACATCTTCATCTATCATTGCATCCTTGAAGACATTGGCGTTGGCCATGAAATGCAGTATCTGTTCATCATCATCAAAAGCACACAAATTAGTTATGTTGTCAGAGATAGATGGCTTATAAAATATTTCAACAATAGATCTATCACTAAGCGGTGTAATCCTAGCAACTACATTTTCCAGAGCATCTACAGTTGCATTTCACATTCATGGTAAAAATATGATATTAAAAGATTGTAAACTAGAGATAAGCCGCCATACCTCTTGTTGGTAACTCTTAAGATGAGGTGGGACATAGTGTATTGTGTTACGTACGTATCGTACCACAATGTCTAAATCACCTACCAGTTTCAGCATAACAAGGTTGACATTAAGCGCTTCCTGTAAACCCAAAATGAGTGGTTCATATTTGCCACTATTGTTTGTACACTCAAACTCCAAGTGGCTCAAGACTAGGTGTGTCCTTTTCCTTGCTTCTATCAAAACACACCTGATTCCAAAGCCATCCTATGTTTTGGATCTATTGAAATGCAACTTCCACAAATCATTTGTACAAGGACCGCTTGTCACTCTAGTACTGCTAACGTGTTACGCTACTACTACTATTACAATCTTATGTACAAGTTTCATTTCCACTAGTGGGAAAGAAAGTAAACCCAACTATGTATCTAGTGGGGTGAGGCTTGACTGTGAAAGATAACACCCCAACTATATTTCCAGAAAGAAATTTCTAAATATGAAGTTTTATGAAAGCCAATGGTTCAATCTGACCATCCAAGAGAGTAACATTATGTTTCATATGTATCTCTAAAAACACCCAGATCTAGTTGTTTCTGCCATGGTATGGAACTCATAAGTGTGACCAGTCTGTAGAAAAATATCCTTGCAACTTATAGGACTAGTCTCTGTTGAGCAATAAGCCATACGCATCCGGGATTTCCACGGTCAAAATGTTAATTCACTGGTGAACTCGTTTGTTGGATGATAACTAAATGATCACATTTTGAGGTTCACAAATGGCTAGTACACATTTTTGGTCAAGTTAGATGATCTTCACAATTTTACTACTCCATTGCACAGTGATTTGTTAAAAAATGTAGAGTGGCATTACATTGACTGATGCGCCAGAGTCAACCAAACAATTGTGGACATTGAAGTTAAATGTTTCAAATGATCCCAAAAATTCTAGGCAGAGTGAGTTTTCTTCTTCCATGTGAAGTGTGTTGAGCACAGATGTGAGTGATCCGGGAGACTTTCTAGGTCCCATGCTAGAAGAGGCAACATTGTTTGTGGAGGCTTGTCCCAGTGCACGCAAAAGAATATCTCCTTGACCCATGAGCTTGGTTAACTCGTACAAAGAAATGTTTGCATGCCTCTTCTTCATGTCTTCGACAATATTGTAATCCAAAGTGGGAAGACTCACAGAGTTTTTCAGGGGAAATCTTATGCTTGTACTCTCTGGTGGAGTGGTTTGGAGTTTGCTGCTCATGGACATATCTTTAGTTGTAGTTGTCTTCCTGGAATTGCTTTTGTTTTCTATGTTGAGGATGAAAGTGCATCAACTATTCTGAGTAGTTGCATTAATTTTTCTTTCGGTATCACAATCATAGCAGGAGCCCCCTGACTTCTCAAGTTATATCGATTGTTCCACTTTGGGGTCTCCTTCTATGTGGTTGTCTTCTTCTAGGTGGAATTAAGACATTTATACATGTTAACTACGTTCTCAAAACTTGGAGCTTCACCAAATGTAGTGTCCTCTTCATCGTCTTCATCCTCTCGCTAAACTTGCTCACTCGCTTTAAAATGATCATTCATCCTTGGAGCCATAATGCTCATAAATCGGTTCCATTCTCGATAGTACTTTCCTGAATTTCATTCTTCATGGATCACAAAGAAGTTATCCTTCACAATCTCGTTGACATGGAACACAACATTTTGGCTTTGTGCATATTTAGCTAGGTGACTATTGCTGCTACTTGATGTCACATTTTGCCTCTGCACAACTCTAGGAGGTCTACTTCTCACTGTTGTCTTAGTCATACGTTGCTTGAGTTTTGCTACTTTGGTTGTCAAGGAAGTTAGGAGACGAGTGAGGGTATCAATTTCACTTGTTTCCTTTTCCTTTACCTTACTCGTAGTACCCTGAGACGTCCTACCCATGTATTTGGATTCCTTAGTTGTTTCGTCATCGACAATGACTCTAATCGCACGTAGGTCTTTCTCCACATCAATTTCTTCATGGAAATTTTCTAAAAGTGTTGGTTTCATAGCTCGCTTGATGAACTACGCAATACTGGTTGGTAGTGCAGACATGTAGTATTCAACTATGATGGAGTCATGAGGTTTAGTGTCTGCAGTGAACTTGTTCAAGATACAGTTAAACCTTTGGTTAAAATATTTCACTTTTTCTTTCTGCTCCATTTCGAGACGACCCTACTCTTTTAAGGAAAATTCTTTTGAACATCCCCTGGTTCTAAATGGAGTTGATAGGAAGTCTATGGTACCATACAGCTACTCTGCCATCAAAGGTACATGGAAACAGTCTACATGAAACATCATCATAACGTTCCTCGATTTTTTGCAAATGTAGGTAGAACGTGTCTAGATGGTCTTCTGCTTCATAGTTTTTTCATGGTCATACTTCGTTAACAACTTCTCTGCATGCCTTCAAATCTTTTCCAAGGCACTCAAGAGTGCTAATGGGCCCTGTGTCATCCATTCCAAATTTTGATCAACCATATTGTCCTCTGCTTCATCCTCCTCCTCTTCTTCTGAATCTAATAGTTCAACCTCTGAATCTGTTTGTTCATCTCCACTTCTGCCTCATCTGCTGCCTTTTCCAGAGCTTGAGCCCAAGAGTAAGTTATTTGCTTCTTCTCCTTCTAGGAAAATAGGAGGTTCCTCTTTGTGTAGGATTCCCATCCAGTACGATGGCCAGGTTGCTATTATCTTAGATATTTTCCTTAGCTCTTGTTGTTCAGCACATGAGAGTGTCATGCTTGTAAATTCAAGAAAGTGAGGTGAGCATGTATGGTGAGTGCGTAATGTAACTTTGTGACTGGGTTCTCTTACTGTAAGGAAGAGGGTAAAAGTGAGCCTCTAGATGAGAGGTAGTAATACCACCTGTTATCACTCAGAACTTTCTGAAGGTAAAAGAAAGAAATTTCTGAGGTAACCACAAACCAATCTTTTAAGTATAGGTTCTAGCCAACCTACACCCAGAGAGGGCTCTCTCTTTATGATTTAACTTTGTTTTGATGGGATCTTAGGTTAGTTATTAAATATCCGGGGGGTTTTGGATTTGATATCGAGTTTGGGTGGTGGAATTCTTGGAAACAGTTGGATAGAGTAGGGTCTTCAAACCACTGGGCTATGGAGTCAACTAGAGAAAGGTAGAACTTGACCAGATCATTAAAGGGAATGTCTATAAGGTGAGTTGCCAAAGCAAAAGGAAAATATTTTAGGCCAAGTGGATGAAGAGCATCCAACCAGGGTAAAAGGGCACTTAAGAATCCTTAGACCGGGATTAGAATGAGGAACAGGGAATGATCATGAAAAAAGGGCAATTAAGAATCCTTTGCTATAGACCACAGGAGAAACTACGGAAGCTAAGGAGCAGTTAAGAATTCCCTAGCTAAAGTAGTTTAGGAGAAAACATTAATAAAGTATAACTGTCAAAACAGAGTGCATTCAAGCAAATTCTGAATTATCATTCCATGTTATAACTTTTAAAATTGAAGATACACTAAAGATTTATGAAAAACATAAGAAAACACAAAATGTAACAAGAGATGATACTTATTTGTTTCTGCTTCACACAGGAATCTTACAAAATATCTGATATTTATTCCTTGGTCCAGCAAGCCAATCCAGTCATTGATACAATAGAATTCGAAGTTGGAAGAGAATGTCTAGAACAATGTCTTAGAATCCACCCAAAATACTTCAAATGAAGAAGTATCTATACAAATTATAAACTAAAATATCTTGAAAAAAATATCAAGATTGGCTTTACAAATATGTCAAACTATTTTACATTAATGTAACTTAAATAAAGGTCACTCAAAGCTAATGAGTCTATTTTGCACTATATTTATGGATTGAGGGAGACAAAGAAGAGAAATTCGAATTTGATAGAAACACTTAATTGATGATAAGGCTTCCAAGTCACTAACTGCCTCCTTCATTTGTGCATTCTGCCCTAGAAATTGTGTAAAATTAGGGTCCAGTGATACCTTTGTATATCTCAATCTGGGATAGATATGTAAAGAGTGAAAGAGGTTATTTTATATGCGTAGGTTATTGAGATAAACCTCGCTTAGTTTCTGAAAATTCAGCTGCAACTATTCACAATGTTCTCTGCAAAAGGATGTCAAAAACAGGACTTTGCTAAGTTCAAAAACTAAGTTATGAAGATATACATTTATCTCCCTTTTTGTAATACCTCTGTAAAAATTGATATAGACTTTTGTATATTGGCCTTTTAGGAACACAAACCTCCTCCAGTTTCTCAAAATACATTTTGGATTGGCCACAATAATTTCCACACAACTATGGCTTAAACAGGAAATTCTTGGAAAATGTACCATTTTTGTTCTAATTTCATATTTTTAACCTTAAATTTCTTTCATCTATTTTCCAGTTTTACTTTGGATAAACTTCATTGTTACTATTGAAATTGTTTTCATATCTGTTTAACCCTTACTGCCTCCATGTTTACTTTTACTGTTTACCTTTATCGCTCTGTCTTTTTATCTATCTTCACTTTGACATGAATCTGTATGCTTTGTAACTGTCTTCCGTGTTGTTTGTCTTCATGATAGCTGCTTTACTTGACTTGGTATTCAATCTAATACTCTTTAACCCTGATGCACTTTGACTATTCTTTACTGTGTCCTTTTACCTTCACTGTATATTTTAGGTTTTTACTGTCTTTTAAAACTAAAAATCATTTAATTTCTTGTTTCCTCTGCTTGTCTTTTAAATGTATGTTTTATTGTCCATATATGTTTGAATAGATTTGATAAAAATCTTGGAGTAAACAGGTATTATCACTAGTATTAAGACTCTTTATCCAAGGCTGCGGTCTTTTGGTGGCCTGCAAAATAAAACAAACTATTAGGAAAATGTTGGGTTGACAAGGAGGGTCATTAATGGCTTTATCGATATTTATAGGTATATGGAGTGAGTCCAAAGTGATTTTTGGAGGTAAACCATGCTTAAATTGGTTAGCAGAGGCTTCAGGTGGCACAGAAGTGTTACACAGGGTTTTACTGCACAAACAGGCGAAAACGAGCAAAACTGGGATTTTTGTGTCTATGTTCGAAAGTCAACTTTTGGCGGGTAAGGTGAACAATGGTCGTTTTGGCATGTAGCGGACTGGCGGTAAGTGGCCTTCTTCGCACTATTTTGGGCACTTGGTGGTATTGGGGGGGAGGCTACTCGATTCCATTCATTGAGTGCCACATCGCATCGGGGCCTAGCAGAAAACAACCCATTTCGGGCAAGTAATTTTCGGAGTTCAGGCCCTTTGATGAGCCCCAAAAATGGATAATTATTTGGGCTCATTCAACCTCCTAATTCAACTTAATCCACCATTCTCATTATTTTATTGCATGTTTCTTATTACATTTATGCTAATATAGTGAATTGGGTTAGTCATTATGCCAACAAGTCTAATTTGTGCTTTCTGTAGTCTTTTTGGTCAATTTTGAGACAAAATCAGAGGTTTTAATGAGCACTTGGCAGCCAAATTCGTGGGAGAACAAGGGAGAGGATTTTTAGGAAGGTGTCCACTTCATTTATGGGCCTTTACCTCGAATTTTTCACCATCAGCTCGGCGTTCAAGGGCCACCGAATCAATTATCACAAGGGCAGCCAAGCAAGTCAAGTAGGACTGCTGTTAACTGCAAGTTTTGGGCAGCCGAGTCCCTAAAGTTTAGGAGGACTGTTGGGGTCCTCAATTTGTATAAATAAGAGGGCTTGGGGCCTCATTTTAGTTAGTCATTTTGTATTCATTTTGTAGTCATTTTTTAGTTTGATTTTTAGGTAGTAGGTTAGCTTTGATTTCAGCACATTTTCAAGTTCTCCTTGTGGACAGTTTTTTGAATGTAACATTTCTTTTGATCAATAAAGATGAATCCAGCTTTGCACCAGCTCTAAATCTCTCTTAGGAGGCTGTATCTCTTGGGGTTGGGCCCATATCAAGTACCCAGTACCTCCTTTGTTTACTTTCATGTGTCTTTGCTGCATTCTTATAATAAAATCTGTTATTTAGATTTAAATCTTGTTTTGTTATTTAGGTTGTTTTTGATGAGTAAAATAGCTTTTCATGCTTAGATTTAGTTGATAGGTTTTTAACAAAAAACGCTTTAAGAAAAGGGCCATCAAACATCTGTGGTTTCACCTCTCCCTCAGTGGGATCAGGAGCTGTGACTAGGATGACTTTACTGCCCACAAAAACATTGATTTTGCTTTTCCATGCAATCACTAGTGTTTGATTTTCATGTGTAGAAGTTGGTTACAAGTTAAAACTTTTGGTTTCTTAGTTGCATGAGTTAAAATACATGGTTTCATTGTAGGTCACACTTCTGTTCATTCTCTTTACTAGCAGCTAGCATATTAGGTCAACGTAACTAGGTCTGTGAATTTACAAGTCCTTGTTGGTTTAGATTGGAAAAATGACTTGCAGAGCACCTGTACCACTTCTTCATCTGCTTATTCTCCATCAGCACCATCCACTCCACCCTCTACTTAGAATCCTTGCCTCATGCTTTCCATTTGCTCTCAAAACCCTAATTTTTGTGCAACACTGTTTCAGTCTTCCTTGAACAAATCTCGCCATCCTTGCCACTCCTCAGCTCCATTCCCCAAGTCCTGGACCTCCTCACACCCCTATTTCACCTCCATATCCATTCCTCCATATTTTTCCCTCCATCCATGCTCCAAAATCCCATTTCTGAACATCCTGTAGAAAACTTACAGAACATCCTGTAGAAATTCCTGAACATCATGTAGAACCCCTGCAGACTTCCTGTAGAAGCTCACGATTGAGGTTTCTTGATAGCCAAACTCTGTGAAACTCTCTGGAACGGTGTTAGGGACCCCTTAGGCCCTCTCTGAACCTTCTCAACCTCCTCCAAGCATTTCCTCTCGCCAATCCACCTTTGCACAGTCAAAAGCCAGTTAAAAGCGCATGCATGATAATTCTAACAACTTATTCAAAAAATACAAAAAGATATTTTCTTCAGATAGTGATAACTTAGACACATTAATTTTACCTTCTTAGAAGTAATGGCATCCCTTTCAGTAGTTTTCATTCTCTCCTTTGCATCAGTAGGACTAGCTAGTAGAATTAGGCTTTGCTAGGGTTTGCATTTTCCTTTAGTTTTTCAATCTCTTTTCATAATTAGATTAGCTTCCTTCGAGTTAGCTTTCATCCATCAATTAAAAAGCTTCTTCTAAGAGCACATAGAATTTGGCTTAAGTTCGTAGCGGACTTGTGCCAACTGACCAAGTGACAACTTTGGCAAGAGCTAGTACTCGTGCATATAGCACCGTCGCTTCCAAGTTTGTTACGAACTACCGGGTTGATAAAATTAAAGAAGGGAGTTCCAGGAGTTGTAGCATTATTGCTGCAATACTGGAGCCCACCATCTTTTTGGTGTCGTTGCCGGGGAAGTGTCAGAGTATTGGTGATTGCTGCTATTCTTCTATTTTCCACTACAACATTCTACTAAGTAGTTTATTTCATTTCCATTATGCAATTTCGTTTCTACAAAAGTAGATTAGCATTTCCCACTTTCATAGATTAGCATTTCAATTCCACAATTTCAATTTTGCAACCGTAAATTAGCATTTCAAATTCTGCAATTTCAATTCTGCAAGCATAGACTAGCATTTCATTCCTGCAATTTCATCTGAGCAAAATAGATTAGTCCTTTCCTGCTTTCATTTCAATTCCGCATTTTCATTTCAACAAGATAGTTAGTTGCAATTCAATCTATTTTAGTTTTGCAGGTAGAAGCAGAGAAAAACAAAAAAACAAAAATCAACCAAAAAGACTTCATTTCATGCCTTGTAGGAGTAGAGATAAGTCAGAAAAATGTTTGCACAACACCCCCACTGTTTCACATAGCCAACCTTCTCTCTTCCTCGATGGCTGTGATTAAAGAACCCTTAGGTGGACAACAAGACATATTTGAAGAACCTCAAGGGAAGAAGAAGAAGAAAACATTCCTCTGGAGCAAATGGCTACAAGAAACAATGTTGGGAGCAGTACCTTGTCCAAAAACGAATTTAAAAATCAGATGGAAGATTTCAAGAGTGATATGAGGCAGTTTCTTGCCATGCAATTGGATACCTTGCGGATCCAAAGGGAGCAAGAAGAAGCCAAGAGGGCTTTGGACATATTTTGTCCTAGGTGCACTAGAAAGCATCCTAGGAACGAATGTCCAATACACTCCCTGGAAGTGTGTTTCGTCTGTGAAGAATACCATCCTACAAATCAGTGCCCTTCCTTGCCTGGACTTAAAGCTGCATATCAGAGAGACAAAGGAGCCACTGAATCACTCTATTATATGAACCAAAGGAGGCCACATGGATCTAGATCTTACCAGCAGGAACTGCAATGGACATCCAAGACCTATTATGACCCCTATCGAGCCACTTTCATGCCTTCTTGGGGTCCCCCTGCTCATCCTTCCTGGTTCACACCTCCTCCTTGTTCCTACACAAATCCATATTATTCTCAACCCACTGCTCATTCATTTCATTCTTACGCTCAGCCACAGCCTCAGTGGAATGCACCTCATCAGGGGTGGAGGCCCCAATACAACACTCCTCCCGCTTCTTCTCCTCAGCCACCTGCTCATCCACCACCATCGCCTCCTGTTCGACCAAGGCAACCCCAAATGCATGCCCAACCACAACCCCATCCACATCCATCTCAAATCTACACCCCCACTCAACTACCCGTACCACCATTTCCAAACCTGCACATTGGAATAGCTTAACCCAATTGCAAAGCTGAGGCAGAACATTTCCAAATGACTCCTCTTGAGCTCAACAATATTCACCATAGCTCAGGAAAAGCATTACAAAAAAGAGATTATCTTGAAAGCATTGAAGGACCAAAGGCAAAAGAAGATTCAAAAGAGGAGATCAAAGAACCATGGGTTGCACTTGATGAAGAGAAAACATCAGAATCAGAGATCAATAAAGCTTCCTCAAGGTTACCATCAAATCTTCCATGTAATCAAGAGAAAGATCAGCAAAAAGAGGAAGATGAGAAAGTCATGGTAGAAGGTGACATGAAACATGATCCAAATCAGCAAAAGGACCAAGGATATCAAAGCTATATTGAGATATGGTTTCAAATGGTCACTAAGTTGCAGCAGTACTCTCTTCCTCATCTATGTTTGGTCCCTTCAAAGTCAAATCATTGGGTCTCTGAAATCCGGATAGCTGTCAAAGCATGCATTTCAAGCCGCCGGATCATTTTATCTCTAATCTCAATGTGCACATGGCTCCATTGGAAGTATTCTTATACTTGAAAAGAATTTTGTTTTTCAAGTAGGGTAGGGTAGAAAAAAAAAAGAAAAAAAGAGAAAAAAAAATGAAAATAAGATGAAAATAAAAATCTAAGGTGAAAACCTCCTCGGAGGCACCTTAGATTGGCTCATTGAGTGAAAACCTCCATGAGGCAGTCAATGGGTTGGAAAGAAGAGAAAATAAAAAGGGAATAAGATCCCTGGGTGAAAACCTCCCTTGGAGGCGGCCAGGGTAGGAAATTAGGGTGAAAACCTCCATGAGGCACCCTAGTTGTTTTTCAAAAAAAAAAAGAGAAAAAGAAAAGAAAAATAAGGCTAATTTCCATTGAATAATTGTAGATTGCAAGAAGTACATTGCAGGTCAGGAGGATCGCTAAAAACAAAGACAAGGGAAGTTCTGTGCCTTCTACAGGAAGTTCTGTGTTTTCTTCAAGAAGCCTACAAACGAGCCAAAATTGATCTCTGAAGAGGACATGAAGGCCGAGAATCTGTCCATGAGGCCTGCAAGCATCCATGTTTCCATCCCTCACCCTTCTCCATCATTTTTTCCATCTCATTGTGCTTATTTCCTCAAAACTGTGTGTTCTACAGGAAGTTCCTATAGAAATTACAGGATTTCTACAGGAAGCTAGAAATGGATTTGAAAAAAAGGTATTTTGGAAAACATGAGAGCTTCCTCAAGGGGTCAGAAGTCCTCCTACAATCTTCAAACTCCTCCTCCATCATCTCTATGCCTGCATCACAGCCCAAGCTCAGTTTTTCTTTCCATGCAAAAACTTGCAGAATGCTTTGAAGAAAAAATACATAGAACATAATTTGTTTTTTCCATAACTTGAAAATCATGCATCCATTTACAAAACCTCTTTACAAGGAGTTGTACAGGGATGATGGCAACATGCTTGAGAAGTTTCAGCCAATTCCGATGCACGGTTTCTGAGAAATAAGCTTCCATCTCCTTCAGCCATTTTTGCATTTTCTCAATATCTATGCATCCGTCTCAAAACCTGTTTCATGGGAGATGCATATGGATGATAGTAACCTACCCAAGCAGTTTCAGCCAATTCTGATGCACGGTTTCCGAGAAATTGATCTCTGAAATCTTTAGCCATTTTCCATTTTTCTCGAAATCGGTGCACCCATTGATCACAATTTTTCTATGGGAGGTGCATCATGATGATAGGAACATGCTCAGCAAGTTTCAGATTGATTCGATCTATCGTTCGGGAGCAATGGCGAAAACAAGTTTCGGTCCTATGAAAATTCAGCAGTAGCAGCTTGAGGGTGCAGATCTGAATGTGGAAATGAACTCCTGCAGCTTAGATCCGACTAGAGGATACCTATACGAGCAAAATAACCACACATCAGACAACAAAGAGGTTATAGCACAAAGGATCCATCATGCAACCACCAAAATGGATGCATGCAGCAGCAAAAAGCACCTCACAGCAAGCATTTGACTTCAGGTACGTGACTAAAACTTGTTCCTCTATTGCATGAATCTAATCTAAGCATTGCATGAACGAATGAGATGGGGGGATTCAGCCAGGAAGCTAGCCATATTCGATTGCACTCATCCAGGCAAAAATCACGCAGCTTGCGTGTATAGTCATTCACGTGGAAGTTGAAAAACACACGCAGTGGTAGACGTGTTGAACTCCAGCGCACAGGACATCAATTTATTAACAGATAGAAGAAGACATGCAGTTCATAACATCACTGTAGTTTGAAAAAGCCAGTGCACATGTTTTTTCCACCTCACCACAAATCACGCAGCAATTAAAGATGGCTTAGCTGAAACTCACGAACTGTTGTTCATCTGCACTTTCCACATCCTCAACTAAAGTGTGCACAATCGGTTAACCTATCGTCCTCCACTGAGTTTTTCTACCTGTCTTCAAGATTCTACTGTGTATCAGTCTCACTCAAAGGCGCAGGGGCACTCTACAAGCGTTTCTCAGGAAGCTACGCTACAGGAGATCCAGCATACAAAGAAGCTTGGACTGTTTATGTCGAGGGTGGCAATTCTCAGTGAGGTAGGCCTGAACATAACTTTCCCATGCAAATAATTCAAAAGGTGGTGAATTCGACGTGTTGAGGGGGTAGGGAAAATGTGAATGCAAGTCTGTCTATGAATTCAAAAGTCGTTTTCTTATTGCTGCCTGGAATAGTCTTCAGTGCAACATAGCCCATGCTTTGGGGAAGACCAAATACTCAGATTCAGACATATACTGAAAAAATATGAAGAAAAATACCATTTCTCTTGCCAATTTACTGCAGATCTAATTGCAATGAATCATGCAGATTTTATTATCACTAGCACATATCAAGAGATTGTTGGAAGCAAGGATATTGTTGGACAGTATGAGAGCCACACTGCTTTCACCCTTCCTGGTCTTTATCGTGTGGTTCATGGAATTGATGTTTTTGATCCCAAGTTCAACATTATTTCTCCTGGAGCAGACTTGCAGATTTATTTCCTGTATATAGAGAAGCAGCATCGTCTTACTGCTTTACATGGTTCAATTGAGGAACTCTTGTTCAATCCTGAACAGACAACTGAACACATGTGTATTTTGAATGACCGTAAAAAGCCCATTATCTTTTCTATGGCAAGACTAAATAGAGTGAAAAACATGACAGGACCGGTTGAATGGTTTGCAAAGAAAATACACTTGAGGGATACTGTCCTCCATGTTCTGGGGAGGAAACTATATACAGAATTCCCATTCTGATCAGTGCACAAGCCAAAACAGAGCGTGAGGAAGAAAGATAGTGAGGCAGAGAAGAAAACTAAGGGTAAGGAAGCTAAGGAAAAGAAAACCTAGGGCAAGCCATCACAGGAAAAGCCATAGGAGAAGCAAGAGGGAAAGCAAGAAAGAAAAGAAGGAGGAAACAGAGAGGGAAAAAAATAAGTTTAATCCTTGGAAATTGTTGCAGGTTGCAGGGACACAATGTGGAAAGGAGGCCTCCCAACACAAGGAGAAGGGTCCCTACCAAGTTCCCAGGGATCCTCGCATCCATCCCCTCCATGAACACTCATTTTTCAGGGTTTGGACACAATCTCGTCATGGTTCAACCTTCTACAGGAAGCTACAGGGCTTTCTACAGGAAGTTCTGTATTTCTACCAGAAACATCCTGTAGAGCCTTTGGGCAGGCCAAAATCGATTATGGAGAGGGATTTGAAGCTTGAAGTCTATTGAGGAGGCATGCAACCACTCTTTTCTTCCATCCTCCACTGTTTTCATCGCCTTTCAACACCATTGCCACCATCTGATTGAATATACTTGCACAATCACACCAAAGTTGAAACTTCTCTAGGAAAAGGAGCACAGACAATGGGAAGAAGCAAAGAGAAAAGCATGGTTTCATGACTAAGAAGAGGAAATCACTTCAGAAGCTTAGCATGATAGGGAGGCCACCAGGGCCATCAAAGATAAGGGGATAGATTAGTTGCTCAGAGGATGAGCAACACTTTCAGTAGGGGGGTGATCATGAGCCCAAAAAATGGATAATTATTTGGGCTCATTCAACCTCCTAATTCGAATTAATCCACAATTCTCATTATTTTATTGCATTTTTTTTATTATATTTATGCTAATAGAGTGAATTGGGTTAGTTATTATGCCAACAAGTCTAATGTGTGCTTTGTGTAGTCTTTTTGGTCAATTTTGAGACAAAATCAGAGGTTTTAAAGAGCACTTGGCAGCCAAAATCGTGGGAGAAAAAGGGAGAGGATTTTTAGGAAGGTGTCCCCTTCATTTATGGGCCCTTACCTCGAATTCTCCACCATCAACTCAGAGTTCAAGGGCCACCAAATCAATTATCACAAGGGCACCGAAGCAAGTCAAGTAGGACTGCTGTTAACTGCAAGTTTTGGGTAGCCGAGTCCCTAAAGTTTAGGAGGACTATTGGGGTCCTCAATTTGTATAAATAAGAGGGCTTAGGGCCTCATTTCAGTTATTCATTTTGTATTCATTTTGTAGTCATTTTGTAGCTCGATTTTTAGGCAGTATATTAGCTTTGCTCTCAGCACATTTTCAAGTTCTCCTTGTGGACAGTTTTTGGAATGTAACATTTCTTTTGATCAATAAAGATGAATCCAACTTTACACTAGACCTAAATCTCTCTTAGGAGGCTGTAGCTCTTGGGTTTGGGCCCATCTCAAGCCCCCAATACCTCCTTTGTTTACTTTCATTTGTCTTTGCTGCATTCTTAAAATAAAATCTGCTATTTAGATTTAAATCTTGTTTTGTTATTTAGGTTGTTTTTTATGAGTGAAATAGCTTTTCATGCTGAGATTTAGTTGATAGGTTGTTAACAGAAAAGGCTTCAAGAAAAGGGCCATCAAACATCTGTGGTTTCACCTCTCCCTCAGTGGGATCAGGAGCTGTGACTAGGATGACTTTGCCGCCCACAAAAACACTGATTTTGCTTTGCCATGCAATCACTAGTGTTTGATTTTCATGTGTAGAAGATGGTTACAAGTTCAGACTTTCATTTTCTTAGTTGCATGATTTAAAATACATGGTTTCATTGCAGGTCACACTTCTGTTCATTCTCTTTACTGGCAGCTAGCATATTAGGTCAACGTAACTAGGTCTTTGAATTTACAAGTCTTTGTTGGTTCAAATTGGAAAAACGACTTGCAGAGAAACTGTACCACTTCTTCGTCTGCTTATTATCCATCAGCACCATCCACTCCACCCTCTACTTAGAATCCTTGCCTCACGTTTGCCATTTTCTCCCAAAACCCTAATTTTTGTGCAACATTGCTTCAGTCTTCCTTGAACAAATCCCACCATCCTTGCCACTCCTCAGCTCCATTCCCCAAGTCCTGGACCTCTTCACACCCCTATTTCACCTCCATACCCATTCCTCCATCTTTTTCCCTCCATCCATGCTCCAAAATCCCATTTCTGAACATCCTATAAAAAAATTACAGAACATCCTATAGAAATTCTTGAACATCCTGTAGAACCCCTGTAGACTTCCTGTAGAAGCTCACAAATGAGGTTTATTGATAGCCAAACTCTGTGAAACTCTCTGGAAGGGTGTTAGGGACCCCTTAGGCCCTCTCTGAACCTTCCCGACCTCCTCCAAGCATTTCCTCTCGCCAATCCACCTCTGCACAGTCAAAAGCCAGTTAAAAGCACATGCATGATAATTCTAACAACTTATTCAAAAATACAAAAAGATGTTTTCTTCAGATAGTGATAACTTAGACACATGAATTTTACCTTCTTAGAAGTAATGGCATCCCTTTCAGTAGTTTGCATTCTCTCCTTTGCATCAGTAGGACTAGCTGGTAGAATTAGGGTTTGCTAGGGTTTGCATTTTCCTTTAGTTTTTCAATCTCTTTTCGTAATTAGATTAGCTTCCTTCGAGTTAGCTTTCATCCATCAATTAAAAAGCTTCTTCTAAGAGCTCATAGAAGTTAGCTTAAGTTCCTAGCGGACTTGTGCCTGCTGACCAAGTGACAGCTGCGACAAGAGCTAGTACTCGTGCATATAGCAATGTCGCTTCGAAGTTTGTTATGAACTACCGGGTTGATAAAATTAAAGAAGGGAGTTCCAGGAGTTGTAGCATTATTGCTGCAATACTGGAGCCCACCACCCTTCCAAAATCAACATGGGCTGTCAAATGGGGAGGGGAGAGATCGTGTGGTGGTAGGGCGATGGAGTTTCACAGAAGGTAATGGGGGGGCCCGGCAGGCGTTTAAGCGTGGTGGTTTTGATTTAATGCGCAATTAAGGCAAGGGTTAAAGTTTCAGGTGAGATTTGATTGGTGGGTTAACTTTAATTAATCGCAGATCGATTAATTACGTTAATTTGTCAAGGTTTGGATAATATAAAGTTTATATTTCAAACTTCGGGATAGGGATATTAAATATTAAAGGGATTTAAATATATATGGGAAAAGGGAAATTTCAGGAATTAATAAATATAATTAAAATTAGAAGTTAGTATCAACATTCCGGAAAATGGATTAGCACTAAGTATAATTTTTATTTGAAACTTATATGATTTTCACATAACAACATTATGACTTAGGCTTAAAGTATTTTTGAGGGTTTTTTAGGAAAAAGGGTTTACATGGGAGTAATTTCTTTCCCTTAGGAAAATAGAGTTTTAACCTTAGGAAAAAGGGGTTTTATTAGGGGAATGAGGGGAATTGAAGAGGGGTAAATGTTCATGAGGGAATTTTAGTACTCAAGATCTATTAGTCATTAGGGCGAGGGTCTGGTCCCTCCAGAAGTCAGAGAAATGCTCTGAGCCCCTTTGACTTAAGATTTTGGGTACTTCAATCTTATTGTTGGAAATTAGTTAAGTAAAAGGTCAAATGAGTTGGGGGAAATTAATTAATTGCCTTTGATTTTCAATTTCATGCTTTATTTTCCATTTATCCATAGGATTTTCTTGATGAGGGTGATAAATATGCTTTTGTCTAACAATCATCACAATTCTGTAACCTTTCTTCTACTTACCCATCTACTCATCCTACCATTTTTACTTTTCTTTATTTGGGTGCATTTAAGCTAGCAAACCCTTATCAAACATTTTTCTTTTTTCTTTACAATAGAAATCTAACTAAAACTAACCTTATTACATTCAAGGTCTCAGTTTAAATAATTAAGATCCTTTATTAACTCTACCTATCTAATTATCCACCAAGATTATACTGTTTGGCCAAATCTTTATTCTCTACCTATTGACACAAAATTGAAAACATGAAGTAGCCAAGTTTAAACATTTTGACTATCATGGATTGTGGCAAAGATTACAAGCTACACACAATCATTTATTTTGTAATAAAGTAAACTAGGAGTGGCATTTTGGCTTGCTCACTTTCATGGTCTTTTTTCTTTTCTTGGAGTTCATATTTTTTTTTTGGACCTTTTCTCTTGTAAAATTTTGTCCTTTGATTATTTTTTTAGGACATACCCTCTTTACATTTTTTAATTTTTTGAATATGGGAAAAGTTTGCACAAGAAAATTTATGTACATATTGCAGGTTTAATCTCAGTCATTCAAAAATTATGGCTCCTATTTGTATAGGAACCTAACAGTGGCTCCACTTGGGGATGGAATTTCCTCGTGAAATGTCAAGAACTTTAAGATCAGTAGCCTTCTGAATTGTTGTTGATGTTACCTTGTAAATTGTTGTTCTATGATTTCTACCTTATTTTATAATCTCTGTGACTGAAAATCTTGAACTGAAACCATAACCTTTTTTTGCAAACTGAAATCTGACACATGCTAAGAGTATTGACCTTATTTGCACTCATCTACCTACTCTAGTCTATTAAAAACACTACCATATCATGATCTAGGTGGATATTGGTGGCCACCTACCAAGTCCACCTGGACCCCCACCATTGTTTCAATCAGCATTTTCAGTTTCCTTAATTGTAGCACAACTTACTATTTTTAACAGTTTTTCGGCTCCTGAACTTCTGGAGCCGTTTTGAGGCCCTAAACGACGTTTTTTGGGAAATCTAGAGGCAACATGGGTCCATGGACCGATGTTGCCCTGCCCAAAGTGGTAATGCTCGGATAGATCTTTCTAACGAGCTATTGTACGCATCAAATGGAGATCGTATTCCAAAGTTACGACCCCGGGAAGTTGATGTACCAATTTACCTAAACGGGCCCACAGTTTGGCGTTTCATCTCCTAGGGTTAGGTTTTGAAATGTTAAGGGTTTTCCATTGTTTCTCAACAATAAATAGGCCTTCGAGCCTCATTGTAAGACAATTCAGAGGCATGTAGCCACCATATCTCGTCTCAGAGATAAGCTACCATCGCCCTAGCTGGTTTATTTCCATTTCTGGTTGTAAGCATATTTCAGTATTTTCCATTAATGAAATGAAGTATTATTTCCGCTGCATCTTTGTGTATATGGTTATGTCTGTAATTTGTTGCGTTCCTGTTTAAATCCGAATCAGTGGTATCAGAGCGATCTACTTTTTCTCTGTTTTTCTTTGCATGTCCCCATCAAGGTCGGGATATAAGGAGTTAGGGCTTGAACTAGTTGAACCTTTGCAAGACCAGCCTCGAAAATCTAGACGGCCTCCCATGGCGGATGAGAAGAAAGACGAGGGGGCAGGAGATCCCATCAAAATCTTGCTTGAAGAAGCCCTCGAGCGACAACGGAACGCGATGATGGACAACTTTGCCCAGATCCTTCAGCAGCTACCCAGAAGCGACGCATCGGCTTCCATCAGCTACTCTGGAAACGCCACGCCCTTTAAGGTACAAGTTAATTTTGAAATCCCCATATTCGAGGGTCAGATAGACACAAATGCCGTAGATAAATGGTTAAATCTGCTAGAGGGTTATTTTTCTGTTCATGAATTTTCGAGTCGAGAAAAGATTGTTTTCGCTCTTCTCAAAGCAGCCCCCCACGTCAAGGACTGGTGGGAAACCTACTGCGAGCAGAAGGATGAAAGTAATGGCTCACTATTTTCAGCTGCACCCACCTGGAATTCATTCCGGGATGCCATCAAGGAGCAGTACTACCCTGTCGAAAGCTATGAGGATGAATACATAAAGTGGACCACGCTGCGGCAGGGAAGGGACCATGACGTGCCGGAGTTCACCAATCTTTTCCATACCCTTCGCACAAAGTTGGGTATCAAGGATTCGGAGCAACATTTGATACTCAAATACCGTGGCTGCCTTCACAAGTACATCCAAGAAGAAATACAATTCCTGAACATCTCCTCGCTCAGCGCAGCATACCGATATGCCGTCAAGGTCGAGCAGAAGTTTAAACAAAAGAAGCGAGACTTTGGATCTGTGAATCAAAAGCAGGGGAAAGGTGCCCCTAAACCACAGAACAAAGGACAAAGCCAAGGCGGGACAGCGCAAGACAACTCACCGAAGCTGCAAGCAAAGAACAGTGCCGCGAAGCCGAAAAAGGACACTGGAAAATGGTGTGAGTTCCATAAGAGCTCCACTCATAACACAAGTGAGTGTCGGGCCAAGCAGTCATTGGTGGCTGAGCTAAAGGTTTCAGAATTAGATGCATGTTCCGACTCCGAGTCAGAACCTGATAAGGGGAATGAAAAAGGGAAGTAGATCATTGATGTGGATCCCAACGCCACTGTTGCTACCGCCAAGATCCAGAAAAATGAACCCGAAGATCTAGAGGAGGAGGAGCGTCTCTTCCACTCCTAGATGTGGGTAAAGGGATCCCCGATACAGTTCATTGTTGATAGCGGGAGTCGAAAGAACCTCATTTCGGCATTTGTCATGAAGCGGTTGGGCTTACCGACCACAGCACATCCACAACCATACACCATTGGGTGGCTTCACCAAGGATGAGATCTTCGCGTGAGCCAGCAGTGTCGCCTTCCATACAACATCAAGCCCTTCACAGATGAGGTATTGTGTGACATTGCTCCCCTTGAAGTTTGTGATGTATTATTAGGACAACCATACTTGTGGAAGCGACATGCTGTGTATGAATCAAGGCCTCGTGCTGTTATTATTACATTGGGAAATAAGTTTTACAGGATACCAGAGGTAGCACCACCTACTGCCATCTCTTTGATTACTGCAAATCAATGCAGTAAGATCATTTCCAAAACTAGGAAATTTGTTTTCCTGATGATACGCCCTCAAGGAAAGAAGAAGACAGTGGCCGCGACCTCCATACGGGGCCCCTCTGCACGACAACTATAGATGGACAAGGTTGTGGAGGAGTACGAGGACATCTTCACCTCCCCTATAGGGGTTCCTCTGCACTGTCAGGTCAAGCACTCCATCGATCTAACCCCAGGTGCGCCGCTACCCAATGGACCAATTTATCGGCGCTCTGTTTTGGAGAACAATGAAATCAAGAGGCAGATTCAGGAGCTCCTACAGAAAGGTCACATCTGTGGAGACTTTGTATCGACTATCGGGTGCTGAACAAGATCACTGTCCGTAATAGGTACCCGATACCGCGGATTGATGACCTCGTGGACCAACTAAAGGGGGTGAAATATTTCAGCAAGATCGATTTGAAGTCAGGATATCACCAGGTACCAATCGAACCCTCTTATGTGTGGAAGACTGCCTTCAAATCCAAGGAGGACCTTTTCGAATGGTTGGTTATGCCTTTCGGATTGACGAATGCTCCTGCAACCTTCATGAGGCTAATGGATGACATCTTGCGGCCATTCACCAACTCCTTTGAAGTAGTATACTTGGATGACATTCTGATCTTCAGCCAGAGATGGGAAGAGCACCTCCACCACATTCGACAGGTTCTCCAAAGACTACGGCAACACAAGCTATGTGCCAATTTGGAGAAATGCACTTTTGGCATGACCCAGGTTCAGTATCTGGGATACATCATTGATGAACAGGGGGTGCATGTCGATCCAGCCAAGATCCAAGTCATTCGGGATTGGCCATCTCCAACCACTCTAATAGAGCTCCATAGCTTTCTAGGTCTTGCCAACTTCTACCGCAGGTTCGTGTTGGGGTTTTCTCATATTACTTGGCCCTTGAGTCGAGTCACCAAGGGAGGGCAGAAAGCAAAATTCTTTTGGTCTGAATCTGAACAAAAGGCATTCATGGAGTTGAAGGATCACCTCTGCACGGCACCAGTGCTCGCGTAATCAGATTTACAACAACCATTTGAGGTCGAGACAGATGCCTCTGACTATGCTATTGGGGCAGTCCTTACTCAACATGGACATACAAGGGCATATCACAGTGAAACACTTTCAGACACAGTCGACAAGTACCCCACTTATGATAAAGAGATGTATTCCATTGTACAGGCATGTCGACAATGGAAGCATTGCATTTTGGGGAAGGAAACAGTCATCCACACAGACCACCAACCCCTGTAGTTCATACAGACCCAAGGGAAATTGCAGAATGATCGCCATCAGAAGTGGTTTACATACCGTAACAGTTCCACTTGAATATCAAGTATAAGAAGGGCAGCACCAATAATGTTGCAGATTGCCTCAGTCGACCACCGAACATGACGTTAACCACCGTGCTCAACTCTAGTGGGCACGAGACTTCTGATTGGCCACTTCTCTACAAAAGCAACCCAAATTCGGCCACACATACCAGACACTCTTGGAGGGTCGGCATGTTCCAGATTTTCACCTCCAGGATGCCCTGTTATGCCACCTGGGTCACCTTTGTGTTCCTTCAAGCGAGCATGCCAAGATGATATGGGAAGCACACTACAGTCGGGCCGCTCGGCATTTCGTGGTCGAGAAAACAGTGGCAGTACTGCAAAATTATTTCTATTGGCCGAATCTTCGACAGGATGTTGGGAAGTACATCAGATCATGTACTGCCTGTGCCATTGCCAAACCGACCATTAAGAAGCACGGCCTCTATACCCCGTTTCCTACCCCTAGTCGACCTTGGGAATCCATCTCCATGGATTACATGTCAGGCCTTCCTTCCACTAAGCATGGAAATGACTGTGTTTTTGTGGGCGTCGACTGGTTCTCGAAGATGGCCATTATGGCGCCTGCAAGAAGAATATCACAGCGGAAGCCACTGCTAAACTCTTCTTTGAACGAGTGTGGGTGCACTTTGGGATCCCACAGTCTATCATCTCAGATCGGGACAGTCGGTTTCTCAGCACATTTTGGTCCAGTCTCTGGTCAATGCTGGACACCATGAAGTCCACACCCTTCCATCCTCAAACTGATGGCCAGACAGAGGTTGTCAATAGGATGATTGTTCACATTCTGCGCATGTATAACTTAAAGCATCCACGCACATGGGACGAGAGCCTCCCCTATGTTCAGCACAGCTACAACCGAGCTCTTCACAGCTCCACTGGCCATAGCCCTTTTCAGGTGGGTTTGGGATTCCAGCCACTGTGCCCCATTGATGTGGCCATGCCACTTGCAGCTACTCACATAAATTCAGCTCATGTCTAGTCCGAAACAGATAAGGCCACCAGCTTCATTGAGCGCATACAACATATTTGCCAGCAGGTCCATGACCTTCTTGAGAAATCAAATGCCAAGTACAAGCAGCGACATGATCAACATCGGGTGCCACACAAGTTTCAGGTGGGCGACAATGTTTGGTTGCATTTGCAAAAGGAACGCCTTACTGGAGCCTATCGGAAATTGAGACCACTCCGATATGTTCCGTACACCATTACTAAGGCTATGGGAGACAATGCATTTGAGCTCAGCATTTCCCCATTCCTTGGCTTGCACCCAGTGTTCAATGTGGACCGCCTTCGGCCATACTTTCCACCATTGCGAGACACATCCGACATTGCAGAACAACTCAAACACACAGAATTAAATCCAGATTGCATGGAACAAGCTGCAATTGATCGGATCATGGACAGACAAATCAAGAACACTCGCCAACAGAATATCCAACTGTATCGAGTTATCAAAGCAGGCCAACTCCTTCAGCAGGGCAAGTGGCTCACCAGGGAACAAATTCAACAAAAGTTTCCTCATCTCATGGAGGAACTCAACGCAATGGGGACCATTGCTTCCTAAGGGGGGAGGAATGATCCAGGTGGATATTGGTGGCCACCTGCCAAGTCGACCTGGACCCCCACCATTGTTTCTCTCAGCATTTTCAGTTTCCTTAATTGTAGCACAACTTACTATTTTTAGCAGTTTTTCGGGTCCTGAACTTCTGGAGCCGTTTTGAGGCCTTAAACGATGTGTTTTTGGAAATCTAGGGGCGACATGGGTCCATGGACCGATGTCGCCCTTCCCAAAGTGGTAGTGCTCGGATAGATCTTTCTAACGAGCTATTGTATGCGTCAAATGGAGATCGTATTCCAAAGTTACGACCCCGGGAAGTTGATGTACCAATTTACCCAAACGGGGCCCACAGTTTGGTGTTTCATCTCCTAGGGTTAGGTTTTGGAATGTTAAGGGTTTTCCATTGTTTCTCAACAATAAATAGGCCTTCGAGCCTTATTGTAAGACAGTTCAGAGGCATGTAGCCACAACATCTCTTCTCAGAGATAAGCTACCATCACCCTAGCTGGTTTATTTCCATTTCTGGTTGTAAGCATATTTCAGTATTTTCCATTAATGAAATGAAGTATTATTTCCGCTGCATCTTTGTGTATATGGTTATCTCTGTAATTTGTTGCGTTCCTGTTTGAATCCGGATCATATCAAGTAATAACAAATTTCCAATGCAACCAGTCAAGTCAATGGATACTTAACAGAAGTTTGCATTCCACTTTTCCAGGTATAAAAGTAAATTTAGAGAATGGCATTTTAACTTTTCCACTAGATTTAATAGCTCTATTGATCAACTTGGAAAACTCTTCTTCTATTGATGTCTGTAATATATTGACCAAAGGATAATGGTATAACTTCCATATAAGATCGTATAGATGATTTATAATAGGAAAACAAACCTCATTCCAAACTGCTGCTTGATTTAAGTGATTCTCTTGAAATAGAAATGAAGGCATTTGTTTCTCCTCCTTGTTATCCACTGTAATCAAGTGCTCTGAATGCTCTTGATCTTCATCAAATATAACAACAATATCATGTACAACAGGGAAGTCCTTACTAGTATTTTTGTGATATAGAAGCTTGCAAGGGAGTTGCAAACTCTCATTAATTTCAGATGAAAGAACATGATCTATCAAAGTATGTTGCCTTAATTTATTTACATCCAAGGAGAGAAAAATTGAGAAATGGTTTTCATCAAATAAATTTGATTGGTCTTTTATTTCTAAAGAAACCACTACTTGCTTAAGATTCTCTTGTGGATCAATACTTTTAAGCTCTACCGCCTCTATCTCCATATCACCGCACTGCTATGTATTTTCATTGTTGTCCTCTACTTGAGCAAGTTCGGAGAGCTGAATTTCTTCCTTACGTTGATCAGTTGGTTGTGCTGCAAGAATTGTTTCCTCTAGGGAAACTTCATGGATCTATAAACAACATACATAATCTTTTTCTTCCCAAGGAGAAGATAATTCAAGCAAGGCTTCTACTTTTTGAAAAGACTTTTCTTCTAAAGCCTCTAATATTTCATCATCCATGAACTAATCATCATCACAGTAATCTTCCAGATATTGAATAAAACTTGCAAAATTATTGCAACAATTTTGAATTAGCAACAAAGATGAATAAATTTCCTCGTATTTGTCATGAAATACAGTATGATAATGCTTTAAAGAACATATGCTAGAGGTTGGTAAATTTTCATTACAAGATCTAGCCTCTTCCTCTAAAGTTGCCATAAATATTTTCATAAGACAATCTTCATGGAATTTGACTTTAAACTTTCGGATGTGCATATGAAACCTTAATAAATGTAAATCAACATCATCTACTGTTTCATCTTTAAACAATGCAATATTCTTTAACCAATCAATGTCGAGCACAAGATTTGGAAAACCTGGAACCTTTGACCTGTCCAAAGGAGCATACCTGCATTGTATTCTTGAATCCATCCTGAAACACTCAATGCTAGAATGGAGTAACCATACGTTCTCAACAAATCTGGATTCTTTTACCAGTGGAGTCTTTATTAATTGAGGCTTCTTGATTGGAAAATTATCATCATAAGAGTCAAAAGAATGATGCTCAAATGTGTAAGGAGATTTTATATTTACAATTTTCAAAGGAAAATAATTAAAAGCCAATCTAAGATCTTCTCTAAAATACAATATACATTGAAAAACTTTTTTCATGAGAAAGAACATAATGTCTTCGATAGCAATCCAAGTTAAAAGCCTGACCTTTTCATTTTGTTCTTTTAGGTTCATTCCTCCAGTGGAGTCTTGGTTGTGAAATTGATTTTGGAGTCGCTAGGTGGATGATTTTAACTTTTGTGTGTCTAATCATTGTCCACCATCATAGATCATATCTAAACCTGTAAAATATTTCTGAAGAAAATGTTAGTCGTCCCAAGTATGGTCGCCACGACATTATCACTCAAAAAATTCTGAAGGTTAAAAAATGAAATTTCTGAGGTAGCCACAAACCAATCGTTTAAGTATAGGTTCTATCCAACCTATGATCAGAGAGGGCTCTCTCTTTATGATTTAACTTTGTTTTGAAGGAATCTTATGCTAGTTATTAAAGTTTCGTGCAGTTTTGGTTTTGATATTGAGTTTTGGTGGTGGAATTCTTGGAAATAGTTGGATAGAGCAGGGTCTTCAAACCATTGGGCTATGGAGTAAACTAAAGAAACGCAGAACTGGACCAGATCGTTAAAGGGATTGTGTACAGTGTGAGTTAGCAAAGCAAAAGGAAAATCTTTTAGGCCAATGGGTGAAGAGGTTCCAACCAGGGTAAAAGGGATCTTAAGAATCCTTAGACCGGGATTAGAATGAGGAACAGGGAATGATCATGAACAGAGGGAAATTAAGAATTCTTTACTATAGACCAAAGGAGAAACTATAGAAGCTAAGGAGCAGTTAAGAATTCCCTAGCTAAGATAGTTTAAAAGAAAACATTAATAAAGTATAAATTTCAAAACAGAGTGCATTCAAGCAAATTCTAAATTATCATTCCATGTTATAACTTTTAGAATTGAAGATACACTAAAGATTTATGAAAAACATAAGAAAACACAAAATTTAACAAGAAATTATACTTATTTGTTTCTGCTTCACATAGAAATCCTGCAAAATATCTGATCTTTATTCCTTGGTCCAACAAGCCAGTCCTGTCATTGATACAATATAATTTGAAGTTGGAAGAGAAAGTCTATAACAATGTCTTAGAATCCACCCAAAATACTTCAAACGAAGAAGTATTTATACAAATTCTAAACTGGAATATCTTAAAAAAATATCAAGATTGGCTTTACAAATATCTCAAACTATTTTACATTAATAGAACTTAAATAAAGCACACTCAAAACTAATGAATCTATTTGGAACTCTATTTATGGATTGAGGTTGACAAAGAATAGAAATTCGAATTTGATAGCAACTCTTAATTGATGATAAGGCTTCCAAGTCACTAACTGCCTCCTTCCTTTGTGCATTCTGCCCGAGAAATTCTCCAAAATAAGGGTCGAGTGATACCTTTGTATATCTCAATCTGAGATAGACATGTAAAAGTGGAAGAGGTTATTGTAGATAAGTATGTTATTGAGATAAACCTCCCTCCGTTTCCCAAAATTCAGCTCCAATGATTCACAATATTCTCTACAAAAAGATGTCAAAAACAAGACTTTGCTCAGTTCAAAAACTAGCCTTTGAAGATATACATTTATCTCCCTTTTGGTAATACCTGTGAAAAAATTTAGATATAATTTTGTATATTGTCCTTTTAGGAACAAAAAACTCCTCCAGTTTCTCAAAATATGTCTTGGGTTTTCCACAATAGTTTCCGCAAAACTCTTGACTTAAACAGGAAATCTTTGGAAAATGTACCATTTCTGTTTTGATTTCATCTTTTCAACCTTAAATTTCTTTTAAATGTTTTTCACTTTTAATTTGGATAAAATTCATTGTTTCTGTTGAAAGTGTTTTCATATCTATTTAACGCTTACTTCCTCCATGTTTACTTTTATTGTTTACATTTACCGCTTTGTCTTTTTATCTATCTTCACTTTGACATGAATCTGTATGCTTTGTAACTGTATTCCCTATTGTTTGTCTTCATGATAGCTGATCTACTTGACTTGGTCTTCAATCTGATACTCTTTAACCCTGATGCACTTTGACTATTCTTTACTATGTCCTTTTACCTTCACTGTATATTTTAGGTTTTTCTGTCTATTTCAACAGTAAATCATTTAATTTCTTCTTTCCTCTATTTGTCTTTTAACTGTATGTTTTATTGCCCATATCTGTTTGAATAGACTTGATAACCATGTTGGAGTAAACATTTCTTATCACCAGTATTAAGACTATTTATCCAAGGCTGCAGTCTTTTGGTGGCCTGTAAAATAAAACAAACTATTAGTAAAATGTTGGGTTGACAAGGAGGGTCATTAATCGATTTATCGAGATTTTTAGGTCTATGGAGTGATTCCAAAGTGATTTTGGGCGGTAAACCTTGCTTGAATTGGTTAGCAGAGGCTTCAGGTGTCACAGAAGGGTTACACTGAGTTTTACTACAGAAACAGGCGAAAACGAGCAAAACTGGGGTTTTTGTGTTTATCCGCGAAAGTCAACTTTTGGCGGGTAATGTGAACAGTGGCAGTTTTGGCATGTAGCAGACTGGTGGTAAGTGGTCTTATTCGCACCACTTTTGGGTGCTTGGCGGTATTGTGGGGGAGACCGCCCGATTCCTTTCATTGAGTGCCATCTCGCATCGGGGCCTAATGGAAAACAAACCATTTCAGTTGGGTAATTTTCGGAGTTTGAGCACTTCCGAAATCAACACAGGCCGTCAGACGGGGGGGGAGATCGTGTGGTGGTCGAGCGATGGAATTGCATAGAAGGTAATGGGGGCACCCAGCGGGCATTTAAGCGCGGTGGTTTTGATTTAATGCGCAATTAAGTTGAGGATTAATGTTTCGGGTGGGATTTGATTGGTGGGTTAACTTTAATTAATCATAGATCGATTAATTACATTAAATTATCGGGGTTTGGATAATATAAACTTTATATTTAAAACTTCGGGATATGGATATTAAATATTAAGGGATTTAAATATATATGGGAAAAGGGAAATTTCGGGAATTAATAAATATAATTAAAATTAGAAGTTAATATGAACATTGCGGAAAATGGATTAGCGCTAAGTATAATGTGTATTTGAAACTTATTTGATTTTCACATAAAAACATTATGACTTAGGCTTAAAGTATTTTTGAGGGTTTTTTAGGAAAAAGGGTTTACATGGGAGTAATTGCTTTCCCTTAAGAAAATCGATTTTTAACCTTAGGAAAAAGGGGTTTTATTAGGGGAATGACGGGAAGTGAAGAGGAGTAAATGTTCATGAGGGGATTTTAGTACTTAAGATCTATCAGTCATTAGGCCGAGGGTCTGGTCCCTCCAGAAGTCAGAGAAATGATCTGAGCCTCTTTGACTTAAGATTTTGGGTACTTCAATCTTATTGTGGGAAATTAGTTAAATAAAAGGTCAAATGAGTGGGGGGAAATTAATTAATTTCTTTTGATTTTCAATTTCATGCTTTATTGTCCATCTATCCATAGAATTTTCTTTATAAGGGTGATAAATATGCTTTTGTCTAACAATCATCACAATTTTGCAACCTTTCTTCTACTTACCCATCTACTCATCCTACCATTTTTACTTCTCTTTATTTGGGTGCATTTAAGCTAGCAAAACCTTATCAAACATTTTTATTTTTTCTTTACAATAAAAATCTAACTAAATCTAACCTTATTACATCCAAGGGCTCAGATTAAACAATTGAGCTCCTTTTATTAACTCTACCTATCTAATTACCTGCCAAGATTATACTATTTGGCTAGATCTTTATTCTCTACCTATAGACATAAAATTGAAAACATGAAGTAGCCATGTTTAAACATTTTGACTATCGTTGATTGTGGCAAATATTTCAAGCTCGACACAATCATTTATTCTGCAATAAAGTAAACTAGTAGTGGCATTTTGGCTTGCTCACTTTCATGGTTTTTTTCTTTTCTTGGGGTTCATATTTTTTATCTTTTTTTGACCTTTTTTGTTGTTTTTGTCCTTTGATTATTTTTTAGGACATACCCTCTTTACATTTATTAATTTTTTTAATATGGAAAACATTTGCAGAAGAAAAGGTATGTACATATTACAGTTTTAATCTCAGTCATTCAAAAATTATGACTCCTATTGGTATATGAACCTAACACCACCTAGGGAGAGACACACGCAAAAATAATAAGGGTATCTCCAACATCTAGCGGAATAGTCCACAACAGATGTGGCAGTCGTTAAAACCAAAGTACAAGGGAAAAGACGTACACTGTCCAACGGAGTAATCCACACGGGGGTGACAGTCCTTATAACCAAGAAAACACAAGGATGGTATGTCTAATGTCTAGAGGAGTAGTCCACATGGACAAGACAACAATGATAAATAATACAACACATCTTCAATAATGTAAGTACTAAAATAATCAGAGTAGTTCAACTATATTAGTACAGGTTAAGCAAACATGCATTACAAACATTTAAAGAAGAGTCTTACAAATGGATACAAAGCATGTGTGAAAATGTACTGGCCTATGACAGGCTTTTGAATTAAGAAAAATGTCCAAGACACATCTGTACACCATACATCACTAGCCCCAGTAGTGGGAGATTGGAGCAACTCCTCGCTCCTCAAAGAAGAGACTACAGAATCTCAAGGCTATGTGGGAGGAGCGAAGGTGAAAAGTCCCTTGCTCATAAAATGAGGGGGTATATATAGCCAAGGGGGATAAATGACCCTTGTGATACTTCAAATTTCCTCATGTCTGTTTGAATTCCTATGAATTTTCAACTAACGTGACTCTTCAACTTCATATGTGTGTCTCTTGGACTTTCACATTACATTACACTGGCCGAGACAACTCGGGACACAATTCGACATGACACTACTGACATGTACTGACTGACTATGGTGTCTGTGTCGAGTGGTTGTGTTGTAGAGTGAGGAGTGCGGTCTTGGTGTAACATGTCTTTACCTACGCATGGAAAACTATGTGGGGTCTTCAATGGTCTTGATATTGCTTAATGGTTCTCGTGTATGTGTCCCTTTCACTTGCTGCTCAATGTGCTCCATACATTTGTTCAACTATGAGAAAGTATTATAGCATGCACTCCTTCTTCATCGTGTTCATTGTTATGCCATGTTTCATCAATGTACCTATTCCTACAATCACTCATGATGACATAACATCAAATCCAAAACCCTCCTAGTCTAGCATAATGCACTGTTTTCCGTTTCTGGTGCAGGTGACTGGGAGAGTAGATAAGGCACTAAAACTAGACAGAACACAACTAAAGTCTGGATGCAAGGCTCTAGAGAATTGTTAGGAAAAAATATGCAATTGTAACTAGGAGGAAGATTTGTGCAATCAAGGAGAGCAGTGACAGTTGCAAGGTAGAACCTAGCTAGGAGGAAAATGTGTGCAGTTCCTGGGAGGAAGACAAGGGAAAGATTCGAGAGGGACTGCTGGGAAATTCTTCACAGTTTTCAAGATGAGTAATAGGCAGGTCATCGGGGGGTCGAGCTAGGGATCTACGTAGTTTCTTCGAAGAAGACAAAGCGGACAACAGGAGGCATTGGTATAAATTTATGTGCAGTTTTACAGAGCAAGGAGGGGTCGAGCTGCGGGGAGTTGCTGGTCAGGACTCTACATTTCTGAGAGACATTGTTGGATAGGAAGTTTGTACACAATTTTCTGGGATGAGTGTAAAGTCAAGCAACAGTGAGAGTGTTAGTAAAAATTGTGCAATTTCCAGAGGGAGAGCAGGGGAAGCCAGCAAGGGGTCTGCCAGTCAAATTCGTACAATTCCTTGAAACAATACAGTCATAGGGAGCAAGGGCCTGACTGACATGAGTGTGCATTTTCCAAAAAAAATGAAGGGCAGACATCTGGACAACTTCTACATAGTTTTGGGGAGAAGTGCATCCACGAGTCACAGTGCAGTTCATGTTTTCTGGTAGACGAGAGGGAGGCTTGATGAGTGATGTTGCGGGGAGCGCGTTGTGGATCAGACTTGGGGACAACTTCTGCATATTTCTGGGGGACATTCAATTGGCTCACTTCTAGGATTACGTAGTCCAGGTTGCCTAGGAGGACATCCTGAAGCTCTACGCAATATAGCAGGGTCACTGAGAGCTAATACTACACAGTATAGCTTAGTTGGGGCTTGGTTGAAGGAGCGTTATCTGGTCAACAAATTTTCAATAAAAGTGGCTAAGTGTGAGAGCAAGTCAGCTTTTTCATACATGAAATTGTGATCACACACTTAGCATGGCTCAATGACAGGACACCTAAAACCAAAAAGACAAACGTGTGCTCAGTGAGACTGCCTTAAAGGTTAAGAGCGACAAGCGCGACACTTGAGATAGATCTTTAAACGAACATGACGAAACTTGCACGAAGGTTTGTGAAACTTTGTGTGTGAGTATGATCGATGTTCATTGTTAGGTCCCTATAATACTAGTGATTCCCCCATTACTATTGTCAATGTATCCCTTATTGTTATTATTGTACCCCTATTGTCCCCATATTGTTATTATTGTGCCCCATAGAATCCCACTATTGTTATTTTTGTACCTTTATATTATTATTGTTAGGTCGGCTTGGTTATATTGTGACCTCTTAGACTCCTATATATAGAAAGGAGGTTTTGTCATTTGAATCATGAAAGAATTGTTCATTTGTGTAATGTAAAGGAAGTTACCCCATCGAACCGGCTGAATTCTAAGGCGTTGATCTATCTTTTCTATCTTTTTCTGAGTTGGTTTCATAACATTGGGTATCAGAGCATTGGATTCAAGGGTTTCGTTGCTCCAAACAGGTCATCATGGAATTTTTGTTATAACTCTTTCTCTACGACATTTCAGAAGCGAAAAAAAAACACATTTGGGATGAAATACTGTTGAACTTCAGGCCTAAATTGCATATCTTTGCTCACTATATTTTCGGTCATATGATCTCAGGAAGTTAGGGTTTTTGCAAGTTCAAAAATTTCATCTAAAATAGGTAATCATGGAATTTTCGCTATAACTATTTCGCTACAAAGTTTTAGAAGTTAAGAAAAAAAAACCATTTGAGAAGAAATTGGTCTCGACCTCGGCTCCAAATTTCGGATCCTGTATCGCTATATTTTGGGTATATAATCTGAGGAAGTTAGGGTTTTCGTAAACCCCCGAATTACATTCCAAATAGGTCACCTTGGGAAAATCATCATAACTTTCTCTTGGGGCATCAGATTGAATTTTCATCAGAAGTTACAGAAAGAGAACGGACTGTAGTTTTTTTGGGTACATTTTTCAGGACCTAAAGTTGAAACAGGGACCCACGACATGTCGTACAAGTTCCCTCTACCGAACAAGTCTATACTCGGGTCATTGTGGGAGATTTGGCATAACTCTTCATTAGAGAAACCAATCTTGATCAGAATTACAGAGTAAGAAATATTAGTCAGAGGGTTAACGCGGGAAGAAATTTTAGGCCTTGGAGATCCACAATTACAGAAATAAATCATATTCAATATCAAGCTCCTACAAAGAGAAAAAAAAATGTGTAGTTCTTTTTTAATTTTTGTATATTCTTGGTTTGAAAAATTAGTTTGAAGGAATTCAAAGGGCATAGTGAAGAATTATGATTAGCAATTTATGCCCAAAAGAAAGAAAATTGAAACACCAGTAGGCAACTGGAAACCTCTCATATGACTCACGAAGAAGAGGAAGAAATGCAACATGATATATCAAAATTACGAGACCAAGTGAAAAAAATGTCATTCGCACAAAAAGTAACAGAATCTAAGATGGATGGTTTAAAGAAAGATGTAGAAGCCAGAGGTATGGTGTGGAAGCTAAGATGGATGGTTTAAAGAAAGGCGTGGAAGCTAAGATGGATGGTTTAAAGAAAGGCGTAGAATCTAAGATGAATGATGTGGAAGATAATATGGATGGCGTGGAAGCTAAGATGGACGACGTGGAAGCTAAGATGGATGGCGTGGAAGCTAAGATGCACTATTTGAAGACAGATTTGAAGATAGGCATGGAAGATTTGAAGACAAATTTGAAGATAGGCATGGAAGATTTGAAGATAGATTTTGACAAAATTTCTACAAGAAATGCTTACTAATGGCGAAAGGGTAGTAAAGGAAACTCATGATGACAAAAAAATAAATGTTAATCATGATTTCATGGACTCAAATGTTGGATCGAAGAACCACCATGTTCCAAAGATCGATATGAGGAAGTTTGATGGCAAGGATCCTGGAACATGGATACTACAGATGGAGCAATTTTTTGATCTCCATAATGTGCAAACGACACAAAAGGTACAGATTGCAACTTTATATTTGAAACCAAATTAGTTTTTATGGTATTGGTGACTTTTCTCTCATAAACAAATTGTCACTTGGGCTATTTCTACGGATGAAATGATAGCATTATGAGGATGCAAAAAGCAACACGTTTTTAGCCAATTGATAAATCTCAAATAAAAGGGTTCAATGATGGAGCACATTGAGGACTTCTAAAAATTGAATATAAGGGTAAAAGACATTCCAGAGGAGCATAGGATTGACTTGTTCATAGGGACTTTAAAATATAGCATCCAACATGAGGTTCACCTTTGGGAACCAAATTCATTGGAGAAGGAATTCAGGTTGGCAAGAAAAAAAGAAAAATTATGGCAACAAGGAAACCTACCAATCACAATTATAATGATGGAAGTGTTGTTGCCCCTAGCCATCCACAACCTACAAGGTTGAAACCAAAACAATTGGAAGAAAAAAGAACAAAAGGGATTTGTTATAGTTGTGATAACAAATACACTAAAGGTCATAAGTGTGCTGAGAATAAATTATTCTACATATATTGTGAAGAGGAGAAATAAATGGAACAAGAAACGTCAAAAGAATGGGATATACACCAGGAACAAACAATATAAAAAGAAGAAATGAATCTGACCATGTCTTGTAATTCATTAGCTAGAATTACCACTCCTCAAACTATCAAGATAGAAGGGCATATCAAGAAGAAAAGGGTAATAGTATTGATTTCTTCAGGAAGTATCCATAATTTTATTCATTGTAAGATAGCGAAGGAAGTGAATTGCTTCGTATATCTAGCACTAGAGTTTCAAGTGATGGTTGCAGGTAGAGGAACCATAAATTGCTTAGGAAAGTGCTATAATATCAAGCTATCCATGGGAGAATATGTATTGAATAGCCCAATGCTTTCCATTCCAATGGGTGGCGTTGATGTTGTACTAGGAGTCCAATGGCTACAATCCTTGGATACAATAGCTTTTAATTTTCAAGAACTTTTCATGAAATTCTCTTGAGAAGGGAAGGAATTTGAATTAAGGGGTATCGCAGGGAAACCGGGAAAGGTAATCATCTCTAATGGAATGACAAAGCTTCTAAAGAAAGAACAATGATGCATAATTACATAATTATGCTCACTAGAGGTTCCCACATCGAAATCATCAATTTCTTCAGATCTCCAAAATGTCTTGGAAAATCATTCCAAGGTATTTGAGACTCCCAAAGGCCTCCCACATATTCATGATAATGATCATGCTATCAATTTGATTCCAGGAAGTGTTCCTCCAAACATCAGGCCTTAGAGATATCCCTATGTCCAAAAGAGTGAAATTGAATGTATGGTTGCAGAAATGCTAGAGGCTGGTATAATTCAACCTAGTAAAAGTTCTTTCTCTACTCCAGTAGTATTGGTTCACAAGAAGGATGGATCATGGCACATTTTTCCAAATTATACGAAGCTCAACAAGCTCACTATTAAAGACAAATTTCCCATTCCTGTCATTGATTAATTATTGAATGAATTGCATGGATCAATTTACTTCACCAAGTTATATCTTCGTTCAGGATATCATCAAATAAGAATGTTGAAGAAATTCCAAAAATAGCATTTAGAACTCATGAGGGTCATTATGAATTTTTGTTCATGCCCTTTGGCCGTACTAATGCACCTTCTACGTTTGAAGGTTTGATGAATTCCACTTTCAAACCCTTCCGTAAAAAATTTGTTTTAGTATTTTTTGATGATATACTATTCTACAAAAAGTCTTTGAAGGATCATGTCCAACATGTTGACATGGTGCTCAAACTATTGGAGGAGAAACAATTATATGCAAAAATCTCTAAACATTTCTTTGGAGTACAAGAGGTGGAATATCTGGGTCATATTGTATCTCATGAAGGTGTTAAGGTAGGCCCTAGCGAAATTAAAACCATTAAGGAATGTAAAATCCCCGCATCCATAAAGCATCTGCGAGGGTTTCTCGGGTTGACAGGGTATTATCACAAGTTTGTTAAGAATTAGGGGAGAATGGCAGCACCTCTAACAATATTATTGAAGAAAGATGCATTCTCATGGACTCCAGAAGCAACGAAGGCCTTTGAACATCTTAAATGTGCCAAGCACTAGTCTTAGCTACATCGGACTTCACAAAAACCTTTATTGTGGAATGTGATGCCTCAGGAAATGGAATTGGTGTAGTTTTAATGCAAGAAGAAAGACCCATTGCTTTCGAAAGTCGTACAATCAAAGGGAAGTATTTACACAAAGCTATTTATGAGAAGCAAATGATGGCAATATTACATGCACTTAAGAAATGGCAACCCTACCTAATGGGAAGACACTTCAAGGTCAAAACAGATCATGATAGTCTTAAATACTTTTTAGAACAAAGATTATCTTCAGAAGAGTAGCAAAAATGGGTCACAAGGTGCTGGGCTATGACTTTGAAATAATCTACAAAAAATGGAAGAAAAATGTTGTGGCAGATGCACTCCCAAGAAAGGATGAGGATGTGGAAGCATTTATTTGCGCCATTTCTATTATTCAACCAGATTAGATAAACGAAGCAAGGGATGAATCGAAGAATGAAAAGGAAGTGCGGGCACTCATTCAAAAGATACAACAAGATCCCAGTACATCTGATACATTTAGCTGGAAAAATGATTTGTTATGGTACAAGGATCGGCTATACCTATGTAAGAATTCCCAACTCAAACAAAATATTCTTAGGAATTGCATGCCTCTCCCTTAGGAGGGCACTCGGGATTTCTAAAAACCTACCACAGGGTTAAGAAGGATATTTTTTGGGATGGCCTTAAATCATATATTTAAAAGTTTGTGGCGGAATGTTTGGTTTGCCAAAAAAATAAAGTTGAAACAATTAAGACCCCAAGACTATTACAACCTTTATCCATTCCAAGCCAACCTTGGGAGGAGGTTTCAATGGATTTTAGCACAGGTTTACCCAAGTCCGAAGGAAAGAGTTTTATCATGGTGGTAGTTGAAAAACTTACCAAGTATGCACACGTTTGTGCATTATCTCATCCATTTAAAGTGAGTACTGTTTCTACTGCATTTGTGGAAACAATTGAAAAGCTACATGGAAACCCAAAGATTATTGTAAGCGACAGAGATCCCATTTTCACTGGAAATTTTTGGACAGAATTATTTTCCTGTCTTGGTGCTCAATTAGCTCATAGCTCATCTTATCATCCTCAATTTGATGGGAAAACGGAGATAGTAAACAAATGTCCGGAAGAATATCTTCGTTTCTTTGTATTTGATAAACAAACACAATGGGTCAAATGGTTACCTCTAGCTGAATGGTGATATAACACTTCCTTCCATACTGCAACAACAATGACCCCATTTATGGAACTTTATGGATATCATCCGCCATCCATCACATAATATTTAAGAGAAAAATCTAAGGTTCAAGCAGTGGAAGATCACATCGAGCATCAGCAACAAGTTCTCCAACTCTTCAAGGATAACCTCACCTTGGCGCAAAATAGAATGGAACAGCAGGAAGATCAATATCGCAACGAAAGAAGTGTAGGTGATTGGGTATTCCTATGGCTACAACAATATAAACAAATGTCCCTCAAGCAAGCTAAGAAGGATAAAAAATTATCACCAAAGTATTATGGTCCATACAAGATGTTGCAAAAGATAGGTACTATGGCATACAAATTGGAGCTTCCTGCAGCTTCCCGACTGCACCAAGTTTTCCATGTTTCATGCTTAAACAAGCTTATAGGTGACAATATTCCAGTTCAAACAATATTTATAGAACTTGATGAGGAAGGAAAAATCATATTGGAGCCTGAAGAAGTCAAAGAAACAAGAACTCGACAGCTACGAAATCGATCAATTTCAGAGTATCTAATCAAGTGGAAGAACTTGCCCATTGAAGAATCCACATGGGAGGATGATAATTTTATACAGAAGCACCAAAAACTACTCAAGCATTGAGGGAAACATTTTTTGAAGGAGAGGGTCATGTTAGGTCCCTATAATACTAGTGATTCCCCATTACTATTGTCATTATATCCCTTATTTTTATTATTGTGCTGCTATTGTCCCCATATTGTTATTATTGTGCCCCATAGAATCCCACTATTGTTATTTTTGTGCCTTTATATTATTATTGTTAGGTCAGCTTGGTTATATTGTGACCCCTTAGACTCCTATATATAGAAAGGAGGTTTTGTCTTTTGAATCATGAAATAATTGTTCATTTGTGTAATGTAAATGAGGTTTCCCCCTCAAGGAGGCTGAATTTTAAGCCGTTGATCTATCTTTTAACTTTTTTGAGTTGGTTTCATAACATTCATAGAGCGAAAAAAACTCATCCACACAAATATAAAATTTTAGAATCACGAGAACAAACTCGCAAGCATAGCATAGCAATCAACATGCCAAAAGACGACCAGTAGTCGATCGAGAAAAAAGGGTGTAAAGACTCGACAAGAGCTCATGGATTGAGCTTGAGTGTTTGCAACCATCAGGGGAAATACCAAGGAAGGCTGTAAAATTTGGATGCAAGCCAACATTTTGGAGGGTGTTGCAGCTACTACAACACCTTCAATAGTGAGGCCTTAATTTGTGGGAAAGGTTTTATTTGAAATGGTTTCCTATAAGGATTTTTAAAATTATCCATATTAAAAGTTCCTTCTACTTATTTTTTCTCAGGAGTAGATGATATTTTAGGATCTTTATGGATTCTTTCAATATAAAAAACATATGTTTCCTTCTTTGAGAAAGTTTTTTTGATGTTGAGTCAATTTTTTTACTATAAGATGAGGCCTGATCAATCTGTGCATTAGAGTTATATTTAAAATCAAGAAAATCTTTCTCAATAGATAGGGATTCATCAAATGTTTCTTTTAAAGAGGCCTTTTGGGCCCTCTTCACCGACATAGTAATTTTGGTAGGAGAAGGTCTAACGTAAGAGGACACTATTAAATTCTGAGCATGTATAGAATCAATAGTGATATAGTTTGGTAACAAAAGTAACCTTAAGTTAAAATATTTTAACTTTTCCTTGTTTTCAATTTCCATATTTTATAGCTCCATGATTAGGACTTTTGGGGCCTTTCCATCTCTACATTTCTCTAAGGATGTAGTTTCAATTCTGCCCAAGAGGTAATGATTTGAGGGGGCTACGCAAAATACCCAGTTGTGGATTTTCCTTCAAATGTGTAAGGGGACAACCTACAAACTACATCTTATGGCATAAAATTGTCTTTATAATAGCTAGGATAAATGCTTTTATATGATCCTTAACTTTTTTTTTAGAATCTAGGTCAAACTTGGGGAGAAATTTTTGAGGGTTCCTGGGAAGTGGATGTGGAACACCAAGAATAGCAACAACATATTGATCAAACCATAGGGAGGCAGGGTCAATTTCTTTGTTACCTTGGTTATTTCTTGGCTTTCCCTAGTTATTAGTCATTCCTAAGGATCCATTAGATTCAAATGACTTAGAAGAATCTTCTTTACTAGAGGAATTATATTCAATAGAAGAAAGCGAGGTAGCTGGGGAAGGGGTGGACTAGAACCTCCAAAAATAGTAGCTTGGATGGAGTAACCAATCGGTGGTTCAGATCTTGATTGATTAAGGTCGAGAATTATACCAGTCAAAATATCATGCAATTTATCATTATTGGTACTAGTAGTTTGAGGAATATCTGCATGGGGATTCGGTACTGAAGGTTCTTCTAAATGAAAATGAAGAGGTGCCACGAGATTCTAAGACAATCGTCTTTTAATATACCTTTCTCGTTCTAATATCTCTTGAGTCCTAGAAAGAACTTCACAAGACTTTTGAAGACACTCGTCAATCTCAAATCGGACATGTGAATGGGTTGGCATTGTGGGTTCATTAGTTTTATATTTAAGAATAGATTTAAGGGGAGAAGTGGAATCAATTTCAACAATGAGAGGGTTTGAATGATTTCTGATGATCATAGGGGACACAACAATTTGTCTCTTGTGGATTCCCTTAGTCATTTAAAGTTGAATATTCCATCCTTCTAGTGCCATTTTTCTGTTGCGGGATTTTGGACCTTAGTCAACAAAGGGGATGTAACTTGAGTCGAAGCTCTTAAAATAGCTCAAGTAATATGGGATGATCACTCCTGATGGGTTTCAAGGCTCTGTTGGTCATTAGATCCTTCCTCTTACGAAGAAGAAAACTTGATGAAACCAAACATTATCTTATGTTACATGTACATGAAATCTAAAACTATTGTTAATAGAGATAAAATACTTGTCAATAAATAATGAAATATGATACAAAAATAGAAATAAAATGATTCATCAATTAAAATAAAATAAATATTGTAAAAACTATACACGAATTATAATACAACATATAAAATGACCATAACTTAATGTAATTGGTTCAAAGAATAAATTGTATTTAAATTTCTTACAACATTGTGAAATGAAAATTAATTTTAATTTATATATGCAATTATAAACTAAAATTAACAATAATCCTTAATGAAAATAAGTAAAAGATAGAAAAATACAAAAATGTAAGCTTATTATCTTTTAAACTAACACAGAACAATCACCGTTCGTTTTGATAATTTGCATAAAGAATAAATCATATATGAAAAAAATAACTAACTGATGTTATATAATTTCTACTTCTCGGTAAAATAGAAATATAACTGTAACAATTTCTATGAATTAAACTATATTTCAATTATTTGTTTATGAAACAATTCAATAAACCAATAACAAAATAAAATTATAGATTAAAAATTGCTACAACACGTATTAATTCAATTTATATAAAGATAACATTCTTAACAATCTAAATCCTTGGAAACAATTCACAAGAACCTACACTGAAACAATGTTGAGATCAATGTCATCCTTTAGACACAAGCCACTGAAGGACAACCATGCCGAATATAAACATATAAATTGAAAAAATACAAACAAAAATAAATGAAATAATTCATTATCGGTTCCTCGATCCAAGTCACAAAATGAAAGAGTATTGTCTTCGAAAATTTCGGAAATAAAATTACATAAAATAAAGAAGATAATGAAAGATAAGTGACTATGGAGAACAAATTGATATAAGTATTATTTGAATGAGTAAAATCAAATTATCACACTTACACCAAAAAGTTTTCAAAATATTTCCATAGCCACTGTATAATTATCCAACATTTCTTTTCAAATCTCTCTCTCCTCCACTTTCCAAACTAAAGGTTTATATATAGGCTAATAATCTTGATCATCTTCAAGCTTTGTTTGGAATATTCAAATTGGGTTGACAAAAACTACAATCCACTGCATTTGATATTTCGTTCGAATCTTAGCTACTTAGAACAAATAGATATAAAAGAACTAACAAGTCATGCATGCATGATTTAGGACAACTGAATGGAATGCACAATAATCACTTTCGTTGAAACCAAGACTTTCATTATGTGAACAAGAACAACTTCTCAACAAATAAGGAAAATGATATTAGCAACTTATATTGATATCAAAACAAGGTTGTTATAGAATCAAGATTTTGCAATGAACTTTTAAATTTAGTAAATGAAAAAATAGCTTAATAAATATTACCCTAAAACATAGATAAACATTAGGACCTTTATTTAATAGGGTTCAAATGTAGAGAAATAACCACTTTAAAGTTTAATGACTTAATGATTATATGTGTATCTCTTGACAATGTTTTCACCTCAGATTATGTAGATTTATGTTTGTTTTCATTTTCGCATAATTAATTTAGGGCTTTAAGCTAATGTTTATATTGAATGAGCTAGGTAATGTAATGTTCAATATGAGGACCTGTGACTAGAAACTATTGGTTCTAGTACATAATGAGTATGGATAGATCATAGCCAGGATTTCTCTATGGATTCCTTTTTGAATTATTACTACCATCATGAGCGTATTTACCATTATCAACATAACTGTAATCATCCTTATCCTAAGACTTATTTTTCCTTCTTGAGGGCTCAACGAGAATTTCTAGATTGACAAAAACCTCCTTGACCGAGACATTCTTTCTTCTATTATGCTAAGCCCTTGATATTTTCTTTTCAATTCATTTAATTTTGACTCCAGAATGAACATTATAATCAAGATGACTAAATTCCTCTTGCTTTGAAAGTTTAAATTGAGGACTACGGTCCAAGGGTCTTAACTCATTTTTTCCCTGAAATTCTGGTTTCAATCCCACGTCACGAATTCATTATTATTAGCCATACTCTTGGTGACACAAATGGGTAAAATTTCAGGGATGTCAACTCAATTTTCATAAGAAAAATAAGATTTCTTGACATGGAATGATTCATCAAGGTCATCTTCATTGAAAATGCAAGAATGAAATGAAACTGGGTCGGTTGGTGGATTAATGAGAAAAACCTTATGTGCAAGATCTGGTTGCTCAGAAACCTGGGGTTTTTCATAACCATTTTAAAGTAGAAAAGAATCCCAAGCATCACCAATTTTGGTCCAATTATGCTTCACCAAAATGTAGATAAGGTTGTGATGGAATAGAGACCTATCAGTGATTTTATGTGCGGCCGCATATGCGATGGCCATATACTTGAATATTTTTTGTAAATAATATGGAAAATTAAGTTTATAATCTAAAAAATACCATTAGAAAACAAATACTCTAAATAGAAATTAGCCTATATCATCCTTCACATGTTATAATTAAGGAAAAAAATAATATATCTTTCCATCTAGGTTTGAGGAAAGAAATCGACATATATTTAACATCCACTTCAGCTATGAAAATAACATCCACATAAATATCCTAGTCGTTGAAATTTACCCTCTTTCCATTGAAGGTAAAGGCGAAGGCTTTAGCTATTCCATCATTGTTTTGGGAAGTTTTAGTGTCTACACATAAATGCTTAAACCCCTAGACTAGTAGTGAAGTCTAGAACAACAATGCAAAGCATTCTATACTTTTTCTATAACCAATAGATTAAAAAGACATTAAAAAATACTACCTGAAGCTTTCACTTACTCCTTATCTCCCTTGACGAATTTTGTCACTCCTTTCCATACTTAATCCACTTGAAAAGTACCTGCACACAGACAGAAGACAAAAACTGATCAAATCATATGATAATGATCTATTGATTAAACATAAAATGGAATCAAGTGCATAATACACATATGAAAGCATCAATGAACAATAGAAACATATGGTAAAAGGAAGAGTTACAACCCAATTTTCCTTATTCATTGTCACTCCTCTACTTCAATCCCATCCTCTCCTCATAACAAGAAAGACAACCGTGCTAGAAGCCTGGAAGAAGGTTCAGGAGAAGAATGAGTGCAATGCAATAGTGGTAGCTGAAGCATGCAGAACCATTTTGAAGCTGCATATCCCAGAAGAAGCATTAATGGAGGCCAATATTAGGAAATTGGTTAAAGGGGTGCACGATTCAAGGACAAAGATGGAGAAGCATCTGTTTGAAGTCAACCTTAAAATCACTGAGCTTCAGTTTAAGTGACAGCCTTCAACTCCACCAGAGGTCAGAGAAGAACGCGAGGCAGTTGTAAAAGATGCAATCGCAACAATAGATGTCACGATAGTAGATTGCACTATGCTCTTTGAGCAGTCTATGGAGGTTGTTACGACTTTGCAGGAGGATCCTAAGCTACAGAGGTTGAACACAGAGGCCCAATAATTGCAAAAACAATATGACAAAGCAAGAGCAATGATGCATAACGTCACTATATTATAGTGATTGGCTAAGTTGCATGAGGTAAAGCAGTTGCTTGAATAGGTGGAGGCAGCGCAACATAAAGGGGAAGTCCTCAAGGCTAGATTGGGGCCTTGGTTGGAAGAGTGATATGCTATCTCTATCACCATTGAAGAGAAGCTAGCAGTCCTAGAGAGGAAATAGCAAAAGGTCAAAGAATACATTGCAGGACGAGTGACCAAGCAGCTAGTCGAGCAAACCAAGCAGGATTCCACTCAGAGCATGATCGAGGTAGCAGTAGCGCAAGTCAAGCTGGTAGGTCTCCGCAGCAATATCTCCATGCTAGCAGAGTGACTCGATGGTGAGTCATGATATTTATGTTGGGGGCTTGTTGGGACAGGGTCCCCTATGGTCAATTTTGGCGCAAAAGTGCAAGTTTTGGGGCAGAAAGTCCAAGTTTTTGTGATGTAAAGTGTAAAGTATCCACAATTTATGGTTGCAGAGCACATAGATAGTAAGTGTCATAAAGGTATTTTCCCTTCTTTTACATAAATTGTGCCGACTTGTATAGACCTACCCATGGTTTGCGGACTATGGGATTGTATAAAAAGGATATTCTTAGAGAGTCTAAGGCAATTCAGTTAAGTTCATAGTTAATGTGATGGGTCACTAAGAAGTGGAGAGCAAAGAGTCTTAGAGTAGAAGAGAGGCTCTACAACTGTGTGCACAGAGGCCTAGAGTAGAGTTTTCAGTTGAGTGCGCGGACCCCTGCAGCTGAGTGCACATGGTAGTCTTGAGTCTGTAGCAATTTGAATCATCAATAAAGAGATTATTATGGAAATATCTGTGTTTTTCCTATTTACTTTTGTTTTGAATGAATGCATTTTTATTATTATGGATATTTAGTTTATGATTTAATATTGTATTGATGCACGATTATGCATGGTTCACATTGTTATGTGAACACAAGTAATAATATCTTAATGCATGCTAAAGATATCAGACACTTAAGCTTATCTCGGGCATAACAGACTTAGTAGTGATTAAAGCGGCGTGTAAATGGTTGATTCACATGTTTAGGGTTTGCCAAAGACCGTCTTAGACCTTCACGAAGGTCTAAAGGCTGGTAACAAGAAGTCATATCGATAAGCCTCAAGGGATTATCAATCTACATGAAGACAGGTTTAGGGCACAAATGGCATCGCAATCATCTCTGGGTGCGAAAACTTGGTTCCAGCATCCCCCCATACTACTTATGGTGATACTTCAGTCCATGCTCTGTAGATTGATGCTAAAAGGGCCAGTAGTGTAGGGATTTGTTTGGGAAACCTAACTCTGAACGTGGGTCAGGACCCACTATGCCAACAGAACGTGTGCAAATACAAAAGATTCCCTCCATATATGCACAACCTCTATATATGCACATAGATATGGAAGCATGCATATACAGAAGATGACTTCTGTATATGCACATAAATATGGAATTCATCTTCCATATATGCACACTTCCATATCTACGTGCATATATAGGAGTTGAGCATATACAAAATATGACTTCTATAAATGTGCATATTTTGTATACACACACACACACACAGATATATATGGAAGAGTTCATATACGGAAGATGACTTTTGTATATGCACACCTTCATATCTATGTTATAGAAGATGTGCATATACATAAGCTATATATCAAGAAGTTGCACATATATGGAAACTATCTTCCGTACATGCATGATTCCATATATATATATATATATATATGTCTGTGTGTGTGTGCATATACAAAATTTGGACATATACGAAGATGGCTCCTTTATATGTGTGACTTTTGTATATGTACATATGTATGGAAGTGTGTATATGTGGATGATGACCTCCATATATGCATAACCTTTATATATGCACATAGATATCGAAGTATGCATATACAAAGTATGGCTTCGGTATATGTGCGTATTCTATATATGCACATATATATGGAATTTATCTTTTGTATATGCACGCTTCCACATCTATGTGCATATACAGAAATTGTGAATATATGGAAGCCATTTTTTGTATATATATGTTTCCATATATACGTGTCTATATACAGAAGTCGTGCATATATAAAAGTCATTTTCTACATATACAATATATACGGAAATCAAATATATATAGAAGATTATTTCTATATATGTGGAAATTTTATATATTTAGATATATATTAAATCATTCATTTATGGAAGATGACCTCCATATATGCAAAACTTCTATATATACACATATATATGGAAGCCATCTTCTGTATATGCACACTTCTAGATCTATGTTATAGAAAATGTACATATACATTTAAGTCATATCAAAGTTGTGCATATACAGAAGTTATCTTCAGTATATGCACATACACACTTCCGTATATATATATACGGAAATTGCATGCTACCTGCCGTATATACACACTTCCATGTCTATGTTATAGAAGATGCGCATATAATTAAACTATCTTCCATATATGCATGCTTCCATTCACACACACACACACACACACATATATATGAAAGTGTGAATATACGGAAGATAGATTCTATATATGCGCCGCTTTATTATGACTTCCGCATATGTGGATATTCTATAACATAGATTTGGAAGTGTGCATATATAGAAGAGACTTCCATGTCTCAGTCTATATATAGAAGTTGTTCATATATGGAGGTCATCTTGTGTATATGCACGATTTCATATATATCTAAATATACAAAAGTTGCACATATATAGAAGTCATCTTCTATATATATTTGATTTATGTATAATTCTCTATTTTTTCATCATATCCATAGGAAACCCCCATCAACCATCTCAGAGGATGCTTTAGAGCTTTCCAATATAGGAAAGAAATTCATTTAGGTCAAGATTTACAAGATTAAAAAATTATTTCCCTTGAAGCTCCGTCCATACATAATTATATAAGTTAATTTCAAGGGTGGATTGGTTGAATCTCCAGGAAAACCAAATTTCATTTTCCTTGTAAAGTAAAATATGTTTTGTAGCACAATTAACAATTTGTTCTTGTTAGATTTGCATTGAAATAGACCGTCGTTCCTAGTAAGCATAACACCTATCAAGATTGTTTAAGCTTTAGAGACCCAAACTAAAAACATTTTGTATTCATATACTTTGGGTGCTATTATTAGATTAGGGCCATTTTAAAATCCTTTTAGTGACTGACATGAGCCCGTCTAAGTTTGCATGGATGACAAGAATGATAGGTGCTTAGCAGTTTTCTTATAATAAAGTGTTTAGATATACTAACATCTTTCAAGAGATAGATGATCTAGAGTCGATTGTAATAGATTGATTACTTCCTTCCAATGTTATCATAATTTGAGTATGAAAAGACCCTTGGCAAACATCTTGGCTCAAGTTGTAGGTCCATTAAGAATCACAAATTTTGGAATACCACTTTCTATATGCCGATCACAAGATTTTACATGGCTTTAAATGTTAAAATGGTTCCTTAATATATGGAGATTCTCCCTTTTCAGGAAAAATTGCTATTCATGAACATTTTCGATGCTTAAGTAGGTTGAGTTTCTTTCTCATTTTGTCCATCTAGAAATGTATTTTTTTAATATGATTTATACATGTAATAATATTTACAATATTTATTATATTTTCTAAATTTCCTTTTCTTATTAGAATTAATTCGTATTGAACTAATAAATCTGACATTACGAAGTTTTTTAACAATACACTCCATCATCATTAAGTTTCTATAAACCATATTTTTATTTTTATTTTATGAAGAAATATTAACTTATTATATGTTAAAACATCCATAAATTAAAAAAATACATACTTTTTAATATAATAACATTAAAAACATACATGAATTAGATTCTGATCGGAAGAAAATTTTATTCACAAAAAAAAAAAAAAAAAAAAAAAATTACTAATTAGGTAGATTTTGGAATAGGTTTTCCCAAATTTCAATTTAATTATCAATAATTATTAGGTGGATGCTTCAAACTTAACTTCCATGGAATATTCTAGAATATTCTTAGTAGTATACACAAATGAATGATTGAGACTTATCTCCACAATATTTATGGTCTTTTTACCCTTTTAATTAAATGGATTAATTAAACAAATGTGATATGAACAACTGTCATATCAAATGAGTTACTGTTTTTTTTTGGCATGTGGTATTCATAAGACATGGTATTGACCCATGATATGGTAAGAAAGTATATTAGATATAAAGAATCTCAAAGATAAAGTGGGGATAAATCTCCATGATTAAGAATATTGCTCCATGTTTTCGATATATATATATATATATATATATATATATATATATATATATATATATATATATATATTAGTTATTTTTGTAATTAATAATGCTTTAATTTAAAATAAAGTTATAATTTAGTTATTTTCATGATTTATCATGAAGTAAGTGTCTTGATGTTTCTTTTGGATTGATTTCTATCAAGTTTTACCAACCATTTATTTTATATGAGTGCTAATATATTAGTTAGTTTCACATTATGTAAACTTCTTGGTTTGTAATATAGTTTTAATTAAAAATGTAATGATTTCTTTTGGATTGGAAAATAATGTTTTTGTTCTAATAAAGTAATTAGTGTGCGAGAAAAAAAGTAATCTCTTTCCATTTCAATTTATGTAGCTAATTTCAATTTGCAAATATTTTACAATCAAGTATATATAGATCATGAAGTCATGCATTTATATTAAACCAATACACATGTTCATCACCCAAGAGGAGAAATTATATATTTTTATACATCTTTGACATTTACATCTGAGTTTTCTAATAAATCCATGAAAATTTACTTGATCCATAACTTTAATAACCCTTTAAGTGTTCTTCTTTTGTGAAATGACATTGTCAACAACTAGGGTAGGCTTATACTTGGATGACACGGGGTCAATTCAAATACTACCACTATAACATCTAGGCACATAACCCCTCACATGGTACACATGGCTTGTGAAGAGTTTGAACTAGTAATGTCACATGGAATTCCTTAATAGTGCACCCTATTGCCAACTTATCTACACCCTAAGGGATTTTCATAATTGAAGGAAGTGTGGGTGAGATTTGATCCACTTATGTGTGCATGTGTCATAAGGATATTTAATATAATTAACCACTACTTTGTGGTTCCCCATGGCTTCAAGCTAGGTACTCATGGGAATTGAACATTGCACAATAGTAAAAGAAACTCCTCACCTTCCAACATTGAATCCAACATCTTTTTACAATAACCCTTTATATACTAGATTCTAAATAACATCTGAAATAACTAATTCAATTTTTTAAATATTAAACTTTCAAGTTTTTACATAATCAATATTTTACAAGTAAATCGTGAAGGAAAATATTTAAGTTGTATATTAAATTTTTTAAAATTATATAATAAATATTTGATTTTAATTATAATATAATATTTGTATATATATATAACCTTTATCTCTATCATAATATAATTTCAAAATATCCTTTTAAAATTCCTTTAAATTAGAAAAAAAATAATAGGGTAATCCTTAAACGACATAAATATTATCTTTAATCCTTACTAATTAATTTAGAAAGGGAGAGGTATTATTATTATTATTATTACTGTGTGAGTTTAGGCCTTTGTGGATGAGGTCATGGAACTAGTGGAATTAGACCATTTAAGGGATGCACTGGCAAGCTTGCCTAGTGTGACTGGATTTTCAATAGAACAAAGGATAAGGCTAAGAGTAGTTGTTAACCGTGTTGCAAATCCTTCTATAATTTTCATGGATGGGCCCAATTGTGGTTTCGATACTAGAGTAGTTACAATTGTTATATGGATTTCTTGTAGTATAGTAGATATTGAAAGGACAATTGTATGTACCATTCATCATCCCAATATTGACATATTTGAAGCTTTTGATGAGATAAAACAATGTCTAGGTTATATGATAACTTATATTGTTTATTTTAGAGTGGTGATTACTAACCTACTATAATGGGTTCAATTATTGTTGATGAAAAGAAGATAGAAAGTCATTACTTCGGGCCACTGTGCAGGAATTCTCACAAGATTGTTGAATACTTAGAGGTAACTACTTTGCAGAGTCCTCTAGCTAGAAATGGAATGGTTTTGAACAAAGTTCTATGAACTTAGTGTCTATATGTATGTTAATTTTCTTAGTTTCACCATGTAAACTGCAGGCTATTCCAGGAGTACCAAAGATCAAAGAAAATACAACCCATCTACATGGATGTTGGAAGTTAGTTCTATTTCTATTGAACATAGTTTCGGGATAGACTTTGTAGAGCATAAAAAAAATCTCCACACGTAAGCATTAAAGTTGCTATTTTTTTGGCACTAGAATCCTTCTTCTTATAATATCTAGCATTATAACAAGTTGACAAGATACACATATATCCACTTCAAAGTCACATAACATTTCATTCTTTTTCTTGGATGTGAAGGTGAAATAGAACCCTGGTTAAAGAGATCAATACTCCATCTCTGAGAGATAAATATCTAAACTTTGCTACCAAGTACTCATAATCATTCTTCGGATAGTTCACGACTTGTGTGTGGAAGAAATTATGGACTTACTAGAAAAGTCCCAATTACAATGCTATTAGGTGATTTTCTCTTTGTAACGATCTTTTGCAAAGTTGACACAAAGTTGTATGTACTTAAATTTAACTTTGTATGGCATATTAGTACCCAAAACATTTTGTTTGAATAGAAAAATCAGCAAAATGTGTGATGTCATTTTGTATGATATAGAATCTTCTTAGAAACTGATGACTAGATTGTTGGGGAAAAGTGATTTCCTGTCACTTATTTTGTCAACCCGGGGGTTTCGTAAACTTGTGAAGCATGCGTGCATTGTATGCCCTAGAAATTTTCTTTCAGTTTAGATCAATATAACTACAAAATAACGAAAACTAATTCATCTAATGTATGAAATCAAATAATGAAAATGAAATTCAACTAACTTGTGAAATAAAAAAAAAAAAAAAAAACTAATCTATACTTAGTTACTCCAACATTCAATTATGAAGTGTTACGTTCTTGATATGATGTGTAAGCAACTATTTATACTTTAACTTCTAATGTCCTAGAAAATTAAGAAATGTGTGGAGACAATAACTCAATAATCGCATGTATTAAATATTCAACCATTCAATCTTGAAATGTGATTAAATCAATTTCTTAAATGATCTTTAGGAATATCAGTTAATGCAATTAAATGAGGATCTTAAAAAAAAATATAAAAGCACGAAAAATTAAAGCTCGATGATTGCATAGGTTGAACATTCAATCACCCAATTTGAAGTCACCTTCTTGGTCTAATTCTTTATTCAATTATACAATGAATTGATGGTTTGATCTAAGAAAGTAAATAACAAAACATGAAAGGAAACTAAATAAATATGAGCCCTTGCTTCAAACTTAATCCAGTTAGAAAGTACATAAATATTCCATATTGAAATGCTTTTAGAAAGGTAAAGATTACACAGTCATTCTAAAACTAATACTAAGAAAGAAAATGAACTTTAATCTATAAAAGCAATTAAATCTCACAATCATTAGATGGCCATTCCAATGGTGTATGAGGATGGCAAGTGAAGAAGCTCCATATGCAAGCAAAACTAAATCTTCAATATCCAAGTATGAGGTCCAAATTATCTATTAAAAACATGAGTATTTTTCCAAATTTACACATGCCTTTCAAAGGAGAAGGCTCTCCTATTTATACAAAAACATAAGAATCTACCCTATTTAATGAAGATCCACTAAAACCTCATATAGTTACAACCAAATAGCTCATAATGAGACAGAATTCCCCTAAGTGTCTCATAGAGTTCTAATCCACATAAGAAATGATGAGACACCTCATAGAGTTACAATCCAAATAGGACACATATCATTCTTTGACCTTTATCCTAATCTCCTTTGAATGGAATTCGAATTTGAGCATTGGAGGCCACATAAGGGTGTCTTGGAAACTTCCAAATGACCTACACATGTCATGAAACTCAAGCCACATAAATAGATACATGAAAGCGTATTAATTTCCTAGTTTTTAATCATAAACTCACTTTAACACATAAAATAACTAACTTTGGTAAATAAGGATCCTAACCCATATATTTATGAAAACGGTGGCTAATGAAAGGCTATATGGTTATGAAGTTGCGACATGTGAGTGAAATGGTGGCGATAAAGGTGAAATTGGATGTCATTTTGAAGACATTTTAGAGGCCCAACATACCCCCCAACTAGAGTAATTGCATGTCCTCATGCCAATATTTGATTAATTCCTTTGATTTGCTTGCAATATCTTTTCTTTTGAATGAGATTGGCTTATATCATATGTCCTTAAACTTTTCATTTGACAATTTTATTAATGTTTGCAAAGTATTTCTTGTCATACATTGAATTGAAACCTATTTGGTTGGTTTTTGTGCTTCAACCAAATTCTAATTGGTATTGGTTCTTGTGTTTCAATACCTTGTTTCTTTTTTTTGTAGTAAGATTCATTGGACATATTTAAGAATGCATCTTTAAAATCAGCCATATAGTGTGCTCTTAATTTAGACATTATTTGCAAATCATATAACTTTTTGAACCATAATGCAACCATAATTGATTAGGACAAGTATATTAGGATGAAATGAAAATGTGTGATGGTGTATGATATATGAATATGAAATGATGTCCCTTACCCCCAACTAAAGATATGACAACGTGAAAGAGGAAGTGAGGAATTTCCCAAAGTTACAATTTTAGTATTTTAAGGAATTTAATGACTAAAAATTAGAAAACCACATATCTTCACTTACCTTCAATGTGCATGAGTCATCGAAATTGAAGACTGTGGCTATTTTTGGATCATGGAATGAAATGTAGAATTCATCTGCTTCTTGGTTGCATAAATGGTGGATGAGGTTGTGAAGTGGGTTCTTTATTTCTGTTGCTAAATCTGTTGTATCTGCTACAAAATGCTAAAATGAAATAGCCTTCAATCGCTATAAAACCAATGGTATAACTCTAGTCATGTGAATAAATATGTCGGTGTCAAGCATGAAGAGAGGTCATTGGATTACCGACCATTGATGAATGTCATTAACCAATGCAAGGAAAACTTGCCATTAATGTCAATGAGTGTGAAGGTACTTAAGTACATCTTGTGAAGGGAGAATAACTAAGCCGATGTCGAGCCACTTGCAAGATCCAACAATCAAGGGACATTGATGTATTCCCATGGTTGTTGGTGAGAGAGCCTGTCATTAAGGCATACAAGCCTCAAGCTACTAATGAGGACTCTAGCCTTGGACCTAGATAATGTGTCAATGTCGATAGGCCAAGGCTTGTTAGAAGGAAGGCCTTAAGGAATCCTCCATCATCTAACGCGAGCATGAAAAAATGATTTTGAAGGACTATGAATGGAAAGTTTTGCAGTGGATCAAGGTTTATTTAACGAAAATGAAAATGACAAGTGAATGGAAAGTAAAAGGACAAATTAGCATTAAGCGAGTTGAATGTCTTTATGAAAATGGGTTATGAGTTAGTGAAATAAAGGTAGGAAAATATAGCTTCTATGAATAAAAATGAGCAATGAAGGAAAATGAGATGATAATTTTTATTGTCTCACTAAGTGAAATGCAATGCGACTACAAAGGAAATGAGATGAAGGTTTTATTGACTGAAGGAGTATGGATGCAATGGAAAGACTGGAATTTCAAAGGCTTGCAACTGCTAGATCTGATATGCATTAGCATGTGCTCATGCATTGATGTGTCATCTCTGTTGCTACTCTGATCATTTTCTTGTGAAATAAATGTGGTCTTTGAGAGACATTATTTGCTTATGGTAATTTGTTCTTCCTCCTGGAACCTACAAAAACTAGTACTTCTTCTCTAATGGATTGTAAGGTTATTAAAATCGAGAGGTGATCAATTTCTATGTTAATGACATTTACATAAAAAAATAATAATCAGTACTATTAAACAAGTTCATGAAAGAAAACAAAAAGAGTTTATACATGTGCTGAAAGTAGTGCCTCAAGTTACATGTTGTTCCTTTTCAACAATTTCTTCATTCTTTACTATTTCAGAATCTGATAATAGCTTCCTCATTTTTTACATCTTGTCGAGATCTTTCTAACGACATCTGAATCATCGAATTCCGATGTCGTATGAGAAGGTTAGACTGTTTTGAAATTTTTATGAAACAATGAAAATTGTCATGTAAAATGTGGCATGTGAACATGATGCTACAATGAAAGATGATGTAGAAGACGGAATGGCATGTTGATCATGAATTTCCGTTTAGAATGCATTGTTTGACAAATAAATCATCGAGTTAAAGGCATAGCTGTAGAATTGTTTTCCAGATGCAGAATTGTTGATTAGCTACAGAATCGTTGTTCAGTTGCAGAATGTGCACAGTTTCTGTAGCTAAAATCCTGAACAAACAACCCAAGTCAACAAATAACCAAAAATGAATTCAAAGAGCAAGAAACAATGATGTGGTTTGTTGGAGTGAAAATACAGTGATAATTGCAATGCCTCTTTCAGAAAAATTAGCAATTTCTTTTTTAATTTTTTATTATTATTATTATTATTATTATTATTATTATTTATTTCTTGCTTAGACATGTGTGTTTGAGTGGACCATCACAGCAACTCTTTTCTCAATTTGCTCCACTCATGAAATGAATTTTCACGTCAAAATTTTTATGACAATTTTTTTATGGCTATTTTCTCAAAAAAAAAAAAAAACTAATGAAATATTTACAAAATTTAAAAAATGAAATAGAAACAAAAAATTAAACATTTTGATAACAAAACATAACATATGTATTAAAAAAATAAGAAAAACACATGTACAAACTTAAAATATATACAAAAACATTATATTCCATTAATACGAAATACAACAAAACGTAACAAAAATCAAACATTACAAGCATTATATGTACAAATGTTATGAAAAAAAACAACTTAAAAACACATAACAAATCACAACATATAACAAAACACTACAAACATATAATCATTAAAAAAACAAAACAACGTAATTAAAAAAAATGAAATTGCCATGTATAAAAGGTATATGAGAAAAATGCAATAACCACAAGTAGCTTGCTCACACTTGCAAAATTCCATCAACGGATGATCCATTTAATATATCTACCAAAAATATTATAGAAATGAAACGGATTAAGTGACAACGCCCAAAGGATGCATAGACTAAAGAATTGTTTTGCTCAAAATTGAATCCAAGAGAAAAGGTTGATCATAACTAAGTGAATTTCTATCTCACGAACTGCTATGATTGCAGAATATGTCTAGGATGAAAATGGTGAAATGGAAAAACCTTTTTATGCCCATGAGAATGTGGAACGAATATGCATTAGTCTTCATTTAGGGTAACAGGTTGAATAGGAAATGTTGAATCAGGGATTTTTCCATGTGGCTTGACCATTACGTATGGATAGGCTGCATTATTGCCACACTAATAGCAGTGGTTTGGTGTGCAACAATCTGCTTCCAAAAAACCAGTGGCAAACAAATCCCTGTCACCAGTTGTATTAATAACCTCTGCTCCTTCAATAACTAGAACTCGAGAAATATGTGGCGGATCCTCTTTCTGTAAATCAGGAAAATCAAATTCATTGCATGGTCGCAACTTCCATTTGTGCATTAAATTCGAAATCCATTTTTTCTCATGCAGTCAGTGAAACAGTATCCGGAAGAATCTCAGATTTCTCTCTAACAATTGTGAAATTGACAAAATAGTTTCGAGGTTATTTAATACGGCCTATCCTAAGAAAAACCCATGTCCCGGTTTTCCGAAATGAGTTTTCATTTGGTCATAAATCATGTTTAAAAATTGACATTTTAAAGTTGTTATGCATTTCTTCTACTTCAGGTAACAGTTTCTAATGCTAGTGGAAATCGAAAGCTACCTCATGGGCCACATGGGATTCTTATGAAATATCCTCAGTATAGGACCAAAATTTCTCATTTGTACAAAGAACCCAAATCATAGAACAAGGATCTGGTCAACTTGGTCACACCATAGATCTTTCATTAGTCGAATAGGCAGGGAACCAGCTTTTCCCATCAGACTACACCTCCACCTCAAAAATTGGTTTCAATTCTAGTTCTCCCTCTGACCGAATGAAGCACATGAAGGACAGTGCGTACAGGTAGGTAGTGATGAGTGCTGACCTGATTGCAGCCATGCTCCAACTGGCATTCACAAATTTCAAGAGTGTTGCTACGCTTGTTGAGATTTCCACAAAATCAAACCTCCAACTAATGTGTAAGTCAATCACATGAAACCCATGACTGTTCATCATTTTAATCAATCAATTGCAACAACAAATATCGATGATTAGAAGTTGAATTGCATGCCGAATTCATTTTTTTATTCGTGGGGTGACTGAAGTCCCCAACAACCAAAACCAGGTTCAATCCCGACGATTCACCATTATTTTACTTGCCATGAAACAAAAACAGTTCACTGCAGAGTAGATTAATGTGCCAAGACAAGGATCTTGATGACATATGCAATTTTTATTTTATTCACACATTGAATGCCAAAAACCAACCATGAAAGATTGGATCCAATGCTACGGTTCCGGTGTTGTAGAAGTTCATTTCTCAACCTTCATCTTTTTTCCAAACTCTCAAACAATGTTTGTGTCAATTTGTTGTCATTGGTTTATATGAAATTGTTTTTTCTTTTTTATTTGCTTTTTTTAATTATGTTGGTTTGTGATTTTTTATCACATATAGTGGGTTATCTATGTTTATTACTTTTTACTATTTTGTTTTTATTTGTGTTTTTTTAATTGATTTGTTAATAAAAGTATATATTTTATACTTTCAAAAATTTAAAAATATACATATATATTTCATTAAACAAAACAATAATAATTTTTCTATTTTTTTTTTTATTTTATTGTAAAACTAAATCAAATGAAATGATGAAAATGGAAATTAATTACAGAATTGCATTCTGTAGCTAAAAACAATTTATGATATACTAACAAAACAATTTATTTTTTTGATCCTCTAGGTCACACGAAGTGCAGATGGAGAGCATACTTGAGATTTTTTATTTTGTTAGCATAGTCAATATTTTATCAATCAATTCCTCTGTAAATTTTACAAAAATTAAATGAAAAGGATTGATCTCATACCTTAAATTGTTGTTCGTGATCTTTGCTTCCGCTCATTGTTCTCAATCATTTGTTTTATTGCAAATATTTTCTGCCAAGGGTTAGTAGATGGATGGTTCTTACTGCACCACAAAACATCAAATTTATCCTAAAAACTATATAAAAATAATAATATTTTTCCTATCTATCTAAAAAAAATATATTTTTTATTTTTTAAGTATATTCATGCCTCCAATGAAGCCATTTACAGATTAGAATTTTTGAAATGCTTATATCCCAACTTGAAAAATATACCCGATTGTTTGTAAGGATATGAAAAATTGACTTGACCTTTTGATTTTCCGCAAGGATCTCTTTAAGAATTGATGAACATTCTGGCGTAACTACTTCTTGATACCATTCCTCAATGTAGTCTTTGGGCTACATTCTAGATCCTTTTTCCATAAATGGTTAGTAAAAGCAAAACCAAAAAAATACACTCTAAACTGGAAGTTAGCTCCTATGCACACTTCCTCGACAACAGTGCCAAAATGTTGGGGAAAAGTGATTTCCTGTCATTTAATTTGTCAACCCGTGGGTTTCGTAAACTTGTGAAGCATGTGTGCACTATATCTACTATAAATTATCTTTCAGTTTAAATCAATCTAGCTACAGAATAATGAAAACCAATTCATCTAATCTATGAAATCAAATAATGTAAACGAAATTCAACTAACCTGTGAAATAAAAAAAAAAAAAAAAACTAATGTATACTTTGTTACTCCAACATTCAATTATGAAGTGTTACCTTCTTGAGATGATATGTAATTAACTATTTATACTTTAACTTCTAATGTCCTAGAAAATCAAGTAAAGTTCGCAAAAAATAACTCAGTAATTGCATGTATTAAATATTCAACCATTCAATATTGAAACGTGATTAAATCAATTTCTTAAATGATCTTTAGGAATATTGATTAATGAAATTAAATGAGGATCTTAAAAGAAAATATAAAAGCACGAAAAAGTAAAGCTCAATGATTGCATAGGTTGAACATTCAATCACCCAATTTGAAGTCACCTTCTTGGGCTGATCCTTTATTCAATTATACAATGAATTGATGGTTTAATCTTAGAAAGTAAATAACATAACATGAAATGAAACCAAATAGCTATGAACCCTTGCCTCAAACTTAATCCAATTAGAAAATACATAAATATTCCGTATTGAAATGTTTTTAGAAAAGCAAAGGTTACACAGTCATTCTAAAACTAATACTAAGAAAGAAAATGAAGTTTAATCTTTAAAAGCAATTAAATCTCACAATCATTAGATGGCCATTCCAATGGCGTATGAGGATGGTAAGTTAAGAAGCTCCATATGCAAGCAAAACTAAATCTTCAAATCTGGAAGTATAAGGTCCAAATTCTCAATTAAAAACATGAGCATTTCTCCAACTTTACACATGCCTTTCAAAGGAGAAGGCTCTCCTATTTATACAAAATCATAAGAAGCTACCCTATTTAATGAAGATGCACTAAAACCTCATATAGTTACAACCGAATAGCTCATAATGAGACACATATCCCCTAAGTGTCTCATAGAGTTCTAATTCAAATAAGAAATGATGATACATCTCTGATGTAGGAGCATGCAACCAAGGGAAAATCATTGTAAATAAGTAGACATAGGGGGTCATGTATTTTTAGGAAGTATTTTCCTAAGTCTCAAGTTAATGTAATATTTAGGCATTTAAGTGATTTAATTAGATAATTACAGGAGAATGTAAGTGCTCTCGAATAAACGAGAACATGTGTGGCAATAATTCCAAGAGAGTCCAACGTCAACTATAACTCTTAAACAGTGGCATGATTTGAGGAACTAAGGGGAGACTTTAGGAATTAATTAAAAATAGGAGTGGACATAGAGAACCGAGAGGATTTAGGAGTCATTTTAATAGATTTAAGAGTCAATCTAGGATTTACCTCAGAATTAGTTCAATAGAACCATTCTGGATATATGTAAGCCTTTGGGCATAATAGAGAGGGGAGGCCATTGACATTGGAAAATAGGCCTGTGCGAGAGCAAGAAGTCTCAAATGTAATCCTTGCTTTTATATTAATATGTAGATGGTTGTTCTTGACTGTTTTAGAGTATTGAAGAGTATTTCATGGATGATTTACTATGAATTCGTAGGCTCCGTAATAGGTTGCGGGCAGAATTCTAAAGGACGCAGAGGAATGGAGTAATTCAGAGGAATCGCAATGGGTCATTGAATCCAATTGATGAATAGAATGAAGCTCTAAAGAAGTAGTGAAGTGAAGGTTTGCAGAAGAGAGAAGTTGAGCAGAAGCGGAAGAATGAAACCTGAGGAAACAAACCAAAACCCATAGAGAAACACTAAGAAGATGGTGAAACCATAAGTAAAGAGGAGAGTGGAGAAGAGAAGAGGAGTCGCACATCGGAAGCAGCGAGGGACGAGAGTTTTGAAGAAGCTCAATTACTAAGGAAAATCGAAGAATTAGCAAAACAAAAACCAAGTGGAAGGAAGAACGGAAGGGTTATGAACCCATGTTAAGTAGCCATTAGATCTCATAAGATCCATGGTCTAGATTGTATGGCATCGGTGGAGTTCTTTTTGGAGATATTAGGATTGGCTTTGAAACAATGCGATTGCGATCTTGTGATTAATCATCAACCGTCGGATCGTGAATCAAGATCAACAATCGTGATTAAATTGTTGATTGCAAATCGGCAAGTTAGAAGATGAGCAGACAGGGAATGGCGATGAGCGATATAGCGATCCACCGATAGTGATAAAGCAATAGTCAGCGATCGGTGATCACGTCAATCGGAGTTCGGAGGAGGAGCTTTGCAGTGGCAGACCCGACGATATATAGATTCAGTCATAGATATTTTAAAGTCTGAAATATATGTGTGTGGCGGCCCTTTCCTTTGTATTCCCGTATTTCTTATATTTCCTGATGATATGAATGGACTAGGTTTTTGATGTAAAAGAACTTATATATGGGTTCTGATAGTCACATATCAAAAGAAGAAGGGGTGATGAGGGAATATACGTAGGACCCGTGGAAGGGGCAATGGCGGATTGCGATGTGTTAAGAGGAAAAGTGTCTATCAGAACGACCCTATCCCACTAAGGTGTGACAGTGACCTTAGAAACAAACAGGGAAAACTACTTTCGTATTCTTCTTTATGAACTATAAACGAAGAGGAATAGGATGAACCAACCTGTGTCTTGCGCTAGTCCTTTGATCCAATCTCTCTCCTCTTTGACAGCTTCCAGCTACCTGCTCCCTTACTTGCCCAGCTTCACCAAGTTCCCGTAAGATCACAGAAGAAGAAAACTACACAAAGACATGGATTTATATTCATAAATAGCTTAGGATCAGATTTAAGCTAAACATACAAATGTAACAATCATCAATGATACACAAGCATGTAGGAGAAACTCAAATAGTTTTATTGATATAACAAGAAGGTCTAGGAGGAGTTACAACCGATGGTTCCTGATCCAGCATCAACCTCCCAACATAGAAGTCCCCTCTTCACCTCCAAGAAAGCATAAATCACCCAATACTCTGATATCTATCTCAAAACCCACACCAATTCTCTGCAATGTACAAAATTCCAGCCTCCGGATCTCTGGGATGAGGGATCCATATATAGCTGTATGCAAAGAGGATGAGTCAGCTTATGATCTGACTAGTGGCTTCTCTCTGTCAGTTCTTGCTTCCACTTGGAGACTGAGAGCCTCTTACTCATCCTTCGTCGAACTCAGTGAGGCAAGTGTCACTGGGGAAGATTCTGGAAGCTTCCAGTGTCTGGCCACCTCGCGGAATGACACTGCCATTTGTCATTTCCCGCTCAACGCACCCTCGTAGTGCATTTAGGTGCGTTGCAACGCACCTAGCTAGTGTACTTGGGTGCTATGCAACACAGCTAGCTAGTGGAGCAGCTGAAATGATCCTGATTTGACTGATTCTGAGCAGTTTCTGGTGGAGAACTTCTGAGAGAAGCTGTAATTTGTTGACCGTGTTCCTCTAGGGGTCGGAACAACACTTTTAGGGAATTAGGATCCCTTGGTTTATGGACATTTCATGCTTAGATCTGTAAGGCACAAAAATGTCTATAACAATTGCCCCCTAAAGTATGAGGCCGTTTATCGGGTGAAATGCTTTATTAGGAGGATCTGAAGTTCTTTCAATGCTAGGAGGAGACCTGTAATAAGATACAATACAATAAATTATCTTCATACTGTTTTCATGATCTAGCTGAGGCAAGCATTCCCATGCTCAGCTTTATAAATTCATTTTCATGTACATAGGACAGAAAATCGTCGGATGGTAGACTGATGATTCTTATAGAGCCATCATCCTTTTGGTAGGATGATTATCTGTGCTGCATTGTTGTACATTTCAATGTCTTTATTTTCCTGAATATATATCGCAGCCCGGATGGATGAAACTAGATCCGGGGTCTTCAATCTCGTCCGATCTTCACACGAAGTACAATTCGATCCATGTGAGAAATTTTTTGAAGTCGAACATGGAAAGACATCGCTTGATTACCAGTCAATGATGTAAACTGTTAACAAGCGCGAGAGGAATCACCGATAATGATGATGACCCTCAAGGTACTGCAGTACAATTCACGTGGTGTGAATAAAGGACCTGGCATCAAACACCACGCAAAATCTTTCGATCGAAGGTCATTGATGTATACCTATCGCCGGAAGTGAGAAACTTGCCATTGAGGCATGCAAGCTTCAAAGTACTGAATGGGGTGTTCCTAGATCAACTTCTTGGATAATGAGCTGGTGTCGACAAGAAGCGATCCGTCAAAGGAGGACCTTAATGAATCCCACATCAATGACACAGAACGGAGCAAATGATTTTGATGGAGGTGAAAACGATCTGATGATATATGGTTCAGGATGGCGGTCATGAAAGAATGAAGTATAATGTATGGTAGTGGATGGGACACGGGTGACTTCTCTGGATGACTTCTCTTGAACATGTCGGCGACACTTATGTGATGAATTGGTAGCATTTACCCCAAATGTGGATGGTATGGCGTGACCATGGTGATGTGACCGGTGAACGAAATAACCCAACCCGACTCAGGCACGGAGTGGAAGTGTCATGTTCAAGAGCGACTTGCTACCAATAAAGATTCTTTGAGTTTTCTTCCCAATTTTTCCCCAGTCATTGCTTACCAGTACCTCTTTATTTTTGTCAAGCTTGAGGAGGATAACATATGCTTGTTCTATAATTTACCCTTCGGGTAAACCCATTGCTATGTTTTAACGAGCCTAGCGATAGTGAAACTCATTCTCGTCTAAAGACAAGTTTGTCACTATTAATATTTTTAACGAGTTTAACGACAAAGATAACTCGGTCCTTTTCATTTTTAGAGAGTCTAAAAAGGTATGTAAAGGTAACTCCAAAAATCCTTTTTCGTCACCTAATCCCTTAAGTCCGAAAAAGTATAAAACAATACAGAAGGGATGAATTTTCGATAGTTTTAACGAGTCGAACAAAACAAGTGCTCGATCTTTCTGTGCAATAATCCCTCAGGTCCAAAAAGATTAAAATCTAGAGGAGGGATAGCACTTCTGGTCACTTTAACGAGCTGGAAGGCCAAAACTCGGCAATATTTTCATATTTTACGAGTCAGCTGAAAAGAGCTTAAAGAAGACTCGTCTTTTGAGGAACGAGTGATAAAATGGGTAGCAGCTGATTCCAGGTAAGGTTTGGAATTTTCCAATCACGGGAGTGTCACAAGGATGGCTAGTGAAATCACTCTTCGCAGTTGTTCCTCAAAATGGGTAAACAATCAAATGGAGGTGAATGATCGGCCAATGGAAAAGTGGAGGTGACAGTGCAAACACGACCAAGGCTTTAATGGCTGAAATGCTTCATTTCACGGTGGTTATTTACCGGAGAATAGTTCATTTTTTAATGATCTTAAACGCGGGTGGAAACATTTGCTCATGTCTTATGTTTATTTTTTAACGAGCTTGAACTATGTGCTAAAACTGCTCGATTAATCCAGTCATATGATAAGAATGTCTCATATAAAACGGCAACTTTTAGATTTTTGCCCCACAACCTTTCTTTATGTAAGTTAGGAAATGACTAATCCAAAAAACAGATAAATAATCGCTCTTTCCTTGCACTCCAAAAGGTTTGCATGCCCCCAGGTATAAAATATGGTTTCAAGGTTACCCCTCAATTTGTAGACAAAACATTTGTTCTATCAGGAGAGGCCTACCTCTTACAGGTTACCAAAGATTGTCTTATTCGCGCAGCAAGCAAAACACTTCTTCGGCGATGTCTACCGAGATAAACAAAGGTGAGAAACGATGTCCGCCACTCACATAACTTTGACAAGGGAATCTTATTCTAGAATAACCCCTCTTCCACTGACGGACGGGGTATAGACTAGTCATATTCTCCCGCGGAAACCTACCCTATACCCGAAGTTTTCTTGCCGAAGCAGACGAGGACGCATGCCCCCTGGGTTTCAGTCATATCCCTTCGAATTACTCGCGCTCATCGGGAGGACGGATTGGAGATTGAGACATTTCTTGCGTGAAGAGACCATTTAGGGATGGTATATGACTATTTGCTATGCGTGATCCGGGAAATGAAAGCTGGTCCACGAGCTTGACCACTCTTCCTTCGTGCGGAAAACACATTACTCTAAAGAGTGAGGAGACGATGGCTCCCATGCAATAAATATAGTCTCGTCCAAGGAGTAGGTTATAATCCAAGGGTCCTTGAACTACCATGACGTTCATCCGAACTTTCTTTCTTCTCAATGTTATGGGTACATCGGGAAGGATCCCTAAAGGTCGACTGGTTCCTTTATCAAAGCCTGTCAGATTTCTCATCTCAGGCAACAGCGATGGTGGACCAAGCGCTTTCCAAGCAATAGAGGAAAGGATTCTCACAGAAGCCCCCTCATCTATGATGGTACCAGCCATTACCATTCTATATATTTGAACGATAATTCGGAATGGTATGCTTGCTGGTAAACGGGGTCTGCCTAGTTGATTCCAGTCGAAGGAGACAACTAGGTTGCTTGGAGGTGGGACCGAGTAGACAGTCGGGTATGGCTCTGACGAACTTCCCTCCTGTGGTAAGGGAATGGGTAGATTGCCCCCATGTTCGTCGGAGTCTGTGTTGATGAAGAGAATTTGGACGGTGTCATCCTTGTTCTCTTCAGTGACTGTATCATTCGAAGATAAAACCTTTGAAGGCAAGACCGGGTCAACTGCCGCCTCGACCTTTTGACTTTCGTCTGGTATGGATTCACTTGGTTTATCTTTAATGATAGGTGCTTCAACCGACCACTTGAGCGGGCCAGCTGGATTCTCAACTAGCGACGGACTCGGCAAAAGTTTTTTATATCCAGGAGGACGTCGTAACGGTGAAACCAGATGATCATCCAAAACTCTTTTCGCTTCGTCTAAGAAGGGACAACGGTGGATGGCATGATTGCCTTCACACAGTTTACAAGGAAATCTAGCTTTCCCTTTTTGTCCTGGGGCATCACTTTCGCTAGTTGACGGTGTGCTTTCAACATGATCATCAGAGGTTGATGACACCGGATTGTGCAAATGAGGAGACCTGTCCCTTAGTATCCGAGGGATGCAAGGACAATCTCTGTGAAAGTGGTCTCCTTTGCAAATGACACATGGCAATTTAGGCCTGGTCGGTGCAGTGTGTGGATTTTCGTTAGATGACACTCGTTTTCCCCCATTCGCCTTTGGCTCCTTCTTCTTCTTCTCTTTCTTCTTCTTCTCCTTCTTCTCCTTAGGAACTTGACTTTTGGCTTTGCCAGCCCCATAAAGCGAAGAGGAAGCAGGAGAGGAAGAATTAGAGGAAGTAGAATGCTGATGGGCAACTCTGGACTCGTCTGGTCGCTGATTCGATTATTTAGGAATAGTGGTGTCCTGAACGACATTGGTTGAGAAGAGCCATACTGGCAAGCCAATTGTCAGTCCTGGAAGCGACAATGTGGCCATATGGGGTGCACCAACATCTCCCCAAGAGGAGAAGGGACTAGGATTTCCACCAAGGGGAATTCCTTGGTTGGTAGACTCCATTTTCTCAACCTAAGAACAACGTAGGAAAAGGGTATGAATATTCCGTTTAAAATAAATTTTTAGACGCTTTGACACAACTTGTTTTTTCAATTTTTAAGAGTCGAGGAAAAACAAAAGATGACTCTAGTCTCCTTCGATTTTTAATGAGACTGAAGTGACAAGTGCTCAGATGGACCTTTTCCGTTAAGGAGTCTAAAAAGGAACGAAAGGGACTGCTCTGGAGATCTAGGTAGAGGGAGTACCAAACCAATCGCAAAACTGCAAAATACTTTTTACGGTACGGCAGTCAATCTTCCCGAATGTTGTGTTCGGTGCATTGCGATCAGTAGGGCGGCCGACACGGCTTCCTATGGATAAAATGTTTTAAGCCTATAGGGGTCTCCCAATATATACTCGACGGTACGTGGGAGCACAAGTCCGTACTGGCACTTACCGTCTCAAAGTGGAGGAATCACCCAACCATCAGTGAGGACAATAGTTACCAGGCTTTACGATGCCGAAATACGTCTCTAGCCTAGACCTCTAAATGTTGTGTGTTAAGTTCCAAAGCGTTGTTAGATTCATTCAATTTATTTTAAGTTGATCTTTCTTATGAAGTTTGCCTTTTGGGTTCACCACGAGATGTAGATGTAATTCCTAAAATGCAATCTAAAGATGATAAGCAAGTTTTTATCTCTTTTCAGCAATGAAAATCCTAGCTACAAGGGGAAAAGAAAGACACAATCTTTTCTCAAAGAGCAAAGAGCACACTGTAAATGCACTTTTCCTAAATCAAGCCAAACAGACTGTCAATATGCAAATGCACATGTGCATGTATTTGTTTTCACTTTCTTAATATTGATGCCTAAAAAGAAAGTTGATGTACAACTCTGAATTTGCTTTCAAGTGACAAACACAAACAAGCTTCTTTTCGAAATCAAAAGGTAGAGATGATTACGACACTTTATGATTTTGAAATAAATACTCGTTTCGACACTAGAAAGTCATAAATTCAAACCAAAGGCAAAAGTAAAAGCATAATCGACTGTCAATCAGCAAATAAACTTTCTCCTAAGATCAAAATCGACACTTACGACAAATCTAAATCAAAGGACGACAATATGACTATTCTACTTTTCAATGGAAAACTGTAAATGATGTGACAAACACACAAAGAACATCTACAGTATTTTTGTACAAAGGAGGCGGAATTAAGGCAAAGAAAAGGGGTTTTTTAAACAGACACATACACTGATCACAGGCTGCAAAAATCAGAGACAAAACTGAAAAAATGAAGCAAAGAACCTCAGCTGCACAAGGCCAGGCTGATCAGCACACCTGTTACACAGAGAAACTGGCCGAGTAAAAGCAATCAGTAATGCACAATAAGAGGGTAGATTTAAAGGAGGTCTAAGAGCTATCACAAAGGGCAATCAGATCATTTGTGAATCAGCTATTCAAATCATAAACAGATCCAGTGAATGGATCGAAGTAGCAGATGTCTACTTTGCATTTGTTAATGGCAAATGCAGTTCGATTGCTACTTTTATGTTTATGAAACAAACTAATTAGACACGATCCCCAGTGGAGTCGCCATTTTGTTAACGGGAAAAGTGTCCATTCAGAACGACCCTATCCCACTAAGGTGTGACAGTGACCTTAGAAACAAACAGGGAAAACTACTTTCATATTCTTCTTTATGAACTATAAACGAAGAGGAATAGGATGAACCAACCTGTGTCTTGCGCTAGTCCTTTGATCCAATCTCTCTCCTCTTTGACAGCTTCCAGCTACCTGCTCCCTTACTTTCCCAGCTTCACCAAGTTCCCGTAAGATCACAGAAGAAGAAAACTACACAAAGACATGGATTTATATTCATAAATAGCTTAGGATCAGATTTAAGCTAAACATACAAATGTAACAATCATCAATGATACACAAGCATGTAGGAGAAACTCAAGTAGTTTTATTGATATAACAAGAAGGTCCAGGAGGAGTTACAACCGATGATTCCTGATCCAGCATCAACCTCCCAGCATAGAAGTCCCCTCTTCACCTCCAACAAAGCATAAATCACCCAATACTCTGATATCTATCTCAAAACCCACAGCAATTCTCTGCAATGTACAAAATTCCAGCCTCCGGATCTCTGGGATGAGGGATCCATATATAGATGTATGCAAAGAGGATGAGTCAGCTTATGATCTGACTAGTGGCTTCTCTCTGTCAGTTCTTGCTTCCACTTGGAGACTGAGAGCCTCTTACTCATCCTTGGTCAAACTCAGTGAGGCAAGTGTCACTGGGGAAGATTCTGGAAGCTTCCAGTGTCTGGCCACCTCGCGGAATGACACTGCCATTTGTCATTTCCCTCTCAACGCACCCTGGTAGTGCATTTAGGTGCGTTGCAACGCACCTAGCTAGTGTACTTGGGTGCTATGCAACGCAGCTAGCTAGTGGAGCAGCTGAAATGATCCTGATTTGACTGATTCTGAGCAGTTTCTGGTGGAGAACTTCTGAGAGAAGCTGTAATTTTTTGACCTTGTTCCTCTAGGGGTCGGAACAACACTTTTAGGGACTTAGGATCCCTTGGTTTATGGACATTTCATGCTTAGAGATGTAAGGCACACAAATGTCTATAACACGATGGAGGTAGCCTCGGGGTCTATGCAGAAGCCATATAAAGGTGGAGAAAGGTATGTAAGACGTATATTTCTTTTGTAAAGGATTTTAAAAGGAAAATAGTGTCGATAATGGTTTTTTTATGTGTTAACCATATATTAACTGGGTTTAAAGAGGGAAGGTTACGTATAAGTGATCGATGGGTTATATAAAGGTTCTAAAGGACTTTTAAAGACCCGATAACGAAAATTTGAGGAAAGCTTCATTTAAAGAGGAGTAATGAATATTGTGAGGAGTTGAGATAGTACCGATAGGAGGTTTGGTGGGGTGATTGGTTCCGATACAAAGGAATTGATGATAATAGCGCCTTAACCATTGATATTATGAATATTTGACTCCTTTGAGAGTTAAATAACTGGGACAGTTGTGTTTTTCCATTTTTATGAATACTGTGGGTATGGAGGGGTATCCCTGCATCATTAGTGGGATCAGAGCTAGGTTTGTATCAGAGAAGGTTTGTAATCAGAGCAAGGAAGATTTCCTATGAAAGGGAAGTTGAACACATAAGAAGGTAATGTGCATAAGTTAAATGGATGAGTGACAGAGACTACAGTGGGAGATTGTAGTAGTTCCATTAGAGGCTTGGAGTAGGTGGGAACAGAGGATTCCTTGAAGAAGAGAGAAAGCAAGAATGCTTAATGCGAGTTCTAAACGAAAGAGGACTTGGAGACAAAACAGAGGGAAATCCATTCATAGTACAGGTGGAATGGTGAAACAAGATCATGCTAAGACCTTGAAGGTGAGGTAATATGTTCTCTTTCAAGTTGAGAATGTGTGTTTTTACACTAATGCATAGGTGACAGCAAGAGAAGTTGTGAGACGAGAACTAGATGAGTTCTTGAAGACAGAGTTGTAGTGAACGTGAAGAATTGAACAAAAGAATGGACATAGAGGACAACTAAATTGTTCTCAAGAGAGAATGAGAAATTACAGAAGCCTAGGACGAGCAAAGGTGTTGCTCAAGAGGAGGTTCCAGATAGAGGACCATGCTTACCAAAAGACTGAGTGAGGAGAGCTTAGTGAGGTAAGATTGTAGCCATGAGGACTAGCTATAGTAGATGCTTGTTGCAGATGGGTGAGGAGCTCAGGAAGAAAGAGGAGAAGAAGATGACTACTGATAGTCATAACAGAGGTTCAGAGAGAAGCCACAACAAAAGAAAGATGAAGAAAGAGGATGCCAAGGCAAATGGCAAGAGGATGAGTCAAGAGGAAATTGTCAAAGAGGTTGCAGAGTTAAAAGAACAACTCGATGCATTGAGGAGAATACTAGATAAAAACCAGAGACTAGGATGGGTATCAAGGAAGAAGCCAGTGGAATAGCATGAGATGCAGAGAAGGCTACAAAAAAAGCAAGTAAAGTGGCTAAGGGGAAAACTCAAGGAAGTTGAGTTGGAAATGGAAGAGTACATTTGTGAACCATAACAAGGAAAAATTTTGGGAGAAACTGAAGATGAAGTCTTGAAGACTGAAACTTCAAGTGAGACCGAAAGGTCTGATGATTTTAAATCTGACAATTTGTGTATGCTTGTAGGTGAAACATGTGAAGGGAAATTTACTGATATTGTCATAAAGGAGAAGGAAGACAAGCAGAATCTAAATTTTGTTTTTGAAGAAGATGAGATAGATAGGTCTCATATACAATTGGGGAAAGAAATCGAGAAACCAAGTGAAGGGCTTGAAGAGATTGAAGAGGAGACCACCGAAGAATTTCTGAGTCATAAAGAGAACTTGGAACAACAAGGAGATATGATGGCTGAAGCATCAAGTGAGACCACAGGGTCTTATGTTTTTAAAACTGATAGTTTGTGTATGATGGTAGGTATTGAAAGAGAAAAACAGTCCATTGAAGATATTTCTAGAGAAGATGAAGCTCTAGAAGCAAAAAGTGACAAAGAAAACTTTTGAGAAGAGGAGGAATTTGACTGTGTACAAAAGAAAATGTCTATCGAAGCTGGCATAGAAATGAGGAATCAGGATCTTATTCTAATGAAGAATGAAGAAATACTCTCTCAGAAAGGTAATCAAATAAGTTTGATTAATGTTATGGATGAAAAAAATATGCAAGAGAATGATAACGCAAATGGTGAGACAAGTATAACTCTGGGGAAAGAGTTATAGAGGGACAACAAGTAAAAATGTAATGAAGAAGAAGAAACTATGTTAGCTGAAAACATAGTAAAGGATCATCAATTCACCATGATGATAGGCACAGTGGAAATAGCCATGGAAGCTGTTGAGACAGTCAGTGAAGGAGAAAGACATCTACTGAAAGATGTTAAGGATGAAGAATTCTATGGAAAATACTTAGCAAAGGGAGAAAGGACATTTGATGATCGATCCATAACAAAGGAAGGTATGGAGAACTGTGTGAAATTTCAAAAATCTAGTCCAACTAAAATTGTTGAGTTATATAGAAAATTAGATTTTCAAAGAAGGAAGACAAAATCATTGTCATGAATGACAGTCACAAGAGAAAGGAGGTGATAATGATAGTTTTGTAGATTGACATTGCAAAATAAGGAGTTCATTATGGTGGACAAAAGGAAGACATCACTAAAAAAAATGATGTGGAGGAGATGCTAGCTGGCAGTCTCATGAATTGTTTTGAGGATTCAAATCAACATACTGATGTGTTGACAGAGAAAAAAGAAAAAAAACAACAAACTGACTTGTTGCCAAAGGAAAATAAGGCACAACAACCTTATGTTTTACATTTTAACAAGCGTTTTGTGAATGTAGGTTTTGTTGCAATTGCTGGAGGAGATTTGGCACAAGTAAACAACCAAATAAAGGTGAAGGAAGAAAATTCTATGGAAGAACTCAATATATGGAATATAGAAGTTAATTTGTTGGATATAGTGCTAGACAGACATGATTCAGTGAAAAAGTGTCAGGATGATAGGGAGGAAGCAAACAAAGAAAAAGTCAGTAGAAGAGATAGCATAAAAGCAAGCAAAGTAGAAGTCAGCAAAGAAACCAAGGAAAAGGTTGATGTAAAGAAAATCAGTAGCAGATTGAAAAACTAATGGACACCAACAACCTGAGACAAAAATGAGGTAGAAATATGATGCAGAATATGAACCAGTCCAAAGATGTACTAGAGACAGAGATTGAAGAAATTTGGGAGTTGATGATGAAGCAGTCCAAATGGAGGAAAATGGTGGCAGCAGAAAGAAAGGTCAATAAGAACTTGAATCTGATTGACAAGAAGAAGAAAAGGGAACAAAAGAGAGTAGAAGTACAGCAGCAAGAAGGGAACAAAGCATGTGGACAGTTACAAAACAAAGTGTGGGATCGAGGAAGACCAAGATCAGAAGACACGTGATCAGGAGATCATGAATATTTTCTACTTTGGGAGTCTGATGCAGGAGCATTCAACCAAGGGAAAATCTTTTTAAATAAGTAGACATAGGGGGTCATGTATTTTTAGGAATTAGATTTCCTAAGTCTCAAGTTAATGTAATATTTACACCTTTAAGTGATTTAATTAGATAATTAGAGGAGATTGTAAGTGCTATCGAATAAATGAGAACTTGAGTGGCAATAACGCCAAAAGAGTCCAAAGTCAACTATAACTCTTAAACAGTTGCATGATTTGAGGAACTAAGGAGAGACTTTAGGAATTAATTAAAACTAGAAGTGGACATAGAGGACCGAGAGGATTTAGGAGTCAGTTTAATAGATTTAGGAGTAAATCTAGGACTTACCCCAGAATTAGTTCAACAGAACCATTCTGGATATATGTAAGCCTATAGGCAGAGTAGAGAGGGGAGGCCACTGACATTAGAAAATAGGCCTGTGCGAGACCGAGAAGTGTTGAATGTAATCCTTGCTTTTATATTAATATATATAGATGTTTGTTCCTGACTGTGTCAGAGCATTGAAGAGTATTTCATGGATGATTTAATGTGAATTCATAGGCTTGGTAATAGGTTGTAGGTAGAATTCTGAACGATGCAAAGGAGTGGAGTGATTGAGAGGAATCATAATGGATCATTGAATCTAATTGATGAATAGGGTGAAGCTCTGAAGAAGTAGTGAAGTGAAGGTTCGTAGAGGAGAGAAGTTGAGAAGAAGCGGAAGAATGAAATCTGAGGAAACAAATCAAAATCCATAGAGAAATGTTGAGAATATGGCAAAACCATAAGTGAAGAGGAGAGCGAAGAAGCGAAGATGAGTCGCGCAGTGGAAGCAGTGAGGGATGGGAGTTTTGAAGAAACTCAATTACTAAGGAAAATCAAAGAAGTAGCGGAAAAAAACCAAGTGGAAGGAAGAATGAAAGAGTTAAGAATCGGTGCTGAGTAGCCGTTAGATCTGATAAGACCAACGGTACATATTGTATCGCATCAGTGGAGTTATTTTTGGAGATATTAGAATCGACCTTGAAACAATGTGATTGCGATCTTGCGATTAATTATCAACTGTCGGATCGTGAATAAAGATTGATGGTCACGATTAAATCACTAATCACAAATCGCAATTCAGAAGATCAGTAGATAGGGAATGGCAATGAGTGATATAGCGATCAGCTGATAGCGATAAAGCACTAGTCGGAGATCGGTGATCACATCAATCGGAGTTCGGAGGAGGAGCTTTGCAGTGGCAGACCCAATGATATATAGATTCAGACATATATATTTTGAAGTCTAGAATATATGTGTGTGCCGGGATTTTCTTTTGTATTCCCGTATTTCTTATATTTCACAATAATATTAATGGACTGGGTTTTTGATGTAAAAGAGCTTATATATGGGTTCTGATAGTCACGTATCGGAAGAAGAAGGGGTGTTGAGGTAATATATGTATGACCCGTGGAAGGAGCAATAGCCGATTGCGATGGAGGTAGCCTCAGGGTCTGTGCAAAAGCCATATAAAGGCAGAGAATGGTATGTTAGATGTATATTTCCTTTATAAAGGATTTTAAAAGGAAAATGGTGCTGATAAGGGTTTTTTATGTGTTAACCATATATTAACCGAGTTTAAATAGGGAAGCTTATGTATAAGCGACCGATGGGTTATATAAAGGTTCGAAAGGAGTTTTAAAGTCCTGATAAGGAAAATTTGACGAAAGCTTCATTTAAAGAGGAATAATGAATATTGTAAGCAGTTGAGATAGTACCGATAAGAGGTTTGGGAGGGTGATTGGTTCTGATACAAAGGAACTGATGATATGAAGGCCTTAACCATTGATATTATGAATATTTGACTCCTTTGAGAGTTAAATGCCTGGGATAGTTGTGTTTGTGCATTTTTATGCATACTGTGGGTATACGGGGGTATCCCTGCATCAACCTCATAGAGTTACAATCCAAATAGGCAACATATCCTTCTTTGACCTTTATCCAAATCTCCTTTGAAGAGAATTAGAATTTGAGCTTTGGAGGCCACATAAGGGTGCCTTGGAAGCTTCCAAATGACCTAAACATGTCATGAAACTCAAGTCACATATATAGATACATGAAACCATGTTAATTTCCTATTTTTTATTCATAAATTCACTTTAACACATAAAATAAATAACTTTGGTAAATAAGGATCCTAACCCATATATTTATGAAAATGGTGGCTAATGAAAGGTTATATGGTTATGAAGTTGCGACATGTGAGTGAAATGATGGCGATAAAGGTGAAAGTGGATGTCGTTTTGAAGACATTTTGGAGGCCCAACATAGATTACTATATATCAAGGACAAAAAAATGATCTCTTTATCGTCGTTGGGGCTTTGTATTGAGTAGTTATATTCTTAGAGGTCAACAACTATTCAAATTTGCAAGGTGTAGTTTCAGTAGAGAGAAATGTGTTCTACAGAGAAAGGGTTGTAGGAATGTACTATGCATTGCCGGAGGTTCTAGCTTAGGTTAGTCCTCTATCATTGTTTCATTTTATTCTAGACATTCAAAGTCGTCATGTGCCAAAGGTTGGGCAAGCATATTATGGGCCTATAGGATTCCTCATCCAAAAGTAAACTTTGGAGTTCAAATCCTTGGGTCAATATTCCCACATCTTCTCACTAGATTGTATTAGTATTATCTAATGCTAAGGGCACCCTTGGACCTTTTGGATGGGATTTTTCGTGATTTGGCAAGGTCTTGAAAGGTGCTACCTGAATTCCACTATGTTAACACCATTAAGCTAGAATATGGAAACTATATAATTCTCTTTCTATTTATACGTTATTTTGTCAGTTGTCCAATATTATAATCACATAGGGTTCTTTTTTACATATGTAATATTCGATGATTATTTTAATAGGTTATTGAGCTTCCTCACATATTGTTTATATAGTGGTCATTTTCGAATTTACCTTTCCTAGTTAGTATGATAGAAACCCTGCGATACTTTTCTCCAATAGGCAATATAACAGAACTATTGGATGAACTGACAAAAGAAATTTCATATTCTTCCAAAGAGGATTTTTTTTATTGGCGACCAACAAGAACGAAAAATGTTAATACCCAACTGTGAGTTGCATATGGATCTATATTGATGATAGATGACAAGAAATTTGTACAAGGTTTCCTTATTGCTTGTGCACTAGATTTTACAAGCAACTCTTCACATTGGCTTTTCCCTAGATCAATGGTATCCATAACCATTACTAAACCATTTTAGGGAACCATTCTGACTTTCAAATAAAGCTATAAAATAGTAAATCACTATTATTTCTATTCCCTAGATAAGTGCTACCCTGGTATTATTAGGACCTAATGAATGCATTCACACTCCATTCTATGCTACATTTCTAACCCTTTCTTTCATTATTAGTACGTAATGTTATCACCATCACAAATTAAATCACATTTCACTATATCTTTTCATAAAATAAGTTATGTACTAAGTTCTAATGCAGAAACCCCAATTAGGAACATCTCGTAGCCAAGTATGGCTTTCAAGTCAATGTTTTATTGCTACATTGAGCTCTAAGGCCTTGCTATAATACCCAATCTTAACCAATAATCAACGAAATTCACCACACCAAACCTTGTCCACAAATTTTGTCAAATAGTTGGTAGGTAGCCTCCATTCTCCCACTATTAGTCAAATTTGATCAATGAATTAAACTAATAAATGTGAACATTTAAACAATCTAGGTGACCACCCATAAATTGTTTGCTTGGGTATCCATTTAATATCCTTCTCGACCATGGATGCTTTTAGGTGAAAATAAACCATCCAATAATGGATGCATCTCCACTACACATTGCATGTCATGTTATTCCTCTATATTGGTAACAATATAAAATAATAAATGCATTTAGAAGAAGATACCCATGTCATTGTTTGCTAGTATATGATAGACATGTTTGGAAGATTGAGGGGACAACTTGTAATATAAATCCATCGACTAAAGCATATGGTGAACCATTATCATATTATAATAATCTTGGCAATATCATGATCCTAATTAATTTTTTGGAATGAGTAAGTTATTTATTGAGTACTTTATGTACCTATTCCTCACTATATTAGGCTTAATTTTCGCTTAAAGGTAGCACCTATTTTATATGGCTACATTCATTAGAAGAGAAATTAATCATTAGGCGCAACTATCCCATAGGGAATATCCCATTATCTAGTAGTTGTTTGGATTAACCAGGTTCGTATTTTAACTAAGCAAAACATTATAGGAATCTATTAGTTTTAGATTGTTATAATTTTTTTCAACGTAGTATATAATTATAACATAATGTTATAATTAATATAAAATAGGGTTATACAATTATAATGATTATACATAATAAAAATAAATAAAAAATAAAAAAGTTATGTGATAAAGTTAAAATGTATGTAGTTTTATATATGTTTTAAGTAAGGAAAATAGGAAAATTAAGAATTAAAAGCTAAAAAGAAAAAATTATGTTAGTTTATTGTAATAAAATATAAGAATAAGCACATATTGACCATTTGTAAATGAGAAATTTTTGTTATATTTGAATTGCAAAATTCTAAAATAAAAATAAGCTTAATTTCTATACATAATCTAATCACTTCCATAAATTATCAAATTATCATGCTTTTAGTTATAAAGAAATACATAATAATAATAACATCAACTTATAATCCTTAAAAATTATAATCATATCATAATGAGTATAACAAATTCCTCCACCACTTTCTGTTGAACCTCACCCTCACCATTGAAAACTCCACAAATAATTGGAGTGAACTGTAGCGACCAATAATTAATATTAGAGGCAGAAATGCAAAAAACTAATTGCAAATCACAAAATCCCAAATAGTAGATAACGAACAAATGGGTGAATTACATTATCATCTATGAAGGTAGCCCAGAAGGAGGCAATGGCTTGGTCATATGGATCTTTGGGCATAAAATTGGGTGCCTTATTTCCCTATGCCTCCTCAATGTATTGCACAATAATGATTGATTCACAAATAGGCTTCCTGTTGTGGATGAGCACCGGAATCTTCTTGTGAATAGGGTTTGATTGCAGTAGAAGCTTGCTTTTATTTTGAATGTTCTCTTCAATGAACTCCTAATGGATCCCTTTAAGAGCTAGTGTTATGCGAACCCGCACCACGAAGGGACTGTAAGCCACACCTAACAACTTTACTTACCCATCTTCTCCACAACCCTCCATTGTTATGAAATCTATTTTTCTAAATGTAATGCACTTCTCTGGCATATGTGTACCTGCCTCTGGTATCTCTAGTGTACTTGCATATATAAGTATAAACAAAACTTGTGCTGCAAGTCACGTTTCACCAAGTGTCAATTATGGGAATCAGGGCTTGGGTTGTAGTACTCCTTGCAGATTTGGTTGCTTCACACACAAGTTAGCTACAATAGCCATGAAACTATGTCCTTTGATCATAAATCTTCAAGAAGTTAGTGAGGGTCAAGTCAAAGGAGCATAACTTCAAATACTAATGGTCTCCATGATCCCCTTTCCCTAATTTCTTTCCCCAGTTGTTTTATTTGTTAATCTTGGCAGGACCATTGCATTTTCTATTCAATATAAAAAAGTTTACATCACACAGATAAATTGAGTGGCCTTGACTTGCTCCGAAGGGAAACCAAGTTTGTTGGCCATCGGTCTACAGTATAAGCCATCCAAAAACAATTTTGTCTTAGTCTTTCCTGCAGGGCTTGATATGTCTCTACTTCATGACCAAACACTACATAACTATATAAACTCATAATTGCAACATGGAAATTAAAAGCTATCCGCATAAGACGAAATTATGCATGGGTGTTGTTCTAATTCTTCTTCTCCTCTAAGATAGATGCAACGGGTGTTGGGTACTGGGCGGATTCACCAAGCATACCATACAGCTCCAGGTGGTCAATTCTGTTGAGCTGAATATCCTGCTTATGCACCTAAAAGAGGATTTTCTCCAAATCCTTCTTATAATTCGGCAATCCTTGTAGTGTCACCACCATCCCTACTGAGATCTGCTCCATAGCCTTGCTTAATAGACTCTTCATGAGCCAATAAAGGTACAGAGTTTTCTTGAACTAAGTCATTCTTCCACAGGTGTTTCTCAGATCTGGGACTAAGGTCCTCCAATTGTCCATCTCCTCTGTCGAATTGCCTTGTTTCACTTCCTCTTCCCATTCTTGTAGCAGTGTTTGGATGCCCTCATTTGTCCCCTCATGGTAAGCTTTTGTTGCCTCTATTATGAGATGTTCAACTGATTTTCTTCCCTTGCGTGGCTCCGACGTGATCAACCCCTTATCTTTCTTGAGTGTCGGGCCTCTTCTACCTCGTCTACGACCTCACGCAGCACGTCCCATACCCTGTTGTCATGAGCACTGATGAAATCCGTAGTAAGTTAGTTTGAAACACAAGATTGAAATTATACACAACCTCACCCATTCCTTATTACTTGCAGCGGGGTATGTCTTGCCTTTCTTCTCTTCTCTGCCCATTCTCCCCACAGTCATGCTACGGTGGGTTGGAGCTCACAACCCTAATGGGAAAGGCCCTGGCCCCAACCCCTTGAAGCACCATTTCCTCCCTTTCCAATTCTCTCGGTCGTATGCACGTTTACCATCACACAGCCATGCGAAGCTCGTGATCCCCCCTTGCATTCTGTTATATACCAACTATGGCTCGGATTCCTATCCCCCATTGCCTCTGCCTTAGAGCTCTTGTCTCTTGGTTACCCCTAGTTGGGTCTCCACCCAATATTTCTAGGCTTGCCCTCACTCTGGCATGGGTTCCAGGTAACCCAGTGCTTACTATGCAAATTGCGGGCATGGCTGCATCATAGGATGCCTACCGGCTCCTTTCCCCTGCCCCCATCTATGCTCCACTGCCTTTCCTATGTTACCTTGAGACTCACAAGCTTCCCCCCCTTGTTGGCAAAGCGCGATGGTTCCCATCTTAACTGTACGCAATTGCCCCTCCAACTATCATGGGTTTCACCCATTTGACATAAGGAAAAGCCATTGAAGGAGGCCATGGCAAGCAGTTGCCTACCCCATTTCCACCAGCAATTTCCTATCCCCGAGACAGACCCCCTTACATCTTAGGTTAACAACAGCAAGACCATAATTAAAGGTTTCACGTGGAGCCGAATAACATCCCTGAAGTCTGTAGCTGTTCAAAGACAACGGCCCTCGTTCTTCCAATGATAACCACCAGCTCTGAGCCACCACCCTTCTCCACAAACTATCGCACTAAGATTGCACATTAAAATGCCCCTCCGTTTATTATACCCTGTCCTTCCTCTAGTCCTGCCACCTTGCCTACTTCCCCAACTTGCAATCATGCCGAAGGACACCACACCCCTCCCTCGAGCATGTGGGGGACGACACTATTAAGTGCCCAAATATCCAACATAACTACACCCATGCGCGAGTTGTCGAACCGCATCCCATCAAGAGGAATTGTTTTTATTTTTTATTTTGATTAAATTATTAAAAATATATTTTTCGGTCTATAAATAAATAAAATGCGGTGATAATTCGTATATTATTTTAATTATTATATACAATTTATATCCTTCTTTTAAAGTTTTATATTGAAGCTCTAAAAATATAATACCAAAACATTCAAATCAATTTAAAGGACGCTTTATCTGTATCGTTAAGCAAATCTAAATGTTTTGATTGCTCCTTTAAATAAAGTGACCAGCTTGTGCGTCAAGCAACTCGTCGTATTTATTAATTAATTTTTAAAGCATTGCGTTACCATTATACCATTCTATTTTTTAGTGTATAAATAAATATGATGGGGTGAAAGTTTTTATAATATTTTAACTGTTACATATAATTTTAATGGTTGTTTTCTACTTGACATAATGGGTGATTTGGGATAAAAAATCATTAACCATATCATGTCAGCTAATTTTTTTTTTACTAAAAAAATCTAGAAGATTGATTTTAAAGGGCAATTTCTCTGGATCTTTAGACAAATCTAAATGTTTTAGATCGCCCTTTTAAAAATATTACGGCAAGTCAACCCAAACAACTTATCATAATTTAGAGACCATTGCGTTATCATGTTTAGAAAATCGCAAGCAGTGATATCATTATTATTTAAAAATATATATGATTGTTTCTGCATCCACTCAGTCTGACCTCCCGACAGTGGTGGTTTATCCCTCCCGATCATTTTTGGGGGCAATTCTTAACGTCGACGCACTAATCCAACCGTTGATTGGCTTAGTGCATGGCCTGTTACAATGCTATGGCCATTGGACAACTCTTAAAAACAATTCACTAAGCCAATCATTGATGGCTTAGTGCATGGCACGATGGCATATCATAGGATATATAAGTATACATGTCCACTCATTTTCCGGCGGCGTTCGATATTTAATATAATTATACCATGTATGTATGGGGATGTCAATGCGACAACTGCATGGTCTCCCATGATTTTCCAGCAACTACGCTTCACAACTTTCCTTTCAGCTCCGCTCCAAGCTGTCACATTGTAAATTTAAATTATATTTTTTATGGTGTTAAATTTATTTCCACCATTAAAAATACTATTCAAATATTATTTCTAAAAGATTTTTGATATTTTTTTTTGGCCTAAATCCTAATTGTTTTTAACCAATTTCTCGTTAAACACATTAAATGTTATCTCCCCTCACAAGGTGCCGACGAAATTTCTGAAATAAACCCACGACAGAAATGAAATTTTGAATATCGACAGGGGTCTCTTCTCGCATCATGGTCTTTCAAGCCTCTTCCCGTACTCGTTCCACCATATGAGTGGCCGAGAGTTGGAGGTGCCGAAGCTGTGACGATTGTTTAATTGGTTCTCAGCTATGTTCCCGCAGTGGTTCCGCCATATCAAAGGCAAAGAGTTAGAGGTGTCGGCATCCATGACAGGTGCTCAATGTGCTGAACCCTCGAGAATGAATGAGTTGCGCACGAGTAGTTCATATATATATATATATATATATCGGCTTCATCACATTGAACACCGGATTATATACGCATCTCGGGTTCAGCACGTTGAGCACCTGATTTTCTAGCTGTTATATATATATATATATATATATATGAACAACTCGTGCGCATCATATTCAATCGCACGCATCATATTCAATCGCACGCAAACACGGAAAGACAAGCAAAATATTGGATGGAGGAATTGTGGGATGTTCAGACATGATCAGGCACTACAGACATGACAGGCCCTGCAGACATGACCAGGCCCTGCAACTTTGGTTTCTCTATCGGTCGTGAAGTAATTCCTAGATTTGATTCAGAATTTTGATTCATGTCTTTGGCCTACTGTGTTTCCAATCTTTGGTTTGTGTTTGACAGAGGGAGTGCCCCAAATGTATAATACTCAACATAGCTCGCCCAAGTGCATCCCAATCACTGTGTGTTGGCAAATATACCAATCCTCCTCTTTTAGAGCATGAATGCCGAGCATGACTTCCAACCCCTGAATCAGATTATTTTATATTAGATAGAATGAGAAAAGTTAGTGAGATTGCTAGATTTTGTCGTAAACTGCTCTACTTAATTTCTATCAAGCATTTAATCTCATCTGTGCATAAGGAGATATTAAATATTATACAATCTATTCATAATTTCATTCTTTCTTAAAAGGGATGATCACATCTAGGCGGTAATTAGGAGATACTTACATTTTTGCTGGATGTGGCTGAAAAGTTGAACATTTAATCTCATCTGTGCATAAGGAGATACTAAATATTATACAATCTATTCATAATTTCGTTCTTTCTTAAAAAGGGATGATCACATCTAGGCGGTAATTAGTAGATACTTACATTTTTGTTGAATGCGGCTGAAAAGTTGTCCAAGAGAATAGGATATGGTTGAAAGATGTTTCTAAATGCTTCAGGAACCCTAATCAAATCAAGTTAAAATCACTGGCATGCAAAGATTTTTTTTAACTTGCAAAACTCATTTGATAAACCGCTTCTTTTGCAAAACTCATTTTATAAAACAATTATTTTTCTCCGAAATGTTAGAGAAAGTCATACCATTCAAAAACAGGGGTGCATTATAAATAACCGGTTGAGAGTTTAAAAACTGGCTGGTGGAACCCATGTAAAAATTTAATTTCTCAAGGGCCATCAACTAAAATAAACAAATGTTTGATTTCTACTTCATATATAAGATATATAACCGGTGAATTTGATCCGATTCTTCACACATACATACCATAAAATTCTCAATAACATTGAATCGATATAATCAATTCATTCATGTATTCAACGGCCGGCTAATATTGACTGAATCAAACACACACCCACATGATCCTTTTTGGCCAATATGGTCTCCAAGCCATGAAACTTCCTTCAAATTACAGTTACTGGTACAAATTCTGCTTTGAAAACCACCCAAAACTACAATTTCTGCAGAATTTTAGGTCTACGCAACTCAGGAGGCACAATTCAAACTGCAGGTTGTGCCGAGGAAACGATAACTGGACTCGAGGATTGGTTGTCTCCCAAACAAACATGGCATGCCTTTATTCGAGTATTATAGGTTTGTCTTGAAAATCTAACTAAATGGTCATTACAAACAACTAACGGATGATTATACTACACTGTTTGATTGACTTTGCCGCTGAAGTGAGTGTATTCATGGTTGCAGACTTTACCACAATTTTTGCTATAAACAGGGAAAAGGTAAAGCAGTGAAACTGTCTTTCTTAGTAAAGGTTCTGGATCAACATATAGATTTTTATTCTCACACCATAGGATGAAGAATGAACCACTGTTGCATCAATATGATGCAACTGAATCTGTCCATGGAACTGGAATGCTCTTTATTTTCATTTGATGGAAGCTTCCCACTTGCATGTTGACCAGGTGTTTTTACATTTGCATCTGAACGCCTTTTGGCTATCACAACTGGCAGGAAACCATTTCTTTACCCTCATCATGATGGTGATGATGGATTAAACTTCATCTTTTTCTAGATTAAGGCAAGTAATATGGATGATATTCTGAGATCCATTTATCCTTCCAAATTAAAACTTGGAAATATAAATATGTGATTGCAGCCATAAAAATAATATTATTATTTTTCCTTAATTCTATTTTCTAAATTTTAATGCTATTAACAATCAAAGCCATGTGACGATGCAAAGGTAGTAAGTGTCAATCAAAGTTGCCATTCATACCTTTTATTTATTTAAGCTTAATATGAAGTATATTTATATTTAATAAAATACAAAACATAAAATGGGATAAATATATAAATATATTGTAAAATTTGTAGAATTTAGAAGTTGTGATTTTAATAAGAATATATATTCGGAGAGAATAAATAACCTGGCATATTTATCTTTAATAAAATACAGAATATAAAGATGGATAAATATATAAATATTTCGTAAAATAGTAGAATTTATAAATTATGATTTTCATAAGAATGTATATATGGAGGTAATAAGGAATGCAGAGAAAAGTTTTTCCTTGAAAATAATTTCTAGCTCATTGCTCATGTTTGAAGTTTTTACAATTTTTTATCATTAGCACAATTATAATTTTTTTAATGTGGTTAATATACCTTAATTGACATCATTTTTTAATATATATTAATATTATATAATAATAATACACCTCCTTACATTATATTAATGGAATTTGTATTTATAAAATTTTATTGTTTATTAATTTTAATATCAAGTTTTGGGTCTCAGAGTTGGTTATAGGGGAGGAGAGGTGACTAACTAAGAATTTCAAAGATAAAGAATGAGATCATAGATTATCTCTTTATAAGTGTCACTTGAGATGAGTGTTGAAATTTGCTAGTATTTTAATCTAGTTAGGTTAAGTGAAGGAAAACATGAAAGAAAGAAACACTAACCTAACCAAACAGCGTTGGACTTGCTAGGATTTTGATTCACTTCATTGAGAGAAGGAAAAGGGGAATGGAACAAACACTAATCTAATTAATAATCATCACGAAATCCCAGGAAAGGAAAATTTGGCTTGTTTGTAATCCAATTCATGCATAGGTCATGGAACATATATACTTTATGAGAGGACAATGACCAAACCCAACATGCCACAATTGATGGGAAATTTCTAATGTAATTATCTTGTCATGCATGGTGGAATCTGTCTCTCATTTGAATCAATGGTTATTAGATTCTAATTGAGTTGTGTCAGCTACCCATGAAATTGTCTCAAATCATAATGGTGACCTTCTATTTACTCAAATTGAAACATCATTTCAATTGTACAAAGTTGTTCTTATATAATCACAATACACCATCATTTTGGGATAAGTAAAGTTTCCATTGGATTATGCTACCTTATCCTACAAATAGATGTAATACTCTTCACTATCAACCTCTTTTCAATACCCAACCTTTAATTAGACAAATAGTTGGATAATCATATTTCACATTGTGTATGTATGTTGAAATAACACTTCCTTAAATGTTTAATCACAACATATCATAAAATTTCATCATTGAACCATGTCAACCAAGATTGTTTTTTGGGAAAAACTCTTTCACCTCTTTTAACACCTATACTATGATTTATTTATTTATAATATTAAGAGGAGTTAATAAATTATAAAAGGGAGACTATGCCCATGGAATATATAGATTAAAGGGTATAGAAAGAAGATGACTAATAACAATGCATTCCATGATAATTTTAAAAAACAAACAAACAACAACATTAGCAACATATACAACTTTCTTTTTGGTTATTGTTCCCTTCTCCCACTTTGAAAGTATGCTATTTTATTTTAATGTGTATTGTAAGAAGCTTTGAAGGTATGCTATTTTATTTTAATGCGTATTGTAAGAAAACATGAGAACAGAAAACATGTAAATTAACATTATGGAGCACTACTAATCATTGATTTCCATTTTAAACATTAAGGGATATATAATAAGCTTTTTCTAAAATATAAAAATAAATTATATAAATTAAAATTCTTGAATTACTTATATATATATATATATATATATATATATATATATATATATTAATTTATACTTTACAATTTTAAATTAAAATTATTTATTTATTTTAATAGTTTTAATTTTTTGTCATAAATATAAGTAGTCTCACATGATTTGTTTAGCACCATATTATTTTTTAATAAGAAAATTGTAATTGGCCAACACTTTCTCTTATCTAATGTAAAATTCGAGGGGAAAATGAGTAACATAGCACTAAGTAAACACATGAAAGATGATGCAAAATGTGAGCAAAATCTTTATGGCGTAATTTCTATGTATAACATTTAAATGATTTGTTTGGCCATATATACATAATTTTCCTTTAAGGAAGTTGGAAAGTAATCGGGAAAATACAAGATGTTATAATTATATTTGTATAATACTATTTTTACCTATTTTTCTTATCAATGTTGGAAAAAGGCAAAAAATTAGAACTGTATTTTGTGTTTTACTCAACACAATTATACCATATGAATATTTTGTATCTTTTTTAACAATTAATAATGCTTATTGTTGTTATAATACAATATAAATTTGTTCGTATCTTTTTTGTTCAAGGCCCTATTTGAGTTAGACGTTGTCATATTATAGATGCGCATCTAGTATTTTTTCGGTGTTGAAGGTTGGAAATAATTTTAATATATTATGGAGGAAAATATATTGTATAGGATGATATAGCATAATCCAGGTCTCTATGGGAATGACATTGATATATTTTCTTTAATTTGTCATTTTTGTGCTATATAGTATTACAAAGTATTTGAAAAAAGAGCAATATCACTGTTTAGTAATGAATCAATGAACAAATAAAAGTTGTATCTTCCAGAGGTTAGTCATCAATGATTCTTCAATCTTGTATGCAATTTCTGATGAGGTTTCTTGGTGGGCTCAATGTTTGTTTTTAGTTTGTGCTTTGTTTCCTGAGTTGATAACATTGAAAAATAGCTTAAGATATGCCACTTATCTCTTAGAGATCTTCCATTAAATCTCATAATTCCTTAGCCTTGATCATGGTCATGTAACATAGTTACATGGAATTTTTTTATTTTTTATTTTCGCTAGAACTAAGAAATTTGTATTAGTAAAATATGTGGCTAGAGAGCACGACAAGAGTACAACAAAGGATTTCAATTTCAATTCTAGCTATACTACCTTGGTATAGGGTGTAAGCTTCTGCCTAGTTATTTGTTGAAACTCAAATATTTTATGAGAACAAAACACCAAATGTCATCCTTGATCATAAATAACCCCTCCCATGCCCACCACCTCGAAGTTCAATGGAATTATTATCAATTTGGAACAAATACCCTTTTCTTCACTACTTGGAACTCAAGCTTTGGTTTGATGAGAATTTGTGATTAGAAGGCATAACAAGAGTGCAACAAAGGATTTCAATTTTAGTTCTAGTTATAATACCTTGTTATTGGGTATAATCCTCTACCTAGCTCTTCGTTGCAACTCTAGTATTTTGCTATAATAAAACACCAAATGTCCTCCTTGATCATAAATAACCCTTCCCACAACTACAACCTCGAAGTTAAATGGAATTGTTATCAAGCTGCAACAAATACCATCTTTTGTCACTACTTGGAACTCAAGATTTGATTTTACCTTAATGTAGCTTGACCTCCTCTTTTTGAACAAGAAAAGTTCAACCTTCCCATTTTTGGCTACATACAAAGTGCCTTCATTTTTCTTCACAAATAAAGGGCTAAAAAACCATTTGTTATGGTAGGAACATGATAACCCCAACTTGTTTTGTAAGGTACCTACCCACTTTTTGAAATGGCCTTTTCATAGCTTGTCATGTTGCAATGATAATCCATGGGGTTGTACCTTTCCAACAAAGTGTGTAATTGTTTTTTGGATTTTTGTACTTTGAGTGTTTGAATGTTCCTACAAGTAGTTTGTATTTAAACTATCCACTAGGGGTGAAGTCCTTAAATTGGGAAGAATGTCGTGCCATGTTGATGAGGTTTCTATTGAAAATGTTATTATTGATGTCAAAGGTTTTCCAAGTGAAGGAGAATGTTTCATAATGAAATGGAATATTTTAAGGCTTTTATGATGATATATGGCATGCCTTCTAACTCCTCATGATTGAAAATAAATTAATATATTTAATAACCTACCTTTGCCCACAAGTCATCCTAGCTAATGTACAAGTCAACCCCCTTGGCCCCCCACTTGTTTGGTATAATTTCAGTCATGTGGCTCATTTTATGTATGGAACTTGGTGATGGTGAGAGAAATAAGGCCCGAAATACACCATGAAGGAAGGTCGAGCTTGAGGAGCAGCAATTATATTGACTTAGACGAAGCATGTCGGGTTTCCAAGCAAGGAATATTGTTCCCCACCACTTGTGGGTGACACCCATATGCTAATTTTTTTGTCCTAGATTTTCTTCAGTCGGCACCCACCTGGTAGCTAGATGTGTCATCATGTGCACCACCAGAGCGAGCCATTATATGCCCTTTCCCATCTATTATGATCGTATGTTTGAAGGTGGGTTTTCCAACCCTGAAGGTATGGATTTCATTATGTAGTTGGATATTTTTGCTTACTTATCATGGACAATTACGGTCATGGATTAGGGAGGGGATTCAGTGGAAAGAATGGGCATATACATAATAAATATACAGAAGATATGTGCATATACAAAAGTTGTGCATATATGGAGGATATGTGCATATATAGAAGTTATGCATATATGGAAGATATGTGCATATAGAAAAGTTGTTCATATACGAAAGTCGCACAACTTCTATATATGCACATTTTTTGAATCACATATCTTTCATATATGCATAACTTCCAACTAGGCAGATATCTTTCGTATATGTGCATAACAAAACATATACAAAAGTTGTACATATACAAAAGATATACGCATATACAAAAATTGTGCATATACGGAGGTTATTTATATACGAAGGCTATGTATATAAGGAGGTTGAAGTTGTGCATAACTTCTGTATATGCACATATCTAGAGGATGAAGTTATGCATAATTTATGTCTATGCGCATACCTTTCGTATATGCACAACTTTTGTATATATGCATATCTTTTGTATATGTGCAACTTCTATATATGCACATATCTTTTGTATGTGTTTGTATCTTCCATATATGTACAACTTCTATATATGCACATATACGGAAGTTGTACATATACGGAAGCTATCCATCTACATAAGTAATGTGAAACTTCCATAATATGCATATGCAACAACCTCCATATATGCACAGTTTCCCAATATGCGCACATTTTTTTGTATATGCACAACTTTCATATATGCACAAATACGAAATATGTGCATATATGGAAGACAAACAACTTCTATATATGCGCATCTTTTGTATCACATATCTTTCATATATATGAAACTTTCGTATATGCGCACATCTTCCATATGTGTGTAACATTCATATGTCTATATATAGAAGTTGTATTACCAAGGTTAAAGTTGTGCATATATAGAAGATATGTTCATATACCAAAGCTGCACATATACAAATATTGTGGATATACGAAAGTCAAACATATACGAAAGTTGAACATATATCGAATATATGTGCATATACGAAAGTTGTCAATATAGAATATTTGTGCATATAAGAAAGTCTTGCATATATGGAAGTTTCACATGTACGGAAGATATGCGCATATACACAAATTGTGCATATACAAAAGATATGCCCTTGGTAGTATGATTTGAGTTTAAATTAAACCTCGGAGCTTAGGTGCTATAAAATTTGAGGTCGTGCATGAAATTATGCACATTTCATTTTTGTGGGAGTTCGAAGCTCTAACAACATTGTTGAAAGTTGAGCTAATCCACAGTGTTAATTTATAGGAGATAAACCTAGCCCCTATATTCAGAGGCATAGTTGGGGAGATCGATCAACACCCCATCAAAGTAACTACAAAGGATACTTTGTTTAAGGGAAAAATTATGTTCTACATTGGATAGTTAATGTGACATCCTTAAAATAAATGTTGTACTTGATAAATTAATTTGTGACGATGATATTCCAATCTTGTTAGATAATATAAAGAGGGTTTAATTGATATCCTGCAAAGTATATTTAAAATTAGTTTGAACATTGTAAGTTTTAACATACTCAATTTTTGTATCGAATAATATTTCTTCACAAATAATTTTTAGAAATATATGGTCATTCATTAACAATGAAATTTGATCGTGGAGATCTATGATATCAATTTTTGTGGTTAAGAGAAATGGCGGGTAGTTCAGAGACAGAGATCAAAAAATTCAATGGACAAGGTTTCAATCTATGGAACCTCAAATGGAGGATCTTTTGGGGAATAAATATTAGCAGATCACTCTAGGAAACTGTTCATATATGGAGGTTGTCATATTTTCATATTACAAAAGTTGCACGTTACTTTCGTATATGCACAACTTTAGTATATGTAAAACTTTTGTATATGTGCATATATGGAAGTTGTACATATATGGAAGATACACAAATATAAGAAAGTTGCACATATACAGAAGATATGTGCATATATAGAAGTTGTGCATAAATGGAAGATATGCGTATATACAAAATTTTTGCATATACAAAATACATGTGCATATATGAAAGTTATACATAACTTTAGCCTCTAGATATGTGCATATACGAAAGATATCCACAAATTCAACCTTCGTATATACGTAGACTCCATATATACATAGCCTCCGTATATGCCCAACTTTGGTATATGCGTATGTCTTTCGTATATGCACAACTTTTATATATGTTTTGTATATGCACATATACAAAAAGTTATGCATATACGAAAGACATGTGCATAATTGGAAGTTAGCATATATGAAAGATATGTGATAGAAAAATGTGCATATATAGAAATTGTGCAACTTTCGTATATGCACAACTTATGTATATGTGCATATATTGCATATATGCACAACTTTTGTATATGCACAACTTCCGTATACGCGCATATCCTCCATATATGCCCAACTTTCGTATATGTGCAACTTTTGTATAGACATATTACAGAGGTTTCACATTGTTTATGTATATGTGCGACTTTTGTATATGTGAAACTTTTTTATACACATATAGCATAGGTTTCACATTATTTTTGTATTTTCGCAACTTCCGTATATGTGCAACTTTTGTATACACATATTACAGAGGTTTCACATTGTTTCTGTATATGCTCAATTTCCCTATATGCGCATACATGGAAGATATGTGCATAAAAAAAAGTTACGCAGAACTTCAACCTGCGTATAAGTGTAACTTATGTATATACATATCTTTTGTATATACGCAAACAAATATGTGCATATAAAAAATTACGTATATACGAAGCCTACAAAGATACAATGGTTGAAGTTGCGCATAAATTATTTATATTTTCATCTTCCATATATGCATAAATTCTGTAAATATGCATTTACTGTATATGTGCAACTTCTATATATGTGCATATATGGAAGCTACGCATATGTCCATAATCATAGTTCCACCCTCTTTTATAACTTTGACCTATGATGACAAAATCACTATAAAGTGACAAGGGGTTTTCCCTTTTCTCTGTTCCTCCATATATGCCTCCATTTTCTTTGGATTGTGTGCAGAGGAAGATAATGTTGCTATGCTACATTCTGACAGAGGAACAAGATGGTGACATTTTGAAAAAATATTTCTCAAGAGGGAATTTTGAGTTCGACATGTGGAAGATAGGGGTGATTGATAATACCTTTCTTGCTGAGAGGGAGTGTTGAAAAATGGAGAAAGAAATTCTCAAATTGATTTTATTATTATGTTATTGTGACATGTAGAATGCATATTTGTGACATGTTTGACGAAATGACTTTCATGGTTGATCTTATTTAGTTTAAGTCCATTATCAAGTTTTTTGTTAGAGGCTTTGGCTTGGTGTCATTCATTGTCTCAGAAAGTATCATCAAGTTCTAGGAAGAGGTTTCGAGACTAGCCCTGAAAATGTGGCTAAAATCTCATAGTCTCGAGCACAAAACTCGCTGAAAAAGTTTGTAGTCTCTCCCTTGCAAGAAATGTGGGAGCGACTATAGGTCTCTAGTCGCATGAATTCCTTTTTATGGGAATGACTAGGAGTTTAATTCATTGAAAGGCTAGGTTAGCTCATGGGTTAGGCACCAAGAGTGCTAGATTAGCTCTTGGGGGTCCTATAGCATCCGAGGGAGGTCTGTAAAGTGTTGGTTAGTTGGTTCCACTTCCTTAACTGCACTTAGGGAGTTTCATATCAAAGTAATTATTCATAACATGTTTATCCTTGTGGACAGGTTAGCTTGGGAAAATGTGGGAGGAGGGTGTGACATAATAGAAATTTTGATTTCAAGCATATAACTTGTTTATTTATTTGTCTTGTTTTAACATCCTTGTAATTTCCTCTATCTAACAAGAACTTATCTCCCTACACTTTGTCATGTAAGAAAATTGTGTCATGACTTGTGCAATGAACCACCCAATCATGCTAGAAATTGGGTTTTAGTCTTTCTTCATGTTGGAGTGCACCAACGATGTCACAAAGATAAAACTACATGTGTATTGGGCTTATTAAAGAAGATGGCTTGGCAATTTTTGTATCAGTCAATTCTTCTTGTGGGTGATGTGTTGTAGGAAAAAATCATGGAGGAGGGTTACTTTGTATCATGTCATTTAAGGGTTACTTTGTGTCATGTCTTGTATTAATCCTTAGTGTTGAAGTGGTTGTAACACCCTCCAAAATTCTGGCCTGCATACAATTTCGAAGGCTTCCTTGGGTTTTTCTTCGATGTTTGCAAGCACTTGGGCCCATCCTGTGAGCTCGTGTTGAGTCTTTGCAACCTCCTTGCTTGATCGTTTAAAGGAAATATTTTTTCATGTTGGTCATAATATCATGCTTGAGGTCATTTTCTAGCCATACACAAGGTTTGCCTTCATGTGTACAAGTTGTGTCCTCTATGTAAACATTCGTCAAACTCACACACAAAGTTGTATTCAATCTCATGCAAGCATCGTCACGGTTGTTCAACGATCTATAACAAGTGTCACGCTTGTCGCTCACACCATCGGTCAGTCACACTAAGTGTATCCTGTCTTGTTGGTTCAAGGTGTCTTGTCGACAAGTCATGTTGAGTGTGTGTTCGCAAGGTCATGCATGTACGAAGTCATTCGTTCACACACTTGGTCATTTTTTTGAATTTTTTTCGACCAAACAATCCTCCAATAGTCGCACATCTGTTGAGCTGTATTGTGAAATTTTAACTCTTAGGGATTATGTATTGTTACCTGGAATTGTGCAAATCTTGAGGCTACCTCACAGGCAGTTTGCACTGTGAAAACCTGGAACCGACTCAACCGATTCTCACCCAGAACAATGTAGAAGTTCCCAGAAATCCATTTCAATCTTCGTTTCCCGCAAGCACATAAACCAAGCCTCCAGCTCATCAAACAGAGATTTTGACCAAGCAGTGACCCCGGGACTCACTCCCCTCAAATATTGTGCAAAATTTGTAGACCTTGCCCGTTCCATTGACTGAGGAAACTATGCAGACGGTCCAGATAGACACCTAGTGTCTGTCTTGTATCCCTCAGAAAATTGCTCATTTCTCCCAGCCAACCACCTAGTCAGTTGGTCAGTTGCTCAACCAGAAAACTATACAGACTTCATGGGAAAGCCCCTTTGCATCCCAACAGCCTGCTCAACTTAGAAACTATGCAGAGGGGTTTAGTAAGTCAGCCTCCTAGCAACTGCATAGTTTTTGACTCCAACCTTCTCGCAGCCCTCTGCCAGCTCCACCCAGGAACTGCACAATTTTTTCTCCCAACACTCGCTGCAACCCATACTGCTTCCCTCCTGAAATTGTTCAGATTTGTCCTGCAGTCAAGCCATATCTCGTAGACAGTCACTTCTGATAGAGATTTCCCATCTCAGCCTCCTAGTGACTTCTGCGCAATTTACACCAACATTGCATGGAGGCCGCATCCTAGCTTAAAAATTTTCTTGCGCAGTTTTGTAGACTTGTCCTCTCTCTCGATCACCTACATCTAAAAACAAGTAACATGCATCATGTTAGAATAAGAGGTTTATGGATTTGATTTCGTCTTTTCATAAGTGATTGCAGATAGAGGTACATTGATACGACATGACGTGACGAAGTATGGGATTAACAAAGAGAGTACATGCAAGGAGATAGTTGCAAATGGATGAATGAATGATGCATGCGATAAGAACCTTTCATGAATGGAAAAACATGTCAAGCATGTTAGAGTACAAGAAAAGGAGCAACGTGCACATGCAACATCAAGCGAACACCCATACCATTGGAGACACTGCACACCTTACTGTGTGGAGGTCAAGCTGTGATACACCAAGAGCACATCCATCACATAGCAACATTGCAGATCGACATGGACACCACCACCAACATGGACATACCAGCACTGTTGTGTCTAGTCGTGTCATGAGTCATATTGGCCACATCACTACTATGGGCCATAGTATGTAAATCAATGTAATGTAATGTGGAAGTCCAATAGACCCACTTGTAATATGAAGAATCATGTAAAGTTGAAAAGTCGAGAAAGTCAAACAGTCATGACGGAAGTCAAATAGTCAAAAGGGCCAATTTCACCCTTGCTTATAAATACCCCTCATTTTTACATGTGATGGAATTTTCACCTTGGCCAGTCCCACATAGCCTTGAGTGTCTGTAGTCTTTTCTTTTAGGAGCGAGCAATAGCTCCAACACCTGGCCCATGGGGTTACTGATGTATGATGTACTGATGTGTCTTGGAACTTTTGGTTAATTCAGAAGCCTGATAACAGGATAACACATTTTCACACATGTGTTGTATTTTTTTGTATGATTAGTCTTAAACACTTGTAATGCGTGTTGCTTTAACATGTGTTAAAAAATTGAATTCATTCAGTTGCTCAAATACATATATTTATGAAAATGTGTTGTATAAGTTGTTAACATTGTCCTTCCCATGTTGGTTACACCCCAAACATCAGACAAAACCTTTCACGTAAACTTGTTATAACGACTGTCACACTCGCGCGGACTGTACCATTGGGTGTTGTACGTGCCATATTCCCTTGTGTGTTATGACTATCACATCCATGTAGACTTCTCCTCTGGAAGTTGTGCATGTCCTGTTGTGTTGTGTGTCTTTCATAGAGTTGGGACTTCCTCCTTTTCGACTAGAGACTCACTCCCATCCTATCTCTTTGCGGTGAAATAACCTTGACACACGTAACAGTAGCACTCATCAGGCACGCAAACGTCGCTATTCAAAGACAAAGCAGACCACTCTCATGTGCTGAGAAGAAAGAGCTAAGGAAAACATTTAAAATAATGACAACTGGGCCATCATACCAGATGGGATTCCCACACCAAATGATGTGAGGTCTAATTGGGACTTCATATTGGGGTGATCCCTTGAATGTTGGAAGATCCAGTGCCGTCAACACTTAGTTATATATCAAATAATTATATATTCTACCAAGGGGCATTATTTGTAAATGTGGTTGGATTCATGGAAATGTCGGCATCTAAAGGATATCTCTTCATAATCCAATTTTCGGATGCACACATATCCTATGTAGTGGAGTGTCAAATTTACCACCAATACATCCCTGGTGTCGAGATAGACAAGGATCCTAGCATAAGACATTTCCCCCATCTCCAAGTATGATCTATCAAGCTCAAGAGAAGTTTTGAGGTCATCCTGTTGGGCACAGGATCCCCAAAGGGAAGTTTTGGGGCTGAAAGCTCAGATTTTGCCTAAAATGTGTAAATCTGATGTAAAGACTCTGCATTCTATGGGCACAGAGTGTGAAGTTGTAAATGAGTCATAAGGTTGTCTGCCCTCAATTTTGTAATGTAATGTCGGCTTTAGAGATCTACCATGGTCCACGGGCCATGGGATTGTTTAAATAGAGCGAGGCTCTAAGCTGTAAAGAAGTCAATAGAATGAGAATAATGATGGAATAGAAGGATAGTAGAAGATCTAAGTGCAGAGTCGAGTGTTTGGGTCGTAGAGTAGGAGAAGGCTCTGTAGCTAAGTGTGTAGAGGCCTAGTAGTCTACAACTGAGTGCATGGACCCCTGCAGCTGAGTGCATAGGGGAGGTTGAGTTTGTAACCGTTGAAGCAATAATAAAGAGAAGCTTTATACCATTCCTGTGTATTTATTTACTATTTTATACATTGAATGTATTGGGTATAAATTACATTTCTATTGTTCATATGATGCGCGAACATATATGATTGTGTTGATTAAGTAAATGTGAGATAAAGAAGTTGTTTACGTGAAGTTAATTAAAATTTGTAAGAAGATAAGTAAGATACATAGTGTAAATGGGGAAATAGCTTAGATCGTTGCCATAAGTAGCTCAAAAGCACCTCAGCCCCGGTAAGGGCTACGCAAGGGCAGTTATAACAGATCGCAAAGGAATCGTAGGTCAGGATAGTGTGCAAAGTGACCTACGCAAAGGTATTCACAATTGGACTAATCGACCCCTCAGACATCTTGAGGGTGTGGAAACTTGGTTCCAGCATCCACCCTATACTGCTTCAGGTGAGAATTCAGTCTATGCAGCGTGGGCTGCTGCCCAAAGTGCCTGTAGTGTAGGAATTTGTTTGGTTAATTAACTCCGAACCTAGGTCAGGCCCCATCAAGCCAACAAATGGTTCTATTGTTGGGACCGGAATCTGCATACAGATGTCTGATGTCGTATCATTGGAATCGAACTAACAGGGAAATTGAATATTTATTGGACATGAGGATTCATTAGTTTGCGACATAGGAGAATAGGAATCTGTGACTAACAAAAGAAGAGTGGTTAGACTCTTACCTGTACACAGAATTCCACGAGATATTTTTCGCATCTTTCCCATCTAAGCTATATGAGTGGATCACGAAGCTAGCAGATGGCCAAGGAAGGTGGAAACTTGATGGTCTTATTGTATGGACCCCAAAGTTGTTACACAGATTGAAAGCATTGAAGGATCAGATCACGCACGTTGTTGATCACTGGCTCAATGGGATTATAGGAGGATTCATTACTGAGTTCAAAGTAAACAATTTAGCTAGCTAAAGCGAGGCAGAACGACACTTTCTCAAAGGACCGCGAGGTAAGTACGTAAAGTCTCTGAATACTTGGATTAAAATTTTATTATGTGAAAACAAGGTTATGTAATTACCTTGATGTTTGGAGCTACGTGAAGTAGAAAAAACTACAGAAATGAAGGAAGTAAGGGACTAGAGAATAGCCCTTTGATTTCACCTCTACGAGGTGACGAGGAAGAGATCACGAAGGTCTCTCCATGAAGTGTAGTCCATTTGATAAGGCAGAGGATTCCACGAATACCACCCCCACCCACACCGCCACTAGCTTCACTACCATCATCTCCATATTCACCCGTACCACCTCTGCCACGATCATGACTCAATATGCAAAGAACAATAAAGTTTCATGTGTTCAAGGGATTAGGAAATGGATATCCAAACCAATTTTGGTTCGTGGTAAGATCCATATGGGAAGCGTATGGAGTTAGAGATGATAATATAAAGAAAGTGATGCTGGTCAGCGCTCTGCAGGATCGCGTGCTGAACTGGTATATTAAGCACTCCAATGATAATCCAAATGTGGGGATTGTAGATATCCAAGTAGCGCTAAATAGAGAATTTAGCAGGCCGAAGTATGAAGAATATTTGATCATTAGGTTCAAAGAAATCATGATGCTACCAAGTGAAACTCCTTGGGAATTGGATCAGAGGTTGAAGTGTACGATTCGTGAAGCTAATATGAGTCTGATGGATGGAAAACACCGTGAATGGTTTGTAGCATTGCTAACACCACATTTAAGGAGCGCGCTATCGTAGCAGAAGTTAACGACTCAGGCAGAGGCCTTATAAATCGCGATGAGGCTGCATGAGACCCCGATGTAGGATCCTAACTTGGGAGTTTAACAGATCCACATGCACTTGAAAAACTTGTTCCTTCAGATCCAGAGTCTGAAATAGGACAGGACAGCCCGACCAAAAGTGCATGACAAGGTGTGCTGCATAGAATGCAAGGGTCAGGGTCATGATAAGGACCATTTCCCGATGTTTGCAAATTACCTTGCAGGAGGAGGATCGATGCCGTTAAGGCTGAAAGCACAAGCAGGACCTAGTGCGGAGCCTGCTTTGTGGTGTGTGATTTATTAAAGAGCAGGGAAACACGCTACGGACAACTTCCATTTGTTATAGAAGTATACAAAAAAATTCGCAGCAATTGTTCTATAACTTTTGTAGGTCAGTGGGATAGGATAAGAGCACTTGTAGAAGCTATGACCTAATTATGGATAAAACTCCCACCTACAGAGTTCAAACTAAAATGTGACCCCTATACCAGAATGCAGGAGTGGCGCAAACAAGATTTCAGGGGCGTGGACGAGGCCGAGGTAGAGGAGAAACTAGAAGAGGTTGCAAACAACTGATATGCTACAATTGTAGAGGGCTAGGGAAATTATGCCAATGATTTTACGAACCCAAAGCATCCATCATGTCTGTGTTGTACCTTGTTTATTCATGAGATGGAAGATTGTCCTATGCTGATAGCTAGGATACGTGACAAGGGTGTGCTACCACCTCCCCAACTCAGAATCTGCTGATGATGAGGTCTGAGCCATGCGAGGAAGATCCAAATGTGAACATTGTGCTCTGAAGTGGAATTGCGACATGAGATGACAAAGGCAAATAGCCCGAAGATCTTACTTGGGTTCACAAAGCTCCGACGAAAGAAACAGACTTTGATTTGGAGTGCACTAAGGAAACCTTCATGGAAGCTAGGAAGAGCTCCGTTGATGCCTCCACTTAAGGAGGCAAATATAGACTAGAGCCGAAGATGGACCCATCTATGTTGATGACATTCCTAGAAACATTTATGAAGTTATTGCGTGACATTAAAGTTGTAAAAGGATTACAAGAACTCATTAAAAGATGTGCTGGGACCGCGCTAGGAGAACCGCACGTAGTTTGGAAGATTGGAAAGCATAAGACGAGAACGGGAAGAGAAATGAGGTTAAATGCGTGGATTGGAGAATATGAGATGGACCAAGTAATTCTAGATTTCGGATCAGACGCAAATGTTTTTTCGAAGCAGACATGGGAGCGAATGGAGAAACCTATGCTACAATGGTCTCCTATTCAGCTTGCAATGCTGAACCAGTAAAAGATAATACCTATGGGGATATTATAGGGAATCACTGTGGATATTGACGGAGCGAGATTGCTAGCAAATTTTGAAGTAATAGAGATTGTTGATGACATAAATCCCTACCCCAAGCTCTTAGGAATTGATTGAGCCACTAACATGAATTGGTTGATTAATCCGAAGAAGCACAAGATGATTTTAGAAAAGAAGTCACCACGCATAGTTATACCTTTGTACCTTGCTGAAGGATCACGCTATATAGAGCCAGTGTGTGACTATGAAAGAGATGATGATTTGGACTACATCTATAAGATAACAACGCGAAACGAGGACTCGGTGAATCCCACTACAGATGGACAGCTTGCATGGGAGCGCAAAAGCTCATGTACGTTGGATTCTAATGAGGAGATAGAGCGATGGTAGAATTGGTTACACGAGAACCATGTTGAACTGTAATATGATAAAAAGATCATTGCATTGTGTATCGATAGAAGAAAGAGAGTTGCCTACTTATGATGGGTTAAGTGAGGTAGATACCTTCCTGGATATATTTTAAAGACAAGTGCTGGAAAAGCAATGCTTCCGGGCCTTGAATTGGTTATTGCGCGCTACACCCAGGAGATGGTGTGGTATGCACAAAGGGAACTTCAAGCACTGGCACAAATGTAGAAGGATGAAGGGCACATGGTTTGGGAAGCCTAGAGTGTGATTGCCAGATAAATACAATGGGTAGGATAATCCGCGCACACATCTAGTCAAGTGGATGCCAACAGATGGAAGAAAACCTACGCGGATGCGCATGACCTCACCACTCAGAGGTATGTTCAATAAGCATGTGTTGGAGGGACAGCTTTGTAGTTGGATCTTAAGGTTGGATAGATAGTATGTGGGAAGAATAGTCCTACAGAAGGCTATCCCCACAGAAGCAGTTGATAAGGTGTGCAACGCGTTGAACAAGGTATGCAACGCGTAGCAAAATGGTTGGGACCTACGTGTACTAGGAGAGACACATTTCTGACTGGTATATGGAGTGGAAGCCATAATGTCAACGGAATACATCATGCCTAGTCTACGCATAGCACGGCTCATAGGTATGACAGACCACAGAGCCCTGGAGGAGAGGTTCGCGCAGTTGGAGGAACTCGAGGAAGAAAGATTTTTGGCTGGCTTTCACCAACAGGTACAAAAGCAGCGCGAAAAGGCCTGTCATGATTGACATACTAAGTTGCACACCTTCAAGGAGAACGATGTGGTTTTATTGTATGATAGTAAGTTTGATAAATTCCCGAGAAAATTCAGAAGGCATTGGTTGGGACCATATGCTATTAAGGAGGTCATAGACGGAGGCACGGTGTAGTTGGTAAAGTTAAATGGAGAATCATTCTCAGGAAAATTGAATGGTAGTCGGTTGAAACCATACATGGGTGGCTTAGCTATCTGACTAGCCGACAGAAGCATAGACTTAGCGGTCCATGCATCTGAAAAGAGGCGTGGGACTATAAACAGGTTTAGGGAAGCAGTTCAGCTACAATAGTTTCTGAACAGCACATCTAGGAAGTACAACATGTAGTTTCTTAGAGCACTCCCAATCTTTCAGCAGTCCAGGCAGAGTTGGGAGTTCTCTACGTGAAGATCTCCGCACCAACAAAGTGACTTGAGGGCAAGTCACGACTTTTGTGTTGGGGGCCTGTTGGGCACGGGATCCCCTAAGGGATGTTTTGGGGCTAAAATCCCATATTTTGTTTAAAAAGTGTAAATCTAATGTAAAGACTCTGTATTTTGTGGGAATGGAGCGCGAAGTTGTAAATGAGTCATAGGCTTGTCTATCCTCAATTTTGTAATCTAATGTCAGCTTTAGATGTCTACCCATGGACCACGGACCATGGGATTGTATAAATAGAGTGAGGCTATAAGTTGTAAAGATATCAATATAATGAGAATAATGTTGGAATAGAAGGATAGCAAAGATCTAAGTGTACAGTCGAGTCTTTGGGTCGTAGAGTAGGAGAAGGCTCTACTGCTCAGTGCACGGACCCCTGTAGCTGAGTGCATAGGGCAGGTTGAGTCTATAATTGTTGAAGCATTAATAAAGAGAAGTTTTATACGATTCCTGTGTATTTATTTATTGTTTTCTACATTGAATGTATTGGGTATAAATTACATATCTAGTGTTTTTATGATGCGCAAACATATATGATTGTGTTGATTAAGTAAATGTGAGATAAAGAAGTTGTTTACGTGAAGTTAACTAACATATATAAGAAGATAAGTGAGATACACATTGTAACTTGGGGAAATAGCTTAGATTGCTACCATAAGCAGCGAAAAAAACACCTCAGGCCCAGTGAGGGCTACGCGAGGGCAGTTATAACAGATCACAAAGGTATCACCGATCAAGATAGTGCACGAAGTGACCTGCACAAAGGTATTCACATTTGGACTTATCGACCCCGCAGACATCATGAGGGTGCGGAAACATGGTTCCGGCATCCCCCCATACTACTTCAGGTGAGACTTTAGTCCATGCACCGCGAGCTGTTGTCGAAAGGTCCGTTAGTGTAGGGATTTGTTTGGCTAATTAACTCTGAACCTGGATCAGGCCCCATCAAGCTAACACATCCCCTATACACCGAAAGACATCTTCCATCCAACGTTGAAGGGGGAGGCTCAGGAGCCTGAACGATATTGGCCTTGCACCTAACTGTTCTCACTCTGAGTCAAGGAGGGGATTCCACCTTTTCAAATACACAAGGGACATTTCTATGTTTCATATCTATTTGTATATATAGAATTTATACATATATGGAGGCCATCTTTTGTATATGAACAATTTCATATATATGTGCATATACATATGTTGCACATACACACAATTCATATTTTGTTTATATTTGGTTTTCGTATATACTGTATATACATAAGCTGATTTTTTTATATGTGCAGCTTCTATAGACACACTCACACTCACATGGAAACATGCATATACAAAATATAGTTTATGTATATTCAGAACTTCTGTATATGCCCAACTTCTATAGATGCACCAACTCTCTATTGCATAAAAAATCCCAATGAAATACATACGCTTAGAGAAGCACACTAATGTCTCTCAATTATTCACTTGTTTTGAGCTTCTTTTCGTATATACAAGGCACCATTTTTACTATTAAAACATGTATATATATAAGATGGATTATGTATATGTACATAGATATGGAAGACATATTTTGTATATGCACGCTTCCATATCTATGTCCATATAAAAAAGTTGTGCATATATAGATGATGGCTTCAGTATATGTAGATATTCTATATATGCACATATATATATGGAAGTGTGCATATACAGAAGACTGCTTCTATATATGCACGATTTCTGTATATCGACACACACACATATATATGGAAGTCATCTTCTATATATACATGCTTCCATATCTATGTGCATGTATAAAAGTTGTGCATATGCAAAAGTTGTGAATATATGAAAACTATCTTCCATATATGATTGGTTCCATATATATGTTATATATACAGAAGATGCACATATACAAAAATCATATACTGAAGTTGCACATATACGGAAGTTATCTTTCATATATGCACACTTCCATATATAAGTGCTTATACAAAATATGCACATATATGGAATATGGATTTCTTGTATGTGTGGCATTTTTATATACACATATGTATGGAAGTTTTGGGACAGGGTCCCGTGCGGTCAATTTTGGGGAAAAAGCTCAGGTTTTGGGGTAGAAAGCACAAGTTTTTGTGATGTAAATTGTAAAGTCTCCACAAGTTATGGTCGTGGAGTGCGTAGATAGTAAGTGCCATAAAGGGATTTCTCTTCTTTTATGTAAGTTGTGTCGGCTTGTATATTGTATAAAAAGGAGAGTCTTAGAGAGTCTAAGGTAGTTGAATTAAGTTCATAGTTGATGTGATGGGTCATTAAGAAGTGAAGAGCAAAGATTCCTAGAGTAGAAGAGAGGCTTTGCAACTGTGTGCACAGAGGCCTAGAGTAGAGTCCGCATTTGACTGTGCGAACCCCTGCAGCTGAGTGCGCAGTGTAGTCTTAAGTCTGTAAGAAAATTTGGAGCATCAATAAAGAGATTATTCTGGAAATATCTGTGTTTTGTCTATTTACTTCTGTTATGAATGAGTGCATTTATGTTATGATGAATATTAGGTTTATGATTTAATACTGTATTGATGCACAATTCTGCATGGTTCACATTGTTGTACGAACACAAGTAATAATATTTGTTTACGCGAAGAATATCTTAATACACACTAAAGATATTTGACACTTAATTAAAACTAGGTAATAACAGACTTAGGAATGATTACAAAGGCGCGTAAGTGGTCGATTCGCTTGTTTAGGGTCCACGAAAGACAGTTGTAGACCTTCGTGGAGGTCTAGAGGTTAGTAAGAAGAAGTTATATCGACAAGCCTCAAAGGCATATCGATCTACACGAAGAAATTTTTAGGGCATAAACAACACCATAATCATCTCTGGGTGCGGAAACTTGGTTCCAACACCCCCCATACTGCTTCGGGTGAGACTTCAGTCTGTTCTCCGTGGATTGATGCCAAAAGGGCAAGTAGTATAGGGATCTATTTGGAAAACTTAACTTTGAACCTGGGTCAAGACCCACTAAGCCAACAGGAAGTGTGAAAATACAAAAGAATCCTTCCATATATGCACAACCTCTATATATGCAGATAGATATGGAAGCATGCATATACAGAAGATGACTTCTGAATATGCACATATTATATATATGCACATAGATATGGAATTCATTTTCCATATATGCATATTTCCATATCTATGTGCATATATAAAATTTGAGCATATACAAAATATGACTTCTATAAATGTGCATATTTTGTATATTCACACACACACACACATATGTGGAAGAGTGCATATACGGAAGATGACTTTTGTATATGAACACTTTCATATCTATGTTATAGAAGATGCACATAGACATAAGCTATATATTGAAGCTACACATATATGGAAACTATCTTCCGTATATGCATGATTCCATATATATATATATATATATATATATATATATATATATATATATATATATATATATATATATATATATATATATGTCTCTGTGTGTGTGCATATACAAAATTTGCACATATGCAGAAGATGTCTCCTTTATATGTGTGACTTTTGTATATGTACATATATATGGAAGTGTGTATATACAGAAGATGACCTCCATATATGCATTACCTTTATATATGCACATAGATATTGAAGTATGCATATATAAAATATGGCTTCCCTATATGTGCATATTCTATATATGCACATATATATGGAAGTCATCCTTTGTATATACACGCTTCCACATCTATGTGCATATATAGAAGTTGTGAATATATAGAAGCCATCTTCCGTATATATATGTTTCCATATATATATGTGTCTATATGCAGAAGTCGTGCATATAGAAAAGTCATTTTCTACATATACAATATATATAGAAATAAAATATATATAGAAGATGACTTCTATATATGTGCAACTTTTATATATTTAGATATATATAAAAACGTTCATTTACAGAAGATGACCTCCATATATGTACAACTTGTATATATACACATAGATATGGAAGCCATCTTCTGTATATGCACACTTCCAAATCTATGTTATAGAAAATGCACATATATAGAAGTCATAATAAAGTTTTGCATATATGGAAGCTATCTTCCGTATATGCACACTTCCATATATATATATGGAAATTTCATGCTATCTTTCATATATACACACTTCCAAATCTGCGTTTTAGAAGATGCACGTATATAGAAGTCATATTGAAGTTGCACATATACAGAAACTATCTTCCATATGCATGCTTCCATACACACACACACACACACATACACACACACACATATATATAAAAGTGTGCATATACAAAAGATAGCTTCCAGATATGCACAACTTTATTACGACTTCTGTATATGTGCATCTTCTATAACATAGATCAGGAAGTGTGAATATACAAAAGATGGATTCCATATCTCTATGTATATATAGAAGTTGTTCATATATGGAGGTCATCTTTTGTAAATGCACGATTTCATATATATCTAAATATATATATAGAAGTCGTATTCTATATATATTTCATTTTTGTATACTTCTGTATTTGGTCATCATATCCATAGGAAACCTCCATCCACCATCTCAGAGGATGCTTTAGAGATTTCCAATATAGGAAAGTAATGCATTTAGGTCAAGATTTACAAGCTTAGAAAATTACTTCCCTTGAAGCTTCGTCCATACATAATTATATAAGTTAATTTCAAGGGTGGATTGGTTGAATCTCCAGGAATACCAAATTTCATTTTCCTTGTAAAGTAAAATATTTTTTCTAGCACAAACAACAATTTGTTCTTTTTAGATTTGCACTAAGATAGACCACCATTCCTAGCAAGCATAACACCTATCATGATTGTTTAAGGTTTAGACACCAAAACTAAAAACATTTTGTATTCATATAGATTGGGTGCTATTATTAGATGAGGGCCATTTTAAAATCATTTTAGTGACTGACATGAGCCCCTCTAGGTTTCCATGGATGATAGGAACGATAGGTGCTTAGCGGTTTTCTTATAATAAAGTGTTTGGATATACTAACATGTTTCAAGATATAGATGATCTAGAGTCGATTGTAATAGATTGATTACTTCCTTCCAATGTTCTCATAATTTGAGTATGAAAAGACCCCTGGTAGACATCTTGGCTCAAGGTGTAGGCCCATTAAGAATCACAAATTTTGGAATACCACTTTCTATATGCCCATCAAAAGATTTTACATGGCTTTAAATGTTGAAATGCTTCCTTAATATAAGAAGATTCTCCGTTTTTCAAGAAACATTGCTATTCATGAACATCTTGGACGCTTAAGTAGGATGAGTTTCTTTCTCATTTTGTCCATCTAGAAATATATTTTTTTAATATGATTTATACATGTAATAATATCTACAATATTTATTATATTTTTTAAATTTCCTTTTTTTTTGTTAGAATCAATTGGTATTGAACTAATAACTCTAACATTATGAAGTTTTTTAACAATACACTCCATCATCATTTATGTAAATTTCTATGAACCATATTTTTTTTTAAATTTTATGAAGAAATATTAACTTAATATATGTTAATAGATCCATAAAATAAAATAAATACATAATTATTCATATAATAATGTTAAAAATGTTGCATAATTATTATAAAGGATTCTACCTCAGGAAGTCAGGATAAGCAGTCTGAAGAAATGGACCCATCCATGCTTACTACCTTTCTGAAGACCTGTATGAAGCTTCTATGAGATAGCAAGGTCGTGAAAGGATTACAGGAGTTGATCGATAAATGTGTTGGTAAAGAAAATACTACTAAGGGATCATGAGTGGTCAAGAAAATTTGTAAGCATAAGGCAAGAACATGGAGTGAGATGAGGCTCATCGCCTAAATAGGAGAGTATGAAATGGACCATGTTATTCTAGATCTTGTGTCAGGTCGAATGTTTTTCCAAAACAGACATGGGAGATAATGGGGAGACCTACACTGCAATGGTGTCATATTCAATTGAGGATGGCGAATTAGCAAAACATTATCCCCATGGGAATATTGCAGGGAGTAACAATCCATATTGAAGGCACAAATGCATTGGCGGATTTTGAAGTAATAGATATTGTCGATGACAACAATCCATAACCCGCACTCCTTGGGATCGACTGGGCTATCAACATGAATGGGGTGATCAATATGAAGAAGAGGACAATCTCATTTGAAAGCAAATCGGTCTGCGTAGTAGTACCTTTGGACACTACAGAAGGACCGCACTGCACTAAATCGGTCCCCGATTATGAAAGTGACGATGATTTGGACTATATTTATAAGATAACGACATGAGATCATGATTGTGTGAATCCAACAGCTGATGGATGTATTGCATGGGACTACGAAAGCTCCTACACGTTGGATTCAGATGAGGAATTGAAACACTAGTAGAATCAATTACACGAAGTGCCTATGCCACACTGTAACATGATGACCAAATCAATGCGTTGTGTATCATCGAAGGTAAAAATTCTGCCTTATTATGATGGTTTAACTGATGCTGATAAATTTTTGGATGCATTTGAAAGGGAAGTGCTAGAGAAGCATCGATTCCAAGCTTTGGACTTGGCACTGCGTGTTACGCCCGCAAGATGGTGGGGTACGCATAAAGACAATTTTGATGGGTGGCACGAATATAGAAGAATTATGAGGGTGCGGTTTGGTTGCCCAAAGGTGCGATTGTCAGAAAAATAAGATCGGAGGAGTGATCCACGCGAACACATAGCAAAATTGACTGATGCCTATGGAGAAGAACCACAACTAGAGTGGATGCATATGTCATGTCACACTTTGGACGTAATACCAATGAATTAGTACTTGGAAACAGAGCTCCACCATGACACAAACGAATGGGATATTTTGAGATAGTGATTCTTGATGACATTCATATTTGAGGATGGATTTGAGTGCATTGATGAAGTGTTGTAGGAGGTCAAGGCAACGATCTTCAGAATTCAACCATATTGGACCACCCATCTGCACCATACGCTGGAGTGCTACAATGTGATTGCTGAAGAAAAAGAGGAGGATCGAAGGAACATTAATATCCTAGAGACAAAAGGTCACCACGAAGTTGAGGGGTCACAAATAGAGAATATAGATATCACTGCGCCGCTGAAAATTTCACAAGTGAACATTGGGACAGAGGTAGAGCTGAAGTTTGTGAGGATAGTGGACTATTGAGATGATGAAATGGTGGATAAGGTCATTGAGTTTCTCCACGAGTACCAGGAATTGTTCCCTACAAAATATTTTGACCTGAAAGGGATAATAGGTGATTTAGGAGCAATGAAGATAACATTGAAACCATACACGGAGCCTGTAAATTAGCAACCATATCACCTTAATCCCAAGTATAAGGAAAAGGTTCGCTTAGACTTGAACAAAATGTTGGCAACAGGTATCATTGAACCAGTGGAGGAGTTTGATTGGGTATGTCCTATGGTAGTTTAGGAAAAGAAACAGAAGGATGAGATAAGGATCTGTGTAGATCTCAGGAAGCTGAATGATGCTTTTATAGCCTAAATCTACCTCAGGCTGAGAAAGGCAGGTCTAGGGTAACATCAAACCACGCTTAACCTGGTAGCTAGCCCTACCAGGTCGGGAGAGGGCTCTGTCCTTATCAATCTTAGGAAAGTATAGCAAATGATGCTTGAGAATATTGATGTAAAGACTAATTTTAGGCTAGGTATATGCTCAGAGGAGTTTGATTGAATTTTATGTTGCTTTGATGGATCAAATGTGAAAGGCAGATTTGGGTCCAGGGAATGAACTCAGTCTTACAGAGGTTTTTGTGGGGCGAGGTAGGAAAATGCTTCAGTACTTTAAATTGAGTTAAATGGAGAGTCTCAAGAGTGGTGAGGAGTTGGAGAGGGCATGAAAGTATCAGGAATCATCTTCAAATAGTTGAAAACATGTATAGCTAAACAAACCCTAGGTAGAGCACTGCAACATCAATGATTTCTACATTTATCCTTGATTCATTTAGTTAAGCTGAAAAGGGAGAGATGGTGGCATATATAAACACATGTAAACTTGAATTGCAGAAGGAAAAAAAAAACTAAATCACCTTGCCACAAGAATCCCACAAAATGCTGCAAACCCTGGTCTATTTCCTTGCCAAACTGCAGAGATGAATGTACAATAATGCTCAAAGCATTCACAAGAGTCGAACCTTTACAAATGACAAAAAAAACACATGATATAGACCTCCATACCACCTGTTCTATCCATTAGGGGTCGAATCCATGAGAAGAGGGGTGGTTTGAACCATATCTAAACTAGGAACACAAAAATAGGCAGTGGAACAACTTGCCTCTAAAACCTAGGAAACTTATTCATTCAACTCAAAACCACCTACAACGGATGTATCTACCTTATCAAGTCAATTTTTTACCATTTTTACATCATAGTACATCAATTTAAATCATTTCACATCATGAATTTGACCATAAGAGAGAAAAAGTCAAACTAGAAGAAAACTAGGTGAAAAACAATGTTTTTGAGCAAAACTGTCACTTTTTCATCTTGTACGTAGCGCCATTTTCTGTGCATAGTGCTTTTTCCAAGCTGCTTTTGGAGGCCTTCCCCTTCACCAAATTTGCTCCAAGTGGGCTTTTTAGAAAGGTATTTCTATCTAATTTCTTGGGCAAGTGGAATTTCTGAGTTTGGTATCCATTTTTCCCTCCAAAAATCAGTTTGCCCAACACTGCTTCCTGTGTGGCCAAAAAGTAGCAGAGAGGGCACTTTTGAGGTTTTTTTGACCCTTTTGGAAGCTCAAAACTTGTCAAACATTTCTAGTAATTTCTAGGTATGCATGACTTTTCAAAATCAATCCAAAAATTTAGAGTTTTCCTCCATATGAGGCCCCTATCAAAAGCAAGCGCCGGGTGGCACTATGCACCAGGCAGAAAAACCTGTTTTTTCCTTCAAAATTTCAAAATTTTCAAATGTGTGCCAAATTTCTTGAAATTTGGCATGAGTGACCTGAATTAAATACTATGTTGGGCCGAGGAAGCTTTGGCCAATATCTTGAGCTTATCTTGCTCTTTCTTGCTCCTCAAAGTTTTCCTCAACTTGACTTTTAGGCTCCTTATTCTTGCTTCGCAAATCTTGTTTCTTGCCAAATAATGAAAAGCCGTGTGTATCAACATATTTTTGTCCTTGTTGGCTTTCTCAGGAAGCTTCTCCAAGTGAATATTTTCCCTCTCTAGCCAAGATTCCTGGTCAGCATCAACCTCTTGCTCAAGCGGTGTCAATTTGACTTTCCTCCTCTTGGTTGCTTGCCTGTTTTCCCTTATGTTTTGCAGCTCCATGATTGTCTGCTTGTCTTCCAACTGCTTGTTCCTTTACTCAAGGTAATTTATGATCCACTTAGCTCTTTCAAGGTTAAGAGATAAGTCATGAATGTTAGCTTCTTGTTCTTTAATGATCTCCTTGAGTTTTGAGCTTTGGGAGCCCAAATCAGTATCCTCATCCTGAATCAAAATGAAATATTTCTCTTGGACCTCAGAAGACCCTTCATCATGCAATGGTTATTTCCCTTTGTCCTATACCTACTTTACTGAAGAAGAAGGCAAAGCCCCTTTCACCCTGGGTGAAGATAGCATTTGCCTATGCTCTGATGAAGGAAACGAGACCCCTTCCACCCTAGGTGGAGATAGTACTCATTTAGCAGCTACAAAAATATCCTTGTGCCCTTTTGAAAGTGATAAATACTGGAATACTGGTGGTTTGAGTCTCATGAACCTCTTGCTGATTTGAAGGCCCTCCTGCCTCTTGAAATACTGGTGGGGTCACTTGAGGGCTTTTATAAACCTCATGTGAAATGAAATCACCTCATGAAACATTCAGCAAGCTCAGTTGATGCAAAACCACAATCTTGATCAATGCAAAGTGATAAATGTTGTTATATTGTTGATGAGGAGGTTTTCTTTGCACCAATGTGGTCATTTTCTCAATATTTTTGCATATGAAATAGGGGAGGTTCATCATCCTCACTCTAGTGAAATGCATCAATAGTCTAACATGATAAGTGTACAAACGAGAAAATCTCCCTTCATAGCTGAAGTATTTGATAATGAGCTTCATGAGTGGAGCATATGTGTCCTATAGGTATCTAAAAGGAAAGACCCTATTGATTTGCTTCTGATAACTAGCCTTGATATAAGGCTCATAATGCTCTTTTTCCACAAGTTGTCCTTTGTTCCACTGTTCTCCCACATTAGGAATACCTATTTCTTCAGCTATAGTTTCAGGTGTCAAAGTGAACGTAACACCTGCTAAATTGACCTGGCCATTATGAAAAGGAAGGACAAATAGCATAGCAAGCTCACAGCGGTATTTCACTCTTTCCACCATCTCACAAAACTGTTAGCAAGACCGATGTTTGAAACATGCTACTACAAGAGGGCAATTCAATAGCTCTGTGAGTGTAGTGGGCTCCTCCCAGATGTTTTTTCCTCCCTCAGGTGGTTTTCTTGGTGCATGAATTTTTTGGGACGAATCACTCATAGTTTCCTCATCCCTTTCATAAGCTGAATCTGCTTCCATATTTGCCACTGTTCAGTGTAAAATGATGAGTATGAAGAGATTTTAAATCAAGAATAGGTGACTGTTGTTTGATGAATAGGACTAATGAGTGGGACTATGAATGAGGGATTTGATGTTGGCTGTAAGGTTTTTAGGGAGTGATATGGTTTGGGAATGCATATTAGGGTTTGGGGAATAGTGGGAATTTGTTAGGATTTTAGGGTTTGGGGATAGGGGGCAGGATGAGTGGAAATGAGAGAGGGAAAGGGAAATGAAATTTGGGAAATGTAGTGGAGGGAATGTGAAAATGATACAGGGGGTAAAACAACAATAATGACAAAATTGCAAACCCTAGATAGTTTTTGTAGTGCAACTGTGCAGCAAACTAGGGTTTGTTTTTTCACCTATTAAAATACCATCAAAGCTGATCAAATCTCTTGTAATGGCACAATGAGAGTTTCCACTTACTTGAGGAATGATGATTGCAATGTTTTAGAGCTTGAGGAGGTCGATTGAGTGAGATTTAGGCTAGGCAGACCAGTGCGCCGTGCCAACACTCAGGTGCGCCGCACCCAACAGGTGTGCCACACCAGTTGAACCTTCAGTGAAATTTTTGTGCCCGGTGTGCCGCGCCAAACAAGTGCACTGTGCCACTACCCAAGTGCGCCATGCCAAGAAGATTTTCACAATTTTGCTGCGATTTCTCTCCTTCACCTCAAAAATGCAATTTTGCCTTGTCCACTCTCTCTTTTGGCACAAATGAAGTCTATAACATAAGAAACACTTTATATACCCTTTTGACTTTAATTTTTGCATTTATAAAACCCACTTTCTAATGTTTTCCTTTCACTTTATCTTTAAAAACTCTGTTTTGCAATTTGGATCTCTTTTTTACCTTTGATGGAATAATGCTTTGAATTTCTTGTCTCTTTTGCAGGAGTTGGAGTGAAAGTGTTTGGCAAGGTGACCTAGGGCTGCATTTCCAGACTTATTACATATAGGAAAAATAAAATTACATGAAATTTTATACATAAAACATAAAAACCCTATTTTTCCTCAAAACATGGTTTTGAGGAAAAATCAATCACTGAGTATGTCATTATTGAAATTTTTGATGCTGAGACTTTATTTGACCTCCTCATGTGCTTGTTGACCATTATTGAGACTTTACAAGACTATGATGACAAACCCTAGACTTAATGAGACCTAAAAACCTAAAAATGGCTTTTGCAGGTAAAGACAAAAGATGGTTGTAAATGACTTGAATTTGTGAAAATAGGCCAGCAGGTAAAGACCATGAGGGCAAATTGATAATGAACCACTACCATCAAAGTATCCATGAACTAATGGAATGCAGCTGATTGGATGAGACACCTAAAAATGCATGCAACAAGATTTTTTGATCACTAACGGAGGGCTGAAGATACCGACACTAACAATGTGCATGATCCTTTTCCAACTCTATTCACCGATGAAGTGATGGATAATGTAGGAGGACATGAAGCATATTCATTCACTAATGGGTTCTCTGGATACCATCAAATCAAGATCACACCAAAAGATAGGAGTAAGATGACCTTCGAAACCTAGTGGGGATGTTTTCAGTATACTGCAATGCCTTTTGGACTGAAGAATGCGCCGACAATATTTTCTCGTGTAGCCATTGCTGCATTCAAAGAGTTCATTCACAAGTTTTTGCAGGTATACTTTGATGATTGGACAGTGTTTGGATTGGTTAAACTCCATGTAGCTAGTTTGCGCTTGATGTTGGATACATGTTGGAGGTATCAGATCGTGCCAAACTTGAAGAAGTGTCTATTTTTCATCCCTTTTGGAATCTTGTTGGGTCATGTAATGTGCAAACAAGGATTAATGGTGGACCCAGCTAATATCATGGCTATAATTAATTTGGAGGTGCCAAGAAGTGTTAAACGGTGGTGTGCAACACTGGATCATACTGGTTATTATCGAAAGTTCATCAACAGTTATGCTCAAAATACCGTGACGATAGAGAAAATGTTGAAAAAGGATGATACATTCTGTTGGAATGACGAATTTCAGCGGAGCCTGGATATGTTAAAAGAAAAGATCGTCACTGCGCTGATCCTAGTCTTCCTGATTTGGAAGAAGGAATTTCATGTGAATATGGATGCGTCATGTATTATGCTGGGAGCAATACTGACACAGACCACTGAAGGAAAATTGGATCAACCAATATCTTTTGCAAGAAGAAATATGTCAAAGGCTAAAAAGAACTATTCAATGATGAAGTGCGAAGGGTTGGTTGTGGTGTACGCACTCCACAAGTTCAGGAATTACTTGATAGGCAGACACTTTAAGATGTATACAGACCATTGTGCATTAAAGTACCTAGTCAACAAGTCTATGTTGGGGGGGGAATATGTAGATGTCTTTTGTTGTTTCAGGAGTATGATTTCGAAGTCATTGTGAAGCTAGGGCGATTGAATGCAGGACCAGATCATCTGTCACTCATTGAAATAGGAGAGGAGCCCACTAATTTGGAGGAAGGATTGCCCGACATGCAGCTCTTTGCAGTTTGCATGGAAGACAATCATTTTGCAGGCATCATCCACTTCCTGAGTACGGGAACGACTCCAAAGGGGTACACTAGTCAATAAAACAAGGAATTGGTAGTATGTGTGGCAGATTTTTCTATTATTACAGGTCACTTGTATAAATGGGATCGGATTAGATATTGTGACGTTATGTGCCTGAGTTTAAATGAAGCAGCGTCCTAGCCGAAGCTCATGGAGGGGTTGCGGTGGGCCATTATGCAGGAAAAGAAACAATGCAGAAGATTTTATGCGATGGGTTGTGGTGGTCAACATTGCATAAGGATTCGAAAGCGTATTGTAGGGCGTGCGATGCATGTCAGAGGATCGATAGGCCATTGCAGAGGGATGAGCTGCCTCTGAATTAGCAAGTGTCGTTGCAGCCATTTGAAATGTGGGCAATCAGTTTTGTAGGACCAATTCAGCCTCCAGGAAAAAAGACGGGTGCACAGTATATCATCACCGTGACTGAGTATTCGACACGGGGGCTTCACTCGGGGAGCAATACCATACCACGTGGGTTCATATTGGGGGATTTATATTGAGGAAAAAATGGCATAATATATTGGGGGATATATAGGGGGTAAGGGGTTTTTATATTGGCAGGTATAAAAAATGGAGCTCAATATTAATGATAAAATATAAAGGGGTATAAAAAATGTTAATGAAAAAATGGATACCTACAATATCTAGTGGAAGTAGGGGTTTTTTAAATTGGGAAGGTATATTGGGTTTGTATTGGTAGGGGGTTAAATAATGTGATTTTTAAGGATGTTTTCCAATATGTAGTCAAATTAAGGGTATTTTTTAATATGCCACGAACGCACATGATAGGTTAGAGTTTCATTGAGTGAATCCCCTATGGTATTTGACTAGATGGGTGGAGGCATAGCCTATAAATGATTGTATAGAGGCAACAACCGCAGAGTTCTTGTTTGAATATGTGATGGCCAGGTTTGGTTTCCTAAATATTTTGGTGAGTGATTGCAATTAAAAATTCCTTAATGAAACGATCAGCATGCTGATGGAAGAGTTCAAATTTTATCATCAGAAAAGCACAATGTATCATCTGCAAGCTAATGTGATAATGGAAGCATTTAATAAGATATTGGAGAATGCATTGACAAAGGTTTGCAATGCATAGAGGAACGATTGGGACGTGCGTGTAGCGGTGGTGTTATGGGCCTATAAAACTACTTGTAAAAAGCTGACTGGACAAACACCATTTAGGTTGGTCTATGGTGTCGAAGTAGTGATGCCGATGGAATACATTGTGCCTAGTCTATGCATAACGGTGTTCATATGTATGGCAGATCATGGAGCCTTCTAAGAAGAGAGGCTCGCACAACTGAAAGAGATGGAAGAAGATAGATTCTTAGTTGGATTCCATCAACAAGTTCAGAAGGAGCGCAAAAAGGCATGGAACGATCGGAACATCAAACTGTGCCCCTTTAAGGTAAACGATTTAGTTTATTATATGACAACAAGTTTGATAAATTCCAAGAAAATTTTAGATGCATTGGCTCGGGCCATATGTGATCAAGGAGATTACTTATGGTGGAGTAGTTCAGCTTGTGAAATTGAGTGGAGATCCATTTCCCGTAAAGGTAACTGGTAGTTGATTGAAGCCACACACCGGGGATCCGACCAGATAACTATATGACGATATCACATTCTTAGCACTCGAGGTAGCTGCAAGGAGGCGCGGGACTATAAGCTACACGATGAGGGGTCTGCGCAGAATAAAAGGGTGTCACTGTGTCAGACGACGTGCAAAGGGAGTTGCGCTACAAGACGAGAGACTGCGCAACATAGTTAGGAAGTTACCGTTACTATCACTGTTCATGATTTGATTGCTAGAAGAAGGTTAAGAGGAGAGGAGAATGGCATTTAAGGCTTTTAAGACTAAATTCAAGTATGAAATCTTTTGAAATCTGCCACCAGTGTCGCATTTATGGACGGATTTTGTGGGCACGGTCGTATTTGAATTCGAAATTGCCTATAAATTATAGATGGCCATCCAATGAGAAACACTTTGCATTCTGATAATTTTTGTGTTCTGCTATCTGTTGCACATGAACCGTGAGATCTTTGAGGACTTTATTACTAGTTTTGTGTTTGATAGATTACCTGAGGAAACCCAGAACCTCATTAACAATTTCATGTCTGCACCAGCTGAGACTGTTAGTACTGGGGGCGTTGTCACCTCTAAGGGAGTTGCCCATGAATTAATGAGTATGGAGGTTCCTGTAGCAGTGCCTAAGGCACCGAGGTTGCTTAGGCCAAAGCCTACGCCACCGAGAGAGGCTCCCAAACCAGGTAAGAATAAAAAAAAGAAGGCATTACCAGAGGAAGCATCCAGTTACATAGGCGTAGTAGAAAGAAAATCCAACCACACAGGAGAAAAGCAAAGTGGTATACCTGGAGGCTAACGAGGGCATGAAAGACATAGATGTTGAGGGGGTAGACCCTATTTCGAGGCTATCAAAGTACATCCCTCCATGCCAAGGCAAGGTGAAGGTCCCAGAGGACGCAAATGAGTTACAGTTCCTCTTGAACAGACCCTTGTTTCAAGAAAAAATCACTTTTGGAGGTCTGCGCTTGGTGCACGTCCCACATCTAAAACTTGAAGATTTGGATTTGGGAGACGTTGAGTGGTTCCCCCACCTGGCTACCAATACCTTCATGAATCAAGTTTTCTACAAGGTATCTGGTGTCACCGCACTAGAGCCGGTGGAATGGATTTGCAGGGTAAACCTCCTATGGGTGCCTCATTATCGCCGTGCCCCTATAAATTTGAAAGTTATTAAGCATTTGTTGTGCCTTGTGCATGACGGGTGCTTGTGGTTTACTAAGCCCATACCAATCATTGATATGCTAATCCATAGGATCACATTGTTACCTCACTCTGGGTTGAATCCTACAAAGTTATTTGGAGGAAAGATGGGTGAGCGCGACCTCACCAAGAATATGAAGGACAAGTTCAAATTTGTCAAGAAAGCAGCGGGTATTCCATATCTAGTATTACTGACCCCACAAAGAAGGTGGCCACCAAAAGTTTGGCTGGAAAAATAATGAGAAAGTGTCGTGTGGACTAGGTGCCGACACCGGTGGTTTCATTAGCGGCTCAGTGCACGGAGGATGTACAATTCAGCTAGGCACGCTACATATGCAACAAGTTCCTCACGAATTGCAAGAAGGCACAAGACCAAAGCAAGATATTTCATTATTCATGGCTACTCTTACCAATTGTGTTTGTCATGTGGGCGTTGCTGGAGGATAGTTAGCTTCCTTTGATTTAGACAGATTTACCAGAAGCAGCGAAGTTTGCTTCACTATGGGCCAAAAAGGACATTGTGCGGGTTCAAGAAACTAATTTTTTTTTTGGTATTAATGGAGATGAGCATTCATATGGCCATTAACTCAAAGGCATGGTTGTCGCCAATCATTTTTGAACATTTATATGGGTACGCAGTGTTCAAAGTGGAATTCCACCGCATGTACATCCAGACGCTGAAGGATCCAGATCAGAAATGGTATGATCTTCCTTACCTGGCTACAGATGATGTCATTGCCAAAGTCCTTAAGCGATGGATAGAAGATTGGAACACACCAGATTTGGTCGTTGGGACTAGCAAGTTCGTCGAGAAGTAGAAGAAGGAAGCGAACAAACTAACGGTGCAGTAGTTGGTAGAAAAGAGGAAGAAGGAGACCGAGGACAAGGCACATGCAGAAGTAGAGCAGGAAGAGCATGACTCTGACAAGAGTCAGAAATCTCCTTCGCCCCAAACGGAGGAGGATGAGCAGTCAGAATAGGGAGGCAGAGTTCTAGAGAGCACTCCTTTTCATGTAAAGCGACATAGGGAATAGGAAATAAAGGGACAATTAAAGAAGACCAAAGCCTCCAAGTCATCGCTCAATCCAGTAACCTTGACAGGGAGTGAATTGGACAATATTAGAGATAACGTAATAGATACAACTGCGTAACTGTTGCAGTAGTTTGAGAAACAACAGAATTAGGCTCTATGTGCCATATAGATGGGTCTACGTGATTTGCACATCTAAACAACTAGACTACGGGAAGGTGCAGGGCAGAGCAAGGTGACATCAACTAGTTTGGTAATGGTGACCACTCAAATTTCAGAGTTGGATCAATTGTTGGATCTCCGGGTAGTCGCGCTACCGAATGGAACTTTGAGCATGCAAGGAGAAGATAATGAGTCTATTGTCAGCGCGTTGAGGAACGTTGGCCTCAAATTGGTCGCGCTCCCCAGTGAATTCCTTCACACATTACAAGCAGGTGTGATTGAAGAGCTTAAGGACCGAGAGCATTATGCGCTGAGAATGATCAGCGAGCATAAAGTGAACAACAAAAATATATTCATTGAGAAGAAAGCCATGCTAGATGCCTGGAAGAAGGTTCAGGATAAGAAAGAGCCCACTGCAGTAGTGGTAGCCGAAGCATGTAGAACTGTTCGAAGTTGCATATCCCAGAAAAAGCACTAGTGGAGGCCGGGATTAGGAAGTTGGCTGCAAGAGTGCGTGATGCAAGGAAAGAGATGGCCAAGGTTCAGTTTCAACTAAACCTTAAAATCACTAAGCTTGAGTTGAAGTCACAGTCTTGAACTCCACCTGAGGTCAGAGAACAGTGCCAAGCAGCTGTAAAAGATGAAGTCACAAGAGTAGATGTCGCAGTAGCATACTGAACTGCTCCCTTTGAGCTGTCTATGGGGGTTTTTATGACTCTACAAGAAGATCCTAACCTGTAGAGGTTGAACACAGAGGCTCGTGAATTGCAGCAGTAATATCATGAAGCAAGAGTGACGGTGTACATCGTTGCTATATCACAACGACTGGCTAAGCTGCATGAGGCAAAGTAGTTGCTTGAACAGGTGGAGGTAGTGCAACGCAAAGAGGTGGTCCTCAAGGCTTGATTGGGGCCTTGTTCGGAAGAGACATATGTTATCTCTTTCGCCATTGAAGAGAAGCTAGCAGGCCTATAGAGGACACAACCAAAGGTCAAAGAAGAGAATGCAGGACCAACGATTGAGGAGGTGGTCGAGCAAATCAAGTAGGCAACCACACAGATTGTAGCTGAGGTAGCAGTAGTGTAAGTCAAGCTGGGAGGTCTCCGCAGCAAGATCTCTGCGTCAACAGAGTGACTCGAGAGCGAGTCAAGATATTTGTGTTTGGGCCCTGTTGGGACAGGGTCCCCTATGTCAATTTTGGGGCAAAAGCCAACATTTTGGGGCAAAAATTCCATGTTTTTGTGATGTAAAGTGTAAATTCTCCGCAAGTTATGGTCGCAGAGTGCATAGATAGTAAGTGTCATAAAGCGATTTTTCCTTGTTTTATGTAAGTTGTGTCGGCTTGTACAGACCTACACATGGTCCGTGGACCATGGGATTTTATAAAAAGGAGAGTCTTAGAGTGTCTAAGGCAGTTCAGTTAAGTTCATAGTTGATGTGATGGGTAATTAAGAAGTGAAGAAGAGAGGCTCTACAACTGTGTGTGTAGAGGCCTAAAGTAGAGTCTGCGGCCGACTGCATGGACCCCTGCAGCTGAGTGCATAGGGTAGTCTTGAGTTTGTAAGAAAATTTGAAGCATCAATAAAGAGATTATTCTACAAATATATGTGTTTTGCCTATTTACTTCTATTATGAATTAATGTGTTTATGTTAGGATGAATATTGGGTTTGTAATTTAATACTGTATTGATGTGTGATTCTACATGGTTCACAATGTTATACGAATGCAAGTAATAATATATGTTTATGCGAAGAATATATTAATGCATGCTAAAGATATCAGACACTTAAGTCGATCTCAGTAATAACATACTGAGAAATGATTACAGAGGCATGTAAGTGGTTGATTCGCCTATTTAGGGTTCATGAAAGATAGTCATAGACCTTCGCGAGGGTCTGGAGGTGGGTAAGAAGAAGTGATATTGATAAGCCTCAAGGGCTTATCGGTTTGCACGAAGACAGGTTTAGGGCATAAATGACATCACAATCATCTCTTGGTGCGGAAACTTGGTTCCAACATCCCCCCATACTGCTTCGAGAGAGACTTCAGTCCGCGCTTCATGGATTGATGCCGAAAGGGCCAGATGTAGGGATTCGTTTGGAAAACTTAACTTTGAACCTGGTTCAAGACCCACTAAGCCAACGGAAGTGTGCAAATAAAAAATATTCCCTCCATATATTAACAACCTTTATATATGCACATAGATATGGAAGCATGCATATACAAAAGACGACTTTCGTATATGCACATAGATATGGAATTCATCTTCCATATATGCACACTTCCATATCTATGTGCATATATAATAGTTGAGCATATACAAAATATGACTTCTATAAATGTGCATATTTTTTATATGCACACACACACACACACATATGGAAGAGTGCATACACGGAAGATGAGTTTCATATATGCACACTTTCTATGTTATAGAAGATGTGCATATACATAAGCTATATATTGAAGCTACGCATATATGGAAACTATCTTCTGTATATGCATGATTCCATATATATATGTCTATGTATGTGTGTATGTGTGCATATAGAAAATTTGCACATATATCGAAGATGGCTCCTTTATATGTGTGACTTTTGTATATGTACATATGTATGGAAGTGTGTATATACAGAAGATGACCTCTATATATGCATAACCTTTATATATGCACATAGATATTGAAGTATGTATATACAAAATATGGCTTTCGTATATGTGCATATTATATATATGCACATATATATGGAAGTCATATTTTGTATATGCACGCTTCCACATCTATGTGGATATACATAATTTGTGAATATATCGAAGCCATATTTCGTATATATATGTTTCCATATATATATATGTCTATATACAAAATTCGTGCATATAGAAAAGTCATTTTCTACATATACAATATATACAGAAATCAAATATATATAGAATATGAATTCTATATATGTGCAACTTTTATATATTTAGATATATATAAAATCGTTCATTTATGGAAGATGAACTCCATATATGCACAACTTCTATATATACACATAGATATGGAAGCCATCTTTTGTATATGCACACTTCCATATCTATGTTATAGAAAATGCACATATACAGAAGTCATACTAAAGTTGTGCATATACAGAAGCTATCTTCCATATATGCATGCTTCCATATATATATATTTTTTGTTGAAGCAAGAGTCATACCTTCTATTTCATTAAATCTAAAAACAACTTACATAAAATACAACAGTCCCCAAGGAACTGTGGGCCCCGAGCTAAAGGCTTAAACACTGAGCCTCGGTCCCTCAAACAATCAAACAAGTAAAATTTAGAGTCGGACCCAATGAGGAATTAGGGACCCAACTAAAAGGATTTCGGTTCCGAGTGGGGGATAACCCTCGAGCATGAAGAGCACGCGAAAGCCATCGATTTCCACCAAGACGCGAAACCTGCCTGGAAGATATTCTTCCCTAGATCAGCACCATTTTCCTTGACCATCAATCCTCCACGCTAGATCCAATGGTGGAGGATAATATTGCTATACCTAGTAGCCCGGCGATTAACCACGCAATAGCCAACCTAGGCCCACCAACCCGCTCGCTTGTTCCTGACCGTAGATCCTCCACGCCAGATCCAACGACGAAGGATAATATCGCTATAACTAGTAGCCCGGTGATTAACCACGCGATAGACATCCTAGACCCACCAACATTCTCGCTTGTTCCTGACCGTAGATCTGTCCTGTAAGATTCGACGGCCGAGGAGCATATCACACGAGCCTAACATACCAAACATTACCGCGTGATGAGGGCAGTATTCCTTCCCCGTACTATGCCACGTGGAGCAAGGTGAATGGAATCGCTCCCAACTCCGCAAAACTTCTTCCTGCATGAAGGGCATGCAATGGACATTAAACCACCTCGCGAGTGGTATTCTAGCTATAGAAAAATCACAGGGGTTTAAGGCTACCAGAAAAGCTGGAATTCTGGCCCCACTCATCATCCCATCTTCGTGGGCTCATGAACCAGTGCACGATGAAAATCCATCTATTCGGCCGACCATCCACAGATCTGAGCCTGCCCAGCAACTTCCAACTAAAACTTTTGTGTTCATATTGTTGACGGTTGAGGACACCGACAGTAACCTGCATCACCAGAATGTTCTTACTTCAGAAAAAACTCTTCATAAAGAATCCACATCGGATAGACCCCGCCTCTATGTTTTTGTTTTGGGACACCATTATGTCCTCATCGACCTGGTTGTGACATTGCACCTTTAATCTATTCAGAGGCATCTCAGGCCAACTCAGCGCAACCTAACTTTTGGTACAGAGCACTCCTTGATTGGCCAAGATGTCCGCCAATTTATTTGTTGTCCTTTGTAAATGGTTAAAACTCATGGTGCATAAGCCTCGGAGATGAAGCTGAATCCTTTGAAAAACCTGGAGCAGCCTCCACTATTTTGAGACTTTTTCCAGCTACGTGCCACAATTGATTCTTTTGACCAATTATATGATTAACTCTAAATCAGCTTCGACAATAACATTATGGAGATTATCCTGCTTCAGGAATTCTAAACATTGTTCAAGAGCCATTAATTCCATCATATTGTTAGTGGCTCTTCCCAAATGGCAATTGAAAATGAAAAGGATACTGTCGTTTTCATCCTTTAACACCCCTCGAAAGCCAGTAATACCCGAGTTAACTTTGGAAGCCACATCAATGTTGTATTTCAAAAAACCCTAAGGGGGAGGATGCCAATAATCCTGCTTAGTATCAAGTTTCAAACCCTTCCTGACCAAGCCCTGTGGTATAAGCCCCTGCATACCCAACTTAAGAAGAATCTACGTTTCAGCTTCAGATGGTGGATTCTTAGGGTAAGTTCGCACTATGGTACTTACCATCTCCTTAAGTTGTCTTAATATTTGCTCAAAAAGGTGATGGGAGGAACATTTTACATTCTTAAATATTCTGTTATTTCTTTCTCTCCAGAGAGTCCATATTATGAAGCTTGGTGTTAAAGCCTAGGCAGAGCCTAGAAGTTCAAAATCAGAGAAGTTATGTCTCCAATTGTTTAGGGTATTGATGATGCTTCCTTTCTCCCTGTCTTTCTGCTGGAAGATAGTGGCAAAAGTATCCCACAACCAAGAGGTGAAAATGCAGTTATTGAGAAGGTGCTCCATTATTTCCTCTTGGGCTTCATAGAGCTAGCATCTGGAATGGCCCAGAACACTCCTCTTTCGAATGTTATCCCAAGTTAGAATTTTTGTATGATGAACCAACCACATGAAGAGTTTAATCTTCATCCATCCTTGATATCTCCATATGTTCTACCAAACCTTGTCCGGTTCATTGGAATCCAACTCAAGGAGAATGTGTTTTGCTTCCTTATGATTGAAGGTACCAGCATTATTGTTGCCCCATCTAAGTTTATCACGCCCCCCTATCACTAATATTTTCCTTTGTTCTAGCATTGTAAGGAGTGCCTCTGCTTTGGCTTTGAGTGGGTTGTCTTCCCTGTTATCCAAATTCTTCCAGGTTCTCCATTTTCCTTCACTATTGGTTTGATCTCAAAAATATTTTACCTTAAAAAACCTTTGGGTATCCATTTATTTCTTGAGGTCCAGTAGGTCCTCTCTTAATAATGTAAGTTCTTATTTCCATTTATCCTCCCAAAACAAAGCAAGATCACCATTTCTGATCTCCCGGAAGCTGTTTTTTGTACTAATCCTCTATTCCCCCAGGCCTTATTCCAGATGTGTGAGCCCTTTATGGTGCCAGACATCCTTATGAGATCATTATCTTGCCAAGTGCTGGCATATTTTTCTTTCCAAATGCTAGCCCACTGCGCCTTAGGGTCTTTTACCTAGCACCACCATAATTTCGCCCCTAAAACTTGACTTAGTGCTTCCAGATCATCCAGTCCAAGACCCCCATGATTTTTAGGTTTGCAAATCTTCTCCCAGGCTACCAAGGCCCATTTCTTTCTTTCCTCCCCCTTCCCCAAAGAAAGTCTCTTTGAATGGTTCTAAAATGTTGCAAAACTCCTTTCTGAGCTGGAAGGGCTAATAGCATGAAAACGAGAATTGATTGGAGAACAACTTTTTTGAGCACCAACTGACCAGCCAAGTTTAAATATCTAAAGGTCCATTTCCTGATTCTATCCTGCATCTTATTAATCACCGGCTCTCAAATGCCCTTGTGCAAAGGTTTATCAGTAAGAGGAACTCCCAAATATTTGGAGGGAAGAACATCCCTTTGAAAGCCAAAAATCCTAGAGATATTTTTCTGAATAGCAATATTGGTATTAAAGAAAAAAATCTTAGATTTGGAGAGATTAACTTCCATACCTGTAGCCATGGAAAAGTCAGATAGGAGATGTTTATATGCTAGAGCTTCTTTGACTGTGGGGATTCCCTGCAACATAGTATCACCAACAAATTGTTGATGTGTCAAAGCTTGACCATTCTCTAAAAGTTGGAGGCCTTTGATATCACCAACTTCTTTCACATGCTTGATAGACCGACCCAGTCCTTCCAGCATGAGGATGAAGGGAAAGGAAGAGAGCGGATCACCCTGCCTGAGGCCTCTGGAAGGAGTAAAATTCCTGGAAGGAGAACCATTAACCAGAATTGAAAAGCTGGAAGAAGTTACTAGGGCCATTACCCATCTTACCCAGTTATGATCAAACCCAAAAGCAATAAGGACCCTCCTTATATAGATCCAATTCAACTTATCATAAGCTTTGGCTAGGTCCAATTGCATAATCATACCAGCCTTCCTATTGCTTGTCAAAGAGTGCACCACATCATGCGCTTGAATGATGTTATTAAGAATTTGTTTGCCCTCCACATAACCAGATTGCTCTGTAGAAACTAGAGTAGGAAGAAGTTGTTTGAGTCTGTTAGCAACAACCTTGGATATAATCTTATATACCACATTGCACAAGGCTCTGGTCTAAACCTGTCTAGAGTCTAAGCATTTTCTTGTTTGGGGATCAAGGAGATGAAGGAAGTGTTGAGCACCTTCAAAATAGTTCTATTCAACTTGGAATCTTCCACTACATTCAGAATGTCCTGTTTAACAATATTCTAGCAAGCTTCAAAGAAATCCACATTGAAACCATCAGGGCCTGGCGCTTTACCATTCTCCATTTCTTTGATAACCTCACTAACCTCCTCTTCTGTCACTAGCCTATTGAGATTGAAATTATCCTCTCTAGTAACCAGTCTAGGAATATGTCCTGTTAAATCCCTGATAAAATGCTCTCTATCGGAAAAGGTTTCCTGTGCTATTCCATGAAAGTGTTGAACTAAAACATCTTCTATATCCTCATGGGAAATATGAAGATGAGTGCCCTCATCCTTGATCGAAGAGATCTTGTTATGAGATCTGTTTGCTATGGTAGATCTGTGGAAAAATCTAGTGTTACGCTCCCCTTCTTTCAGCCATTGAACTCTGGATTTTTGTCTCCAAAATGTTTCCTCTTGTTTACATAAATTCTCCCAGTCTTGATGGTGTTTGTTGACTAGGTCATTTCTATCTTTATCAAAGACATTCGTGATAAGGGTTTGATTGAGTTCCCTCATTTTATCTTCAACAACTTTTTTCGCTACAAAAATATTGCCAAATTCATTCTTGTTCCAATCTTTAAGTCTGAGCTTGATGTGCTTTAGTCTTTTGTGTAACTGGAACATTCTTGTACCCTAAATATGCAGATCTTCTGTCCACCATTTTGTAATGTTGTTGATGAAGTCTGGGTGGGTGAGCCAGATATTCTCAAATCTGAACGGTCTGTTCTTGGGGGTACCAATGCCCTGAACCTCAAGTTGAATAGGCCAGTGGTCCGAGCCTCCAAAGGGGAGAATTCTCGCTATCATTTCCTTGTTGGTAAGCATAAGGTCCTTTGAGATTATGAATCTATCTAACTTTGAGGCTACTTGTGACTCTCCTCTTTTATTGTTCCAAGTAAAGAGACCATTACTCATGTCAGTATCAACAAGCTTCATATTGTCTATAAAAGTTTGAAATGCTGAAGAGTCTTTGCTTAAAGTTCTAGTTCCCCCTTTTTTCTCTGAAAGTGATTTGATCATGTTGAAGTCCCCACACAAGATCCATGGTACATCTACATGTCTGTCTCTAAGCTCCATAAGAGAATCTAGAAACCTGAGTTTATCATCCATTCTTTGAGGGCCATAAACATTCGTGACCAGATAGGTCTCCCTATCTCCCACCGGTTGTATAACCACTGATAAATAATTTCTAGATGCCTCAGCATCTATTATGCCAATCTTTTGGGGGTTCCAAAGAGTAAGTATGCCCCATGCTGTATTATCTGCTTTGACTTCTAGAAACTAAAATCCATTGAGCCATTTGTTATGAATTTCTCTTTTTTTTTAATGGAACATTTAGCTTCTTGGATAAAGATCATATCCACAGCTTGTTATTTCATTCTATTGCTAAGAATTCTTTGCTTTGTTTTACTACCTAGACCTCTGATATTCTAATATGTAAACTTCATTATTAAAGATTTGTAAAGGAGTAGCTGGTTAGATCTTTCATCTTACCTGAATCTATGATTATCTTTCCACATTCCATCAATAACTCATTCTGCATTTTCCTGCCTCTTTTCTTCCTTGGGTTTTTGGGTGCTAATCCAGGTGTGATTTTCATATTTTTTACACCTTCATTGCCCTGCCTTTCGTTTTTCTTTGTCTGTCCAGCCCTTCATCTTGAGTTTTCCATAGGAATAGTTGTTGTACTCTATTGAAATATTCTTGCGGTAATGAGTCTACCCCAGTCATGGTCCCCTGTTTCAAGAACCCTTCCAGGTCTAGGTGTTTCTTGTCAAGAATCTCCTGCAGTTCATGATCCTCCATTTCCATCTCACTCTGGGTCATTTCTAGGTCCATATCCAGTTCGGCTTCGCTCAGCATGGTCTCTTTCTGTTTGTAACAATCCTGTGTTTGTGCTCTGTCTTCTCCTTTCTCCTTCTCCATTGGGCTCCCTCCAATAACCTGATCTACTTCTGTTATCTCTTCTTCTTCTTCAAGTACTTGGAATTTGTTTAGGTTAGCCTGTTTCCCTTCTATTTGATGTTGCTTTGGCCCCCTCTTGCCCCCTTTTCCTCTATGTACCACTTTGTGAAAGCCTTCAGTATCTTTCATTATGTTTGCTTTACTTCTGTTCTCTATTTTACTGAGAGGGCAGTCTCTGAATAGGTGCCCATGCTCATGGCACCTTTGACATCTGAAAGGAATATGTTCATAGTTTACTGTTTGCACCCCTTCTTCATCAAAAACTTCCAAGATGACCTAATCCGGTAGAGCTCGAGACAGATCCATCTCCACACATATTCGTGCGAAGCAAGTGTACTTTCCCCTTTTGCTGGTCTCAATAGCTTTGACAAAGCGGCCTAATTTGCTTCTTGTGGCTGATAACAATTCCGTTTTCCAATAATCAAGAGGTAGAGAGTAGAGTCTTACCCAGACCAGGACCGAAGTGAAGGTTTCTTGCTCAGGGACAAAATTCATCATCCACGGTCGCATGTAGAGGCCAACTACTGCATAGAAGTATGGCCCTCCTTCAAACACCCTGTCTTTATTCTCAATATTTGTGAAGACCACAATGAAGAAACCCTCTGACCCAAGATGTAGTTCAATGCTTCCTTTTGGTTTCCAGTTGTATTTAATCCATGTTTGTAAAGCCTTTTCAGTGGGCCATAATCTCATGAATTTACAAATGATAGCATATGTCCTCATGTGATCCCTATGCGCTTGCATAGCAGGATCATTTAAAACTACTCTGGGTGTTACCTCAGCTTTGGGTTTACATGGCCCCTTTTTTGCTTTGTTTTTCACTGCCTGTTCCTTGTCTTCTTCCTCATTTTCTTTATTGCTCTTATTCTCCCTTGACTTGTTTAAATCTTGCTCCTCTTCCGTATTCCTTATCCCTTCACCTGAAGGACCTCTGATGCTCTCTATTGGTTTCTTTCCTCAGCTAGCCACTGCCTACCTGTAGGAGGGAGTGGAGCTCCCTCCTTTGCGTGCATCCATGGAGTTCTACACCTGCGAACACCTGAAAACCCTAGCACTTTGAGGAAGCTCTCATCGTGCTTCCGTATATATATATATATATATATATATATATATATATATATATATATATATATATATATATATATATATATATATATATATATATATATATATATATATATATATATATATATATATATATATATATATATATATATATATATACGGAAATTGCATGCTATCTTCCGTATATACACACTTCCAGATCTATGTTATAGAAGATGCACATATACAGAAGTCGTATCAAAGTTGCACATATACAAAAATTATCTTCCATATATGCATGCTTCCACGCACACACACACACACACACACTTATATTTGAAAGTGTGCATATACGAAATATAGCTTCCATATATGCGCAACTTTAGTACGACTTATGTATATGTTCATCTTTTATAACATAGATCATGAAGTGTGCATATACAGATGATGGCTCCAATATCTTTGTGCATATATAGGAGTTGTGAATATATGTAGGTCATCTTCTATAAACATGATTTCATATATATCTAAATATACAAAATTTTCACATATATAGAAGTCATCTTCTATATATATTTGATTTTTGTATACTTCTCTATTTGGTCTTCATATCCATAGGAAACCTCCATCCACCATCTCAGAGGATGCTTTATAGCTTTCCAATATAGGAAAGCAATGCATTTAGGTCAATATTTACAATCTTAGAAAATTACTTCCCTTGAAGCTTTGTCCATACATAATTATATAAGTTAATTTCAAGGATGGATTAGTTAAATCTCCAAGAATACCAAATTTCATTTTCCTTGTAAAGTAAAATATTTTCTGTAGCACAACTAACAATTTGTTCTTGTTAGACTTGCATTGAAATAGACCACCATTCATAACAAGGATAACACCTATCAGGATTGTTTAAGGTTTAGAGATCCAAACTAAAAATATTTTGTATTCATATACTTTGGGTACTATTATGAGATGACAGCCATTTTAAAATCATTTTAGTGACTGATATGAGCCCCTCTAGGTTTCGATGGATGACAGGAATGATAGGTGCTTTGTAGTTTTCTAATAATAAAGTGTTTAGATATACTAACATCTTTCAAGAGATAGATGATCTAGATTCAATTGTAATAGATTGATTACATCCTTCCAATGTTATCATAATTTGATTATGAAAAGACCCTTGGCAGACATCTTGGCTCAAGGTGTAGGTCCATTAAGAATCACAAATTTTGGAATACCACTTTCTATATGCGCATCACAAGATTTTACATGGCTTTAAATGTTAAAATGATTCCTTAATATAGGGAGATTCTCCATTTTTCAAGAAACATTGCTATTCATGAACATCTTAGATGCTTAAGTAGGCTGTGTTTCTTTCTCATTTTGTCCATCTAGAATATCCTTTTTTAATTATGATTTATACATGTAATAATATTTACAATATTTTTTGTATTTTTTAAATTTTCTTTTTTTTGCTAGAATCAATTGGTGTTGAAATAATAATCCTAACATTATGAAGTTTTTTAACAAAACACTCCATCATTATTTATGTAAGTTTCTATGAATCATAATTTTTTTTAAATTTTATGAAGAAATATTAACTTAATATATGTTAATACATCCATAAAATAAAATAATACATAATTATTAATATAATAATGTAAAATCATACATGAATGAGATTCTAATCCAAGGAAAATCTTATTCACAAAAAATTAATAATTTTACTAATTAGATAGATTTTGGAGTAGGTTTTCCAAAATTTCAGTTTAATTATCCATAATTATTAGGTGGATGGTTCAAATTTAACCTACATGGAATATTCTAGAATATTCTTAGTAGTATACACAAATCAATGGTTGAGACTTATCTCCACAATATTTATGCTCTTTTTACCCTTTTAATTAAATTGATTAATTTAAAAAAAGGTGTTATGAACAAGTGTTGTATCAAATGAGTTCCTATTTTTTTGGGCAAGTGGTATTCATAAGACATGGTATTGATTCATGATATGGTAAGAAATTCTATTACATATTAATAATCTCAAAGATAAAGTGGGGGTAAATCCTCCATGATTAAGAATAAATCTCCATGATTAAGAATATTGGTCCATGTTTTCAAATATGTGTGTGTGTGTGTGTGTGTTTAACTTATAAATTATTTATTTTTTAATTAATAATAATAGTAATGTAAAATGAAGTTACAATTTAGTTATTTTTATGATTTATCATGAAGTGAGTGTTTTGATGTTTCTTTTGGATTGATTTCTATGAACTTTTACCAACCATTTAATTTATATGAGTGCTAGTACATTAGTTAGCTTGACATTACGTAAAGTTCTTGGTTTGTAATATAGTTTTAATTAAAAATTTATTGATTTTTTTATTCGAAAATAATGTTTTTGTTCTAATAAAGTAATTAGTCTGTGAGAAAAAAATTAATCTCTTCCCATTTCAATCTATGCATCTAATTTCAATTTGCAAATACTTTACAATCAACGATATATAGATCATGAAGGTATGCATTTATATTAAAACAAATACACACGTTCATCACCGAAGAGGAGAAAATATATACATTTATACATCTTTCACATTTATATCTGAGTTTTCTAATAGATCCATGAAAATTTGCATGATCCATCACTTTATAACCCTTTAAATGTTTTTCTTTTGTGGACTGACATAGTCAACAACTAGGGTAGGCTTGTACTTGGGTGACACGGGGTCAATTCAAATACTACCAATATCACTTCTAGGGACATAACCCCTCACATGGCACACATGGCTAGTGAAGAGTTTGAACTAGTAATGTCACATGGAGTTCCTTAATAGTTCACCCTATCACCAAATCATCTACACCCGATGGGAATTTCATAATTGAAGGAGATGTGGATGAGATTTGATCAACCTATGTGTGCACGTGTCATAAGGATATTTAATATAATTCACCACTACTTTATGGTGCCCCATGGATTCGAGCTAGGTACTCATGGGAATTGAACCTCGCACAACAGTAAGAAAAAATCCTCACCTTCCAACATTGAATCCAACCTCTTTTTGCAATAGCCCTTCAAATACTAAATTATAAACAACATCTTAAATAACTAATCCCATTTTTTAAATATTAAACTTTCAAGTTTTTACACATTCAATATTTTACAAGTAAATGGTGAAGGAGATCTATTTAAATTGTATATTAAATTTTTGAAATTTATATAATAAATATTTGATTTTAATTATAATATAATATATATATATATAACCTTTATCTCTATCGTAATATAATTTCAAAATGTCCTTTTAAAATTCCTTTAATTAGAAAAAAAACAATACAGTAATCCTTCAACTACATAAATATTCTCTTTAATCCTTACTAATTAATGTACAAAAGGAGAGGTATTATTATTATTGTTGTTGTTGTTGTTGTTGTTGTTGTTGTTGTTGTTATTGTTATTGTTATTGTTATTGTTATTGTTATTGTTATTGTTATTGTTATTGTTATTGTTATTGTTATTGTTATTGTTATTGTTATTATTATTATTATTATTATTATTATTATTATTATTATTATTATAGGATGAGTTTAGGCCTTTGTGGATGAGGTCATGGAACTTGTGGAATTAGACCATTTAAGAGATGCACTCGCAAGCCTTCCTAGTGTGACTGGATTTTCAATAGAACAAAGGAAAAGGCTAAGAATAGTTGTTAACCTTGTTGCAAATTCTTCTATAATTTTCATGGATGAGCCTAATTCTAGTTTGGATGCTAGAGTAGTTACAATTGTTATATGGATTGTCTGTAGTATTGTAGACACTGAAAGGATAGTTGTATGTACCATTCACCAACCCAATATTGACATATTTGAAGCTTTTGATGAGATAAAGAAATGTATAGATTATATGATAACTTATATTATTTATTTCAGAGTGGTGATTACTGGCCTACTATAATGGGTTAAATTATTGTTGATTAAAAGAGGATAGCAAGTCATTTACTTCAGGCCACTGTGTCTAAATTCTCACAAGATTGTTGAATACTTCGAGGTAACTACTTTGCAGAGTCATGTACCTAGAAAAGGAATGCTTTTGAACAAAGTACTATCAACTTAGTGTCAATATGTGAGTTAATTTTCTTACTGTCACCATGTGAACTGCTGGCTATTCCAGGAGTACCAAAGATCAAAGAAAATACAACCCAACTACATGGATGTTGGAAGTTAGTTCTATTTTTGTTGAACATAATTTGGGGGTAGACTTTTCAGAGCATAAAAAAAAAATCTCCGCAAGTAAGCATTAAAGTTGCCAATTTTTTGGCACTAGAATCCTTCTTCTTAAAATAGCTAGCATTATAACAAGTCTACAAGGTACAAATATATCCACTTCAAATTCACATTCTAACATCTCATTCTTTTTCTTGGACATGAAGGTGAAATAGAACGCTGGTTAAAGAGCTCAATTCTCCATCTCTAAGAGAAAAATATCTATACTTTGCTACCGAGTACTCATAATAATTCTTTGAACAGTTCATGTCATGTGTGTAGAAGCAAAGGTGGACTTACTAGAAAAGTCCCAATTATAATGCTATTAGGTGATTTTCTCTTTGTAACGATCTTTTGGAAAGTCGACACAAAGTTGTATGTCCTTAAATTTAACTTTGTATGGCATATTAGTACCCAAAACATTTTGTTTGAATAGAAAAATCAATAAAATGTGTGATGTCATTTTGTATGATATAGAATATTCTTAGAAACTAATGACTAGACTACTATATATCAGGGACAACAAAAATGATCTCTTTATCCTCGTTGGGGCTTTGTATGGAGTAGTTATATTCTTAGCAGTCAACAACAATTCAAATGTGCAACCTGCAGTTTCAATAGAGAGAATTGTGTTCTACAGAGAAAGGGTTGTAGGAATGTAATATAATTTCCCTATGCTCTAGCTTAGGTTAGTCCTCTATCATTGTTTCAGTTTATTCTAGACCTCCAAAGCTTCCATGTGCCAAAGTTTGGGCAAGCATAGTATGGGCCTATATAATTTCTCATCCAAAAGTAAACTTTGGAGTTCAAATCCTTGGGTCAATATGCCCATATCTTGTCACTAGCTCGTATTAGTATTATCCGATGCTAAGGGCACCTTTGGGCTTTTTGGATGGGATTTTTCCTGATTTGGGAAGGTCTTGAAAGGTGCTACCTGAATTCCACTATCTTAACACCATTAAGCTAGAATATGGAAACTATACAATTCTCTTTCTATTTATATGTTTTTTTGTCAGTTGTTCCAATATTATAATCAGATAGGGTTCTTGTTTACATATGTAATATTCGATGAATATTTTAACAGGCGATTGAGCTTCCTTACATATTATTGAGACAATGGTGATTTGTGAATTTAACTTTCCTGATTAGTCTGATAGAAACCCTACCATACTTTTCTCTAATAGGCAATATAACAAAATTGTTGGATGAACTTACCAAAGAAATTTGATATTCTCCCAAAGAGGATTTTTTTTATTGTTGACCAACAACAACAAAATATGTCAATAGCCAATTATGAGTTTCATATTGATCTCCATTGATCATAGATGACAAGTCATTTCTCCAACGTTTCCTTATTGCTTGTGCACTATATTTTAGAAGCATCTCTTGACATTGGCTTTTCCCTAGATCAGTGGTATCCTTAACCATTACTAAACCATTTTACGAAACCATTTTGACTTGCAAATAAAGCTATAGAATAGTAAATCACTATGATTTCTATTCCCTAGATCGGTGCTACCCTCGCATTATCAGGAGCTAATGAATGCATTCGCACTCCATTATATGCTACATTTCTAAGCCTTTCTTGCATTATGAGTACGTAATGTTATCACCATCGCTGATTAAATCACATTTCACTATATCTTTTCATCGAATAAGTTGTGTACTAAGTTCTAATGCAGAAACCCCAATTAGGAACTTCTCGTAGCCATGTGTGGCTTTCAAGTCAATGCTTTATTGTTGCAATGTCATTTAAAGCCTTGCTATAATACCCAATCTTAACCAATAATCAACGAAATTCACAACACCAAATCTCGTCCACAATTTTTTTCAAATAGTTGGTCGGTACCCTCCATTCTCCCACTATTAGTCAAATTTGATCAATGAATTAAACTAATAAATGTGAGCATTTAAACAATCTAGGTGACCACCCATAAATTGTTTGCTTGGGTATCAATTTAAGATCCTTCTTGACCATGGACGATTTTAGGTGAAAATAAACCATCCAATAATGCATGCATCTCCACTACACATTGGATGTCATGTTATTCCTCTATATTGGTAACAATATACAATAATAAGTGCAATTAGGAGAAGATACCCATGTCATTGTTTGCTAGTATATGATATACATGTTTGGAAGAGTGAGGGGATAACTTGTAATATAAATCCATCGATTAAAGCATAAGGTGAACCATTATCATATTATAATAATCATGGCAATATCATGATCTTAATTAATTTTTTGGAATGAGTAAGTTACTTATTGAGTACTTTATGTACCTATTCCTGACTTTATTAAGCTTACTTTTCGCTTAAAGGTAGCACCTATTTTATATGGATACATTCATTAGGTGAGAAATTAATCATTAGGGGCAACTATCCCATAGGGAATATCCCATTATCTAGTAGTTGTTTGGATTAACCATGTTCGTATTTTAACTAAGAAAAACATCATACGAATCTATTAGTTTTAAATTGTTATAATTTTGTTTAATGTAGTATATAACTATAACATAATTTTATAATTAATATAAAATAAAGTTATACAACTATAATGATTATAAATAAAAAAAAAAAAAGGTTATATGATAAGGTTAAAATATGTGTAATGTTATATATGTTTTAAGTGAGGAAAATAGGAAAATGAAGAATTAAAAGCTAAAAAGTAAACATTATGTTAGTTTATTGTAATAAAATAGAAAAATAAGCCCACCTTGACCATTTATAAATGAGAAGTTTTTGTCTTATTTAAATTGCAAAATTCTAAAATAAAAATAAATTTAATTTCTATACCTAATCTAATCACTTCCATAAATTATATACATAATAATAATAATAACATCTACTTATCATCCTTAAAACTTATAATCATATGATAATGAGTATAACCTTGATATTTCTATTAAACTAGGTTTTTTATAAAGTCGTTGGTAATGAATATGATGGTATCATTGACACTTTTCATCACAATTTCTAATGAACATAAAATTATATTATTTAATTCGCTTAAAATAATAAAAAAATTCACTTGCTCTTAATTTAAACTTTATACTTAACAAACACAAATATTTTCCACCCCACATTAATGTCAACGTGCAATAAAGTAAATTCAATTTTTCAAGTTGTTTATGGATAATTAATATTAGAGAATCGCAACAAACACTTTCAGTGACACCTACAATCTTCACTCTTCGGTTCTCTCTGCTGCAGTTGGCCATAACAACGAGCAAGATGTTGTTCCAACGGCCTTTGATCTGTCATTTATCAACAGCCAGCGGAATCAGTGAGCCTCTATTCTCATACCATCCTCGTTTAAATTCTTTGATTCTATCAAAATTCTCAATTTCTCATCCTCCGTTCATAGTCAGATCTTCTGATATCCATAACTTCGTTTCAAATACCAAATCCCTGCAATCCTGGAGACCTTATATCGCTCCATACAGAACGATATACTCCACAAAACTGCCCTTCGAAAGGGCACCCCAACACCGAAATCTCATCATCCAAACAAATTCAGACAACGCCTCGGAGGACGACTCAGACGAGAAACCCAAGGGCCCCGTGGCCCCCGAAAAACCCAAACCCTTGTTCGACCCCTTCAACAAGAAGGCTTTGATTCAGGAGCCCGACTACCCCACAGACCTGCAGGAGGTCTTCCACAAGATGAGAGAGGACGGCCTCGTTCAGCAGGCCGTCAAGATGTTCGACGCCCTCTCCAAGGACGGGCTAACCCACGAGGCCATGAAGCTCTTTGGACAGATGAAGGCCAAGTCCTGGATGCCAGATGTCGTTGCAGAGACTGTGGTCGTGGAAGCCTATGCCAAGGCCGGCAAGCCCAAGGACTCCCCCAAGGTCTTCATGAGAATCCAGTCCTCGGGGTGCTTGCCCAATTCATATAGCTACTCTGTTCTCATTCAGTGGCTGTGCCAGGGTGGAATTAGCACAGCCATATTTATCAAGGTAAATATGGTTGATATACTACAGATAGGGGTATATCAAGTATATATCAACCATATTTTTCAATATAGTTAATATATTCCTATAGGTTTATATCAACCACATTAATAATTATTATGGGTATTTATAATTATTAATAATTATATAAACAATTATATAAGATTATTAATAACTATATAAATATTAACAACCACATTATTTATATATATTACGATATAAATATTATATTAAAATATTATATTAAAATTATAATAATTATATAAATTCCTAATATATATTATTTAATAATAAAAATAGCTGATAATAATATTAAATTATTTAAATATTATTTAAATGATCTGATAATATAAAATTATAAAAAAAATAATAACAATTATAATAATAATAATAATAATAATAATAATAATATAGATTATAATATTATAATAATATTATATTATTATAATGATAGACAAATATAATTATGATTATAATAATAATATAATCAATAATATTATAATATATTATTATAATAAGAACAATAAAAACAAAATATTTATTATTTATGATAATTAATAACTATACAAATAATATCAACTATATTCTTATATTATTATAGATTTATCGTTATTATATTAATATTATTATAATAATATAAACTAATAATAATAATAATAATAATAATAATAATAATATTATTATTATTATTATTATTATTATTAGGCTTTAGTATTTTTAATATTTATCTTAGAGTTTGTATAGATAGCGTTTATTATCAATATTTAGGGTTATTAATAACTATACGAATAACTATATAATTATTAATAAGTATATAAATATTAACTTAATTAATAATAAGTATAGCTCATAATAATATTAGATTATCATTATATTATTTAAATAATCTAATAATATAAAATTATAAAAAAATAATAACAATTATGTTGTATTATTATTATTATTATAATAATAATAAAAATAATAATGTCCGCAAGGATAGTTGAAGTGACAATGGGTGTGGAAATGAAGTCTCACCGAACCAAAGATCTTGGGTTGGAATCTTGGGTTCGATTATTGTGCTACACTCCCCGGAAATGGGGTGAATAATGGACATGTAAAAACTCGAAAATGAGGGAGTTCTACAGAAGCTTACAAAAAAATAATAATAATATTATATTATTATAATAATATTATTATCAATATTATGAGGAGTTTATATTATTATTATAATACTATATAATATTTATATAATAATATATAGAAATAATCTGGTTGTTTATATATATATATATATATATATATATATATATATATATATATATATATATCTTAATGATATTTGATTATAATATTATAATAATATTATATTATTATTATAATATACAAATATAATTATTATAATAATAATATAATCAATATTATTATAATATATTATTAATATAAGAACAATAAAGTCCAATTATTTATTATTTATGATAATTAATAACTATACAAATAATAGCAACTATATTCTTATATTCTTATATATTTATGATTATTATATTAATATTATTATAATAATTATTGTTATTATTATTCTTACGTTTTAGTATTTTTAATATTTATCTTAGGGTTTGTATACATAAGGTTAATTATTATCAATATTTAGGATTATTAATAACTATATAAATATTATCAAACAAATTTAGGATTATTAATAGCTATATAAATAACTATATAGGATTATTAATAAGTATATAAATATTAACAAATATATATGAATTAATAATAAGAATAGCTCATAATAATATTAGATTATTTTTACATTATTTAAATAACCTAAAAATATAAAATTATAAAAAAAATAATCACAATAATAATAATAATAATGAGTGACATAATAACAATTTAAGAGAGAACGCTCTGCAACTTGAGAAAAACTTGAAGTTCGCGTGAGTTTTGGTTTTAGGGTTTCATGGCGGGTCATGCAGGAGGGAGCATTGCTCCCTCCTACAGTCAAGCTGTCAAGGAGGGAGGCAGGGAGGCAGGAGGGAAATAGTTCAAAATATTGATGCGAAAGACTACAAAAACAAGAGGAAAGGAAACTGTGGGACGCAATGAGATCTCGAATCAGGAAGAAGAGCAACAAGACTCAAGTCTACAAAGGGAGAAGGGAAGTAGTAGCAAGAAAAGGCCTCAAATGAAAACTATGGGAGCATGCAAGCCCAAATCGAACATCATCCCCAGCGTCATATTATGTGATCTTGCGATTCAATCGCATAGCAACCATATGAGAGAATATGCGATCATCTGCAAGTTTATGGGAATATGGCCAACGGAGAGAGCTTTACACATCTGGATCAGGAGCCACTAGAACCCCAAAGGAGAGATAAATGTGCATCTGGGTTCAAAGGGCTTCTTCACGGTAGTGTTTGCGAGCCTAGAGGACAAAGATAGAGTGTTTGAAGGGGGGTCGTACTTCTATACTACAACAGGACTTTACATGCGGCCATGGATGATGAACTTTGTCCCGGAATGAGAAACATTCACATCTGTACCGGTTTGGATCAGACTATACTCACTACCTCTGGACTACTAGCAACCAGAGTCACTGGAAACCATAGGCAACAAGCTGGGGCATTTTGTAAAAATATCATAAGTAACTCTCAAAGGTAAATATACCACCTTCGCTAGAATATGTGTGGAAATGGATCTATCTGGATCCCTCCCAGATGCAATAATCCTAGAGGTATATGATGAGGAATGGATGCAAATGGTAGACTATGAGCACATACCTTTCAGATGCCGGAAATGTCATGAACATGGTCATATATTTAGAGATTGCTCCACAAACTATATGGTAAATAGTGGAAAGACCCCTGTTGACAAAGATCATGAGGGTTTTACCAAGGTTGGAGGCAAAGGGAAAGGGGGAAAAGATATCATAAGAAGACAAGCGAAGACAAACAGAGAAGACACAATAGCTTCAAAATCCTCGAGGAAGTGGAGAAGGGCATGGAAACAGACCTAGTCAAGCATAACATCCCTAAGGAGCAGGATATGGAAGCTGAAATGGAGGATATCCCAGTAAATGATCAGGAAATAGAGGAACTACAAAGTTGAATGGAGATCAGCAAGGACTAGGAAATGACCCCAAGTGAGGCAAGTACGGAGGATCATGAACTGCATGAGGTACTAGACAGAGAAAATCTAAATCTAGAGAAATTTCTGGAACAGGGAAAGAACAAAGGTGTGGACTCACTGCTTAAAGAAGATTATGATTGATTCCAACAACTCTATCTATGGAGGGCGTAATCAAAGGGAATTGGAGTCAAAAGAAACCATGAAAGCCAAGAACAAAGTGGGGTCGAAGTGATGAAGAACCTGCAGACATCATCTCCAAAAGGCCCAGGAAGGAAAAGAGGAAGGAATAGACATATTGAGCTGCTAACGAAATGTGGGAAACTGATGATTAACTCAGGTAATATGAAAGATCTTACCAACTACTCTTTTAATAACCTTTCTTAATGAAGCTCACAACCTGGAATATTAGAGGGTTATGGAGTATAATAAAACAGAGAAATCTCAGCAGTAGATTAAAAGACGAAAGACTGGACCTGGTCTTTATTCAAGAAACAAAATGTTCAATGGAAAAAATAAGAGAAATCCATATTAAATGGTTAATAAAGTATGATTATTTAGAGGTAAAAGCCATTAACTCTGCAGGAGGGATTCTCACGCTATGGGATCCATGAAAGCTGGGAATATTGGATGCTGAAGTGTCCATGAACTATCTTTCTTCGTTGTGCCAACCTATAGGGGACAAGGAGACCTACATGATAACTAATGTGTAAGGCCCTCAACAACATGTAGAGAAATTTAAACTCCTTAACTCCTTGGAGGGTCTCAGAGCACGTTATCCTAGTATACCCTGGATACTAGCAGGTGATTTCAACATGATGAGATCTCTCTCAGAAAAAAAGGAGGTACCAGACAGCTGGACAGAGACTGTGACGCCTTCCAAGATTTCCTCATGAACATGGGACTAGTGGACATCAAAACTACAAATGGGACTTTCACTTAAAATAACAAAAGAGGTGGAGTTTCCCAAGTGGCGTCAAAACTAGATAGGTTTATCATCTCTAAGGATCTCATCCTCATAGGAGCATCCATATGAGCATCCATTCTGCCCTTTGGTGGCTCGAATCATTGGCCTGTATAGCTATAAGCTTCCCTTATGGGCACACCAAGGAATAGGCCTTTTAGATTCGAAAATGCTTGGCTCTCTAACCCCAAATTCACCAGAAACATTGCCAAATGGTGGAAGGAGGATTGAACATCCAGGGTACTAAGATGTACATGCTCCAGTAGAGACTAAAATACATTAAGCCAAACTCAAGGATTGGAACAAAAAAGAATTTGGTGATATCATCAAGACCAGAATGAGTACTGAACAGAAACTCCAGGAAGTCAATATGATCAATATCACAGAGGTTTTCAATGAGGAAAGATAGAAACTGATTGATTCTCTGCAAGAAGAATGGGAGAAACGTTGTCTACAAGAGGAAACTTTTTGGAGACAAATCTCGGATCCAGTGGATCAAAGAGGGAGAAAGGAACACTAAGTTCTTTCACAAATCTACTATGGCTCACAAGGAACATAACAGAATCAAAAAGCTAAAGAACTCTCAAGGTTCTGAACTCGTGACTCATAAGGACATGGAGTCGACCCTAGTACAACACTTCTCGAACATTGCAAAGGAGCCAATGGAAGACAGATCCAGGTTCACTACGAAGATCACTCAGTACATTCCTAGGTTGGTCACCAATGAGGACAACCACAATCTCAATAGGCCAATCTCGGAAGAAGAGGTTAGTGAGGTGATCAAGGAAATGAAAAATGGAAAAGCACCAGGACCAGATGGCTTCAATGTCAATTTCTTCAAAGCCTACTGGGATACAGTCAAACAGGGCATACTCGAGGTAGTTGAAGAGTCAAGGCAACACAAAAAGATTCTAAAAGCACTAAACACAACCTTTATAGCTCTAATTCCCAAAAAGGAAAACACTATCACATCGGATAGGTTTAGACCCGTAGCCTTATGCAATGTGGTTTACAAAATTATCTCTAAAGTGATAGCAAATAGACTCAAGCCACTGCTACCTTTGCCCATATCTGAGGAGCAAACATGCTATGTGGAGGAAGGTAGATTCTTAACAACATTATGCAAGCCCATGAGGTGGTACACTCTCTCAAACACAACAAGCAAGTAGGTATGATCATCCAATTAGACCTTGTGAAGGCCTATGACAAACTCAACTAGTCTTACATCAGAGCCATTCCTAAAGCCTATGGCTTGAACGAAGACTGGATTAGATGGGTTATGTCTTTAGTCACCTCAACCAATTTCTCTATTATGCTTAATGGAGCTCCCTCCGATACTTTTACACCTTCCAGGGGACTCAGACAAGGTGATCCGCTCTCTCCCTTCCTCTTTGTTCTCATGATGGAAGGGCTTGGTAGAGCAATCAAAATGGCAAATGCTGAAGGTAGAATTCAGGGAATCAAGCTCATCTCAGATGGAGAGACCAACACTCATCAACAATTTGTGGATGACAGATGTTGCAGGGTGTACCCATAGTTAGGGAGGCAAAAGCAATCAAAGATATCTTAAACGACTTCACCATGGTAGCAGGTACAGAGGTAAGCCAAAGCAAGTCCAAGGTTTTTTTCTTTAACACTAATATTGCAATACATAGAAATATCGTCAGGATTCTGGGTTTTCAAGGGGAACAATTACCTTCCAAATATCTATGCATTCCTCTTACTGACAAACCCCTGTCTAAGCATATATGGGAACCAATTTTAAAGAAGCTTGATGACAAAATCAACAATTGGACATAGAGAGCTTTAAACATGGCAGGGAGTCTGGTGCTCACCGAGGTGGTTTTGCAGGCCATTCCCATTTTTATGTTTCCAGTTATACCAGATTCTCAGGGCATAAAGCAGCAAATAAGAAACATTCAAAGGAAATTTCTGTGGGGCAGAGGGGAAAAGAAAAATAAGTGGGCTCTAGTTGCCCGGTACAAGCTTTGCAAACCCAAAAGCCATGGTGGTTTGGGTCTGGATGATCTGGAGACTCTGAGTCAGGCTTCGAGAGCCAAGTTCTGGTGGCAATGGATCAAGGAGTCGAGAGCACCATGGGCAATCTTTGGACTGAAAAGTATGCCAAGCATTGGCAAGAATAGGATCACAATAGAATGACAGGACAAATCATGGGCTCATACATCTGGAACCTTGCATGGGAGAACAAAAGCATTGTCCAGAAGCATTGTTTTTGGGAAATTAGAGCTGGGGATGGGGCTCGATTCTAGGAGGAAAGATGGTGAGAAGAACCCATCCTAAACGGGAATGAACTGGCAGACCTCAAAAGGGATACAGACAACAAAGGTCTCTTATTAGTAAAAGACTTATGGGATCAAGGGAGGAACAAGGATAAATGGATGAAATGGAAGAATCTAAGTTACAACGAATAAAGACCTTTGAAGGGCATGGCAGAGGCTCTTCCTGAGGACGTAGAGCACAAAAGGATTCTAGTCTCCTCTTCTCCTGACCAATTAGGATGGGGAAAGAACAATGAAGGTAACTGCAATCTCAAAGAGGCTAAATAGACAATCATTGGATTTAACTTGGTAAAAGCTGAGAAAGTCTGGCAGGAGCTATGGCAGACCTCTTAATGGATGAAAATAAAATTATTTATCTGGCTTGTTCATCAAAAGAAAATCCTAACTTGGGAAAACCTTATGAAGAAAGGTTTCATTGGCCCCTCTAAATGTTAGCTTTGCGGCTTGCAGGAGGAAACGATTGAACACCTGCTTAATTTGTGCTCCTTCTCTGCCAAAATTTGGGATTGGGTGGCCTCAAGCTTCAGACAAACCAATAGGGACAGGCTCAGCATATCCAATACATTATCAAAATGGAGGAAAAACTTCTCAAAAAATGAAATCATCAACAAAGCCTGGATGCTAATTCCAAGCTTTGTTATCTGGAAGAATTTTAAAAAACAAAGCGAGAGAACCCTAGCTTATCATCAATCATATTTTGAAACAGCTCAAGGAAACAATCATAAGCATTATGAGAACAAAAGCGACGAATCCTCCTCTGCCTCAGGAGATACAAATTCTTATTAATCTGGATCTTTAAGTCATCAACCCTCAGGGTGTGAAGAAGGATCTGAGAACCTTAAACATAGGGGAGAGGGGTTGGCAGCCCCCTCCCTAGGGCTTTTTCAATTTCAATATTGATGGAGCCTCCAAGGGTAATCCGGGGGAAGCTGGCTTTGGTGGAGCCATCAGGGATCTTGAGGGACATATAAATTACATATTCCATTGACACCTGGAAAAGGGCACCAAAAACATGGCAGAACTTCTAACATTAGATCAATGCATGGAGATCGTAGTGTAGGCAAACTTACAGAATGTCATAATCAAAGCTGACTCTAAATTGGTCGTCAAAGTTTCCAAGAAGATTCAAAATGGAACCTCGCCAGACAAAGTGTCAAAGCACTGGAGGCTAGTGCAAGTGTTCCATCGTATCCAGTTACACTTACAAATCCTTAAAACAATAAAACTTGTACACGTTAGAAGAAAGGAAAACATGCTTGCACACAGACTGGCCAATGAAGAGGTGGTCAATAATGACACGGATTCTTAGCATCCATGGGAGTTTCTTTGTGCCGAGCAGCTACAGGAGGACTATTCCACTCTAGCAAATGCAGGCTGGGACTCATGGGTGAGCAGTGCTGATACTAGAAACAGAGATGGGCAGGACAATGCCCAATTTTTCGTCGGTCTCTGTTCTTAAACTCTTGTCTCCTTTACCTGGGAATTAGAATGACAGAGGAAGTTTTCAAGGTGAGCGATAATACAGATTGGATGGCTGAGACTCTCATAGCTCAGCAGGTTTTTGTTGAAACTCCTGAGTGATAGCTCGGAAAAGAAGGAGGCAGATAGATTTGCAGGCTCGGATGGATGGTCTCCACCTGGCGATACCACAGATGCAAAACCATAAGTGGTATATCGCGCAGGTCTTGGCTGGTTTCCAGCATAATGGAAGAACCAGGCGATTCCATTCAAGAGATGACGTGTGGCATAGAGATGAGAGAGAAAACCACTCTCATCACGCAGTTAACCTCCGTGCATCTCGGCCACGAAATATCTTTGTGGGGTGTTGGATAGGGGCATTTCCTTCTATGGTTGAGATCAATCGTGCTATTCACTTAAAGATTCAGGACCTGACTTATTCAGGTGGACCCCATCTTGATAAGATTATGGGCAAGTCCACCAGGAGCCACATGGCCCTTGGTGGGACCATCTAGGGGCCTGACACCCCTCAAGACCATGTTCACAAATCGTATATGCCTAATGGGTTTCTGAGTGGCACCAAGGTGGGTTCCACAAAACCCAAAAACCACAAGTGGTTTATCGTGCGGGACACGGGCGGTATCAGGTTTTGGAGCAATTGCATGCAATTCCATACAGAAGGCAACACATGGCAAGGAGAGGTGGTGGAAAACCGCTCTCATTGTGCGGTTAACCCCCTTGCTTCTTATCCACGCGATATCCAAGGTCATTGTCAGATCGAGACTCTCATCTCAACGGCTCAAATTGATTGGTCTTATTGCTTATCGGCGAATAGGTCGGGGCTTGTACTAATCGATGCTATGTGGTTCTTGCCGGTTATCTAAGGGCTTTGTCCCCATTTTGTTTAGGATCTACTTTTGTTGCAGGAGGGTCAGTTTATGGTCTTGACTTGTCTGGTAGCTGTTAGCCGTTTTTGTTGGCTGTGTCGCCCCTACTGTCTGGGGCTCTATGTAAATTATGTAATTTATTCAGATTAATAGAAGGTTCATCTCTTACTTAATAATAATAATAATAATAATAATAATAATAATAATAATAATAATAATAACAATAACAACAATAATAATAGATTATAATATTATAATAATATACCAATATAATAATTATTATAATATTAACAAGTATTATTATAATATTAACAAGCATTATTATAATATTAATAAGTATATAAATATTAACAACCATATTATTTATATATATTACTGTATAAATATTATATTACTATTATAATAAGTATATAAACTCTTCATATATATTAATTAATATTGAGAATAGATAATAATAATATTAGATTATCATTATATTATTTAAGTAATCTAATAATATAAAATTATAAAAAAATAATAACAATTATATTGTATTATTAATAATAATAATAATAATAATAATAATAATAATATATGCTTATAATATTATAATAATGTTATATTATTATTATTATTATATTATATAATAATATATAGAAATAATCTCGTTGTTAATATCCATATGGTTATTAACAATATTTGATTATAATATTATAATAATATTATATTATTATTATATTATTATAATAATATACAAATATAATAATAATAATAATAATAATAATAATAATATAATCAATATTATTATAATAAGAACAATAAAGACCAATTATTTATTATTTATAATAATAAATAACTTATATTCTTATATATTTATAATTATTATATTAATATTATTATAATAATATCAACTCATAATAATATTAGTATTATTAATTATTGTTGTTATTATTATTATTCTTAGACTTTAGTATTTTTAATATTTATCTTAGGGTTAATTATTATTAGTGTTTAAGATTATTAATAACTATATAAATAACTACATAGGATTATTAAATATATAAATATTAACAAATATATATTAATTAATAATAAGAATAGCTCATAATAATATTAGATTATCAATATACTATTTAAATAATCTAATAATATAAAATTATAAAAAATAATAACATTTATATTGTATTATAATAATAATAATATAATCCATATTATTATAATATATTATTATAATAAGAACAATAAAGACTAATTATTTATCATTTATGATAATTGATAACTATACAAATAATAACAACTATATTCTTATATAATTATATATTTCTCGTTATTATATTAATATTATTATAATAATATAAAATAATATTAATATTATTATTATTATTATTAGGTTTTAGTATTTTTAATATTTATCTTAGGGTTTGTATACATAGGGTTAATTATTATGAGTATTTAGGATTACTAATAGCTATATAAATATTAGCAACTAGATTATTTATATATATTATTATATAAATATTATATTAATGTTATAATAATGATATAAACTCCTAATATATATTAATTAATAATAAGAATAGCTCATAATAATATTAGATTATCATTATATTATCAAAATAATATAATAATATAAAATTATAAAAATAATAATAATAATAATATTATTATTATTATTATTATTATTATTATTATTATTATTATTATATACCAATAGAACTATTATTATTATAATAATAATATAATCAATATTATTATAATATATTATTATAATAAGAACAATAAAGACCAATTATTTATTATTTATGAAAATTAATAACTGTACAAATAATAGCAACTATATTCTTATATAATTATATATTTATGATTATTATATTAATATTATTATAATAATATAAACTCTTATTATTATTATTATTCTTATTCTTAGGCTTTAGTATTTTTAATATTTATCTTAAGGTTTGTATACATAGGGTTAATTATTATCAGTATTTAGGATTATTAATAACCATATAAATATTAACAGCCAGATTATTTATATATATTATTATATAAATATTATAATAATTATATAAACTCATAATATATATTTATTAATAATAAGAATAGCTCATAATAATATTAGATTATCATTATACTATTAAAATAATATAATAATATAAAATTATAAAAAAAAAAAAAAAAAATCGAATTATACTGTATTATTATTATAATAACAAAATATAATAATAATAATATCTCATTATAATATTATAATAATATTATATTATTATAATAATATACAAATTTAATTATTATTATAATAATAATAATATAATAATATATTATTATAATAATAAGAATAAAGACAAATTATTTATAATAATTATTAACTATACAAATAACAACAACTATATTCTTATATATTTATCATTATTATATTAATATTATTATAATAATATAAACTCATATTATTATTATGATTAGCCTTTAGTATTTTGAATATTTATTTCAGGGTTTGTATACATTAGGTTAATTATTGGTATGTAGGATTATTATTAATAACTATATAAATATTAACAACGAGATAATTTATATATATTATTATATAAATATTATATTAAAAATATAAACTCCTAATATATATATTAATAATAATAATAAAAATAGCTCATAATAATATTAAATTATCATTATATTATTAAAATAATATAATAATATAAAATTATAAAAAAAATCATAACACTTATATTGTATAATAATAATAATAATAATAATATCTTAATATATAATATTATAATAATATACAATTCTTATTATTATTATTATAATAATAATAATATAATCAATAAATTATTTATTTTTGGTAGGTAAGCACCCACAGGGGATTTGAATGAGTGACCTATTGCAAGGAGTGCCTTAAAGTGCACCCATTCACAGTTAATCCAAAACCCTATGGGCTATAATATAATCAATATTATTATAATATATTATTATAACAATAACAATAAAGACCAATTATTTATGATAATTAATAACTATAGAAGTAATACCAACTATATTCTTATATATTTATATATTTATGATTATTATATTAATATTATTATAACAATATGCCCACGGGGCTTTGGATTGACGGTGAATGGGTGTACTGTTAAGGCATTACTTGCGATAGGTCACCGGTTCAAATCCCCATGGGTGCTTAGGTAGTATTATATAGAAAAGAAATATTATTATAATAATGATGATGATGATGGTTAACGTCCGCTGAGACCAAACATTGGTCTATCGGACCTAATAAACTCATAATAATAATAATAATAGCAATAATAATAATAATAATAATAATAATTATTATTATTATTATTATTATTAGGCTTTTGTATTTTAAATAGTTATCCTAGGGTTTGTATACATTGGGTTTATAATATTAGTCCCTTTTGTTTGTTATTAGCTAAAGGTTTAATAAGAAAAACCCAAGGGATTATGAACCAATGACAATAATATTAAACAAAAAGGACTAATATTATAAACTCAAGGAACTAATAAACCCAACTCTTTAATATTATAAACCTAAGGAATTAGTGAACCCAACAGATAAATATTAAAAACCTAAGCGATGAAGAAGCAAAAGATATTAATATTACAAACACAAGAGAAACATAAAATGATTGATATTATAAACCCAAGTTAATAATAAACCCAAAGGATTAATACTAAAACCCCAAGGAATTATGAACCGAAGAAAATAATTTTAACCCAAGGGACTAATATTATAAACCCAACATTGGTAAACCCTAATATAAATATTAGAAAGACGAAAATAAACATGGTTTATTTTCATGGTGAGAGAATCCTTGTCATAATGTGACATTCAACCATGGTTGGCCATGGTTGCCTATGATTGACAATGGTTGACCATGATCGATATTATAAACCTAAGGGAATAATAAACCCGAGCCATTGATATTATAAACCCCAAGGAATAATAAAACTAAGGTATTAATACAAAAACCCCAAGGGAATAATATTAAACCCATAAGACTAATATTATAAACCCAACATTGTTAAACCCAAATATAAACACTACAAACACTAAAATAAACATCGTTTATTTTCATGGTGAGTCAATCTTTGTCAAAATGCGACATTAAACCAAGGGAATAATATTATAAAACCAACATTGGTAAACCCAAATATAAATACTACAAATACTAAAATAAACATGGTTTATTTTGACGGTGAGAAGTTCTTGTCACAATGTGACATTCAACCATGGTTGGTGATGTTTGGCTATGATTGACAATGGTTTACTATGATTTATATTATCAACCAGATGGAATAATAAACCCAAGGGATTGATATTCTAAACCGAAATGAGTAATAAACCCAAGGGATAAATACTAAAACCCAAGGGATTATGAAGCCAAGGGAATAATATTAAACCTATGGGACTAATATTATAAACTTAACATCGAGTAAAGGCAAATATCAATACTACAAACACTAAAATAAACATAGCTTATTTTGATGGTGAGACAATCCTTGTCACAATGCGACATTCAAATATGGTTAAACATGTTTGGCTATGATTTGTATTATAAACCTAAGGGAATAAAAAAACCTAAATTTTGATATTATAAACCCAAATGAATAATAAACCGAAGGGAGTAATATTAAAACCCCAAGGGAAAACTATTAAGCCCAAGGGACAAATATTATAAACCCAATATTCGTAAACCCAAATACAAATATTAAAAAAAAGGAACTCATAATATAAAACTAAGGGAATAAAAAACGCAAGGGATTGATATACTAAACCCAAGGGATTTTATTTATTTCCATGGTGAGACAATCCTTGTCACATTGTCACATTCAAGCATGGTTGACTATGGTTGCCTATGATTGACAATGGTTTACCAGGATGGATATTATAAACCTAAGGGAATAATAAACCCAAGGGATTAAATTGAGAAACCCAAAGGAATCATAAAACGAAAGGATTAATACTAATACCCCAAGGGATTATGAACCCAAGGGAATAATATTAAATCCGTGGGACTAATATTATAATAAACATGGTTTATTTTCATGGTGAGTCAAATCTTTGTTAAAATGCGACATTTAATCAAGGGACTAACATTATAAAACCAACATTGGTAAACGCAAATATAAATACTACAAATACTAAAATAAACATGGTTTATTTTGATGGTGAGACAATTCTTGTCGCAATGCGACATTCAACCATGGTTGATGATGTTTGGCTACGATTGGCAATGGTTTACCATGATTTATATTATCAACCAAAGGGAATAATAAACCCAAGTGATAATTACTAAAACACAAGGGATTATGAAGCCAAGGGACTAATATTAAACCCATGGGACTAATATTATAAACTTCACATCGAGTAAAGGCAAATATCAATACCACAAACACTAAAATAAACATAGTTTATTTTTATGGTGAGACAATCCTTGTCACAATGCGACATTCAAAAATGGTTCACCATGTTTGGCTACGATTTGTATAATAAACCTAAGGGAATAAAAAACTCAAATTTTGATATTATAAACCCAAATGAATAACAAACCGAAGGGAGTAATACTAAAACCCCAAGAGAATATGAACCCAAGGGAACAATATTAAGCCCAAGGGACTAATATTATAAACCCAATATTCGTAAACCCAAATATAAATATCACAAACATTAAAATAAACATGTTTTATTTTCATGGCGAGACAATATTTGTCAAACTGTGACATTCAAGCATGGGACTAAAATTATAAACCCAACATTGGTAAACCCAAATATAAATACTACAAACCCTAAGACAAATATTATAAACATTGAAATAAACATGATGCACCATCATTGATTTTCATATTGATATAATCCTTATCACAATTCCATGTCGGACCATGTTCAACATCATAATAAATCGTGTTTGACTCAGGAATAATAAACCCAAGCGATTGATATTATAAATCCAAGGGATTAATACTAAACCCCAAGGTATTATGAACCAAAGCGAATACTATTAAACAAAAGGGACTCATAATATAAAACCAAGGGAATAAAAAACCCAAGGGATTGATATAATAAACCGAAAGGAATCATAAACCCAAGGGATTATTTTTTATTTTCTTGGTGAGACAATCCTTGTCACAATGTGACATTCAAGCATGGTTGACCATGGTTGGTTATGATTGAAAATGGTTTAACATGATTGATATTATAAACCTAAGAGAATAATAAACCCAAGGGATTAATATGAGAAACCCAAAGGAATAATAAAGCGAAGGGATTAATACTAAGACCCCAAGGGATTATGAACCCAAGGGAATAATATTAAATCCAAGGGACTAATATTATAAATCCAATGTATATAAACCCCAAGACAAATATTACAAACATTAAAATAAACATGATCGACCATCATTGATTTTCACATTATAAACCTAATGGAATAGTAAACCCAACTTATTTGCATTAATACTAAAATCCCAAGGGATTAATACTAAAACCCCAAGGATTAATACTAAAACCACTAGGGACCATGAACCCAAGGGAACAATATTAAGCCCAAGGGATTAATATTAAAACCCCAAGGGATTGTGAACCCAAGGGAAAAATATTAAACCCAAGGGACTAATATTATAAACCCAAATATAAATACTACAAACACAAAAATAAACATGGTTTATCTTGATCGTGAGACAATCCTTGTGACAATGCAACATTCAAACATGGTTGACCATGGTTGGCTATGATTGACAATGGTTGACCATGATTGATATTATAAACCTAAGGGAATAGTAAACCCAAGAGATTAATACTAAAACCCCAAGGGATTATGAACCCAAGGGAATAATATTAAACCCAAGGGACTAATATTATAAACCCAATGTATATAAACCCTAAGACAAATATTATAAACATTGAAATAAACATGATCGACCATCATTTATGTTCATATTGAGATAATCCTTATCACAATTCCATGTTAAACCATGGTCGACATCATAATAAACCATCTTTGACTCAGGAATAATAAACCCAAATTATTGATATTATAAACCCAAAAAGGGACTAATAATATAAACCAAAGGGAATAATAAGCCTAAGGTATTGATATAATAAACCCAAAGTAATAATAAACCTGAGGGATTGATATAATAAACCCAAGGGATTAATACTAAAACCCCAAGGGATTATGAACCCAAGGGAATAATCTTAAACCCAAGAGACTAATATTATAAACCCAACATATATAAACCCTAAGACAAATATTATAGACATTGAAATAAACATGAATGACCATCATTAATGTTCATATTGAGACAATCCTTATCACAATTCCATGTTGGACCATGGTCGACATCATAATAAACCATGTTTGACTCAGGGATAATAAACCCAAGCTACTGATATTATAAACCCAAGGGATTAATACTAAAACCCCAAGGGATTGTGAACCAAAGGTAATAGTATTAAACAAAAGGGACTAATAATACAAACCCAAGGAAATAATAAACCCAAGGGATTGATATAATAAACACAAAGGAATAATAAACCCAAAGGATTATTATTTATTTTCATGGTGAGACAATCCCTGTCACAATGTGACATTCAAGCATGGTTGGCTGTGATTGCAAATGGTTTACCATAATGGATATTATAAACCTAAGGTAATAATAAACCCAAGGGGTTAATATGAGAAACCCAAAGGAATAATAAAACAAAGGGATTAATACTAAGACCCCAAGGGATTATGAAGCCAAGGGAACAATATTAAATCCAAGAGACTGATATTATAAACCCAACGTATATAAACCCTAAGAAAAATATTATAAACATTAAAATAAACATGATCGACCATCACTGATTTACATATTGAGACAATCTTTGTCAATGCGATGTTGGACCATGATTGAACATGATTGATTTTCATATTGAGAAAATAGTTATCGCAATGTGATGTTGGACAATTGATGACCATGGTTGATTTTCCTATTGAGATAATCTTTGTCCCAATGTGACGTTGTACCATGTTGGACCATGGATGGCCATGGTTGATTTTCATATTGAGACAATCTTTGTCCCAATGTGACATTGTACCATGTTTGACCAAAAGGGACTAATAATATAAACCCAAGGGATTGATATAATAAACCAAAAGGAATAATAAACCGAAGCGATTATTATTTATTTCATGGTGAGACAATCCTTGTCACAATGTGACATTCAAGCATGGTTGGCTATGATTGGCAATTGTTTACCATGATCAATATTATAAACCTAAGGGAATAATAAACCCAAGGGATTAATATGAGAAACCAAAAGGAATAATAAAACGAAGGGATTAATACTAAGACCCCAAGGAATTATGAACCCAAGGGAACAATATTAAATCCAAGAGACTGATATTATAAACCCAACGTATCTAAACCCTAAGAAAAATATTATAAACATTAAAATAAACATGATCAACCATCATTAATTTACATATTGAGATAATCTTTGTCAATGCGATGTTGGACCATTATTGAAGATGATTGATTTTCATATTGAGAAAATGTTTGTCGCAATGTGATGTTGGACCATGGATGAACATGGTTGATTTTCATATTGAAACAATCTTTGTCCCAATGTGACGTTGTACCATGTTTAACCATGGATGACCATGGTTTTCATAATGTGACATTGGACCAAGAGACCAACTTCATCACAATGTGAAGATGATTATTGACCATGGTTGACCATGATTAAGAATGTTTGATTTTCACATTGAGACATCTTTGTGACAATGGAACGTTGGACCATGGTTCATTTTCATATTGACCATGATTGATTTTCATTTGAGACAATATTTGTCACAATGCGGCATTTGACCATGGTAGACCATGATTCAAGATGCTTGACACGACTGATATTCATATTGAGACAATCTTTATCACAATGTGACGTTGGACAAAGAGACAATCTTCGTCACAATGTGAACATTATTATTGACCATGGTTGACCATAGTTGAAAATGATTGACCATGGTTGATTTCCACATTGAGATAATCTTCGTCAAAATGCGATGTTGAAACATGGTTGACCATGGTCGACAATGGTTGACCATGGTTGATTTTCATGTTGAGACAGTTCTTCCACAATGTGATGTTGAACCATGGCTGACCATGATTGACGATGGTTGATTTTCATATTGACCATGGTTGACCATGATTGACCATGGTTGAGCGTAATTGACAATGATTGATTTTTATATACAATCTATGTGACAATGGTGCGTTTGAATAAATATTATAAACCCTAAAATAAACATGGTTGTTCATTGTTAACCATGGTTGATTTTCATATTCCCATCATCTTTGTCACAATCCGACGTTGGACCATGGTTGGCCATGATTTATTTTCATATTGAGACAATATTTGTCACAATGTGACGTAGGACCATGGTTGATTTTCTTATAGAGACAATCTTTGTCACAATGCAACATTGGACCATGGCTGACCATGAATGACCATCGTTTTCATAACGTGAGATTGGAGCATAAGACAATGTTCATAACATTGTCACCATGATTATTGACCATGGTTGACCATGATAATATTATTTAATGCTATTAATATTAATAATTAACATTAAAAATAATATTTATAAATATTAATAATATTAAAAGTACTATTAATAATATTAAAAGTAATACTAATATTCATATTCATATCAATTAATATTAATATTAATAATTAATATTAAAATTAATATTTATAAATAAATGAGAGTACCTTTCGGATTAATCACATTAATAGGATTTGGTCGACATTTGGAACCAACTAATGTGGTTCATCCATATTAGATGTGGTTCATCCACATTACTTGGTTCAAAATGTCGACCAAATCCTAATAATGTGACTAATCCGAAAGACACTCTCATTTACAATATGGATCACAAAAGCCTAATATCTAACATGTATAAATAATATTAAAACTTAATATTACTATTTTATTAATATTTAATGTTATTAATGTTGATGGTATATTATATTAATTAATTAATTAATTAATATTAATAATATTAATAAATTAAAATAATAATAATAGATAAGATTGTAAATAAAAAAAAAATATTATTTTTAATATTAATATTATTTATAATAATAATGTTAATGTCATTAATAATATTAATATTGTTAATTAAATGTTATGAATATTAACATTGGAGATCTATAATTGAATGCATAATTTATTCTTCTAATTATATTCATCATCTATTTGATTTTATTCTTTTAATCTATTTCGTATTTTGATTTTTTTTTAGAATTGAATTTAAAAAATTATTATTTAACAAATATATTTCAAAGCTTACTCATTCACTAGTATTGATATCTATAATTTTTCAAATTAAATTTAATTTACTTTACATTTTAAGAATTTAATGTTCAACAAAGATAAATTTTAGAAATATATTTCAATATTTAATATTTTTCAAAAAAAGATACTTATCATTTATTAATTGATGTTTTGTAGTTATTTTCCACTTGACATTTTAAAATTTCTATGTTTAATAAAAATAAGTTTTACAATTACATTTTAAAATTTGTTGTTTCACAATGAACATGGATAATTTGATACATATCCATTTTTTTTCTCTGATTAATTTTAATATACACTTCATATTTTAACATTTCTATCTTTAATAAAGACAAAATAAATATAATATTTCAAAATTTTATGTGTTATAATTACAACTTGTAATCTATATATTTATGATGTGTTGTTATTTCCAATTTACATCAAATTTTTTAATGTTTTTTTACTCTTTCAAAACCATGTATATTTATAATGTTGTATTGTTCTTCCCCACTTTAGATTCTAAAATTTATGTTTAGTGAAACTATAAATTTTTAAAAGTAATCTTCAAAATTACTATTTCACAAATATGGAGATGTATAATTTAATAGATACACAAGATCTTTAATTAATTTTATATTCTATGACCTGATATGATAATTTTATTATAAAGGTACATTTTCAACATTTATAATTTCATAAATATGGGGATAAAAAATTTTGTATTTATATATTAATATTCTTTTTTTCCCTATTAAATATATATGTGTGTGTTTAATAAATATGATTTTTTTTAATTACTTTTCAAGGTTTATTGGACATCCATAATTGAAAGCATAATTTATTCTTCTAATTATATTCATCATCTATTTCAATTTTTTTTTTAATCTATTTCATATTTTGATTTTTTTTTAATTGCATTTCAAATATTATTATTGAACAAATATATTTCAAAGTTCATTGGTTCACTAGTATTGATGTCTATAATTTTTCAAATTAAATTTAATCTACTTTACATTTAAGAATTTAATATTCAACAAAGATAAATTTTATAATTATATTTCAATCTTTATTATTTTCAAAAATAAGTACTTATCATTTATTAATTGATGCCTGGTTGTTATTTTCCACTTCACATTTTAAAATATTTATATTTAATGAAAATAAACTTCACAATTACATTTCAAAATTTGTTACTTCACAATGAATATGGATAATTTGATGATAATTTTTTAAAATATTTATATTTAATGAAAATAAACTTTACAATTACATTTCAAAATTTGTTACCTCACAATGAATATGGATAATTTGATGCACATCTATTTTTTTATAATTAATTTTAAGATGCACTTGGATAATTTGATGCACATCCATTTTTTTATAATTAATTTTAAGATGCACTTCATATTTTAATAGATACACAAGCTTATTTAATTAATTTTGTATTCTAAGGCCTAAAATAATAATTTTATTATAAAGATACATTTTCAACATTTATAATTTCATAAATATGGGGATAAACACTTTTAAATTTATATATTAATATTCTTTAAATTTGTTATCTAAGGGCTTCAGTTTGAACTATGTTAATGTAGAAATATATAAGAAAGAGAACCTTGCAAAAATCTATGTATAAAAGAAAGGAAACCGTAGATATTTAAACACAGAAAAATTCAAGTATTGTGAAATTACAAAATACACAATATTGTGAAATTATAGAATGTACAGTGTTGTGAAATTAACATAAAGAGAAATCCTTCTTTGTATATTCATAGCTACAGTTTTACAAAAGAAATATAAACAGATTTGCCAGATAGCTAGTACTATAAAAACACCATTTTCGAGAATAAACATTTTGATAAAAGGAAAACTTTATATCTAAATTATAAATACATATCACAATAAAGATGAATTATCTAGAAAATGAACAAATTGACAAAGAGGAACAAGATAATGAATTCCGTCAATGATTAACACTGCTCCCATGATTTGCAAAAGGGTTTTCAAGTTCGAGCGGGGTACCCCGTGCCTCTTCTATGCCGTCAATTGTAGCTGGAGCCAGCATTCTTGTCGGCCCTGGCTACGCTCGGCTCTGGATTGGACTGCGCCAGCCGGGTGAAGATTTGATAAATTATAAAGAAGTTGTTTCCTACGTGGCTCAGAAAGATGCATAACTTGTGTGAGACAACCAAGCAGGTAGCGCTCCCGTCTCTAATCTATAATCTCATGTTTAGAAAAATGATATTCACAACTAAGTAATTCTATTACAAATTTAAGAAAAATATGGAGTTGCTGTCTACAGACGCTATTATTCAACACTACATAAAGAGTAGTTGTGCTTTAGCGGACTTCTTTCACAAAGTAAACAAACTGATTTTGTTTGAGAAAACTAGAATAAGATGTTCCCAAAACGTGAGGAAAACCTATGAGTTCAATTGTGTGTGGGGACAGATCCGATGGTAGTCGTTCGGACGTCCCTGTTATAGATCCAGATCCTCCTTGACTTAAATAAGATGTGCACAAAACGTGAGGAAAACCCAGATCTGATATGTGGGGTCGAAGATTTTGATATACAGTGCCTCGTTGATGGGCGTCGATGTAGACAGTGGTGTAAAAAACTGCGGATCTACTCCAGACAACCTATGTGAGCCTACATTTGATGTATCGCAGCTAGTCATTGAATGGATTATCAGTTCTTTCCGCAAGTTCAGGGTGGATCTATCCCCATCGTCGCAGTGTTGAGAGATTGAAGCCTGTATGGGTGCAGATACGGCAGAAAACTCATGGAAAAACTGAAAGAGTCTTGACGCAACACTTCTCGTTCAGATCTAGCCCTAAACAGTGGAGAAATGTAGGGTAAATTGTCGCCATCGCTATCACATTCAAAATGACGTTCATATCTGATATTCAGATGTGTTCGAAATTGGATCTCTTTATGCCCTAATCCCATAGAGCAGTAGCTTCCAAACAATCCTTCCATGTCGTGTTCCAATATGCCTCCCCTTTGTCAATTCTTTGCTCGCTTGCAATGAGCGTCGTAGCCCAAGACACATGTAGTCAGACTCTCCATGACGCAAGTTGACCCTTGGATTGCCTGTTTTGTGAGGGACCAGTGAAAATAATAAATTCTTTGCAGGTTTAAAATATTTTTTTACAAAATCAAAATAATAAATTCTTTGCAGGTTTAAAATATTTTTTTACAAAATCAAAATTAAATATTTACAGTGTGTATTATTTATAAACACATAAAAATTAGCGAAAAGACAATTCAAGAAAAAAATTATGAAACATGCATTGATCATTTATTTTCATTGCATTAATCTAAGAGACTTGTATCAAAGAGGAATAAATGAAGAAAAGGGTTGTGAAAAGTGACGCTGACACTTATGACCGCATTCAATATTTCTAAAACGTGGTCATTAGTTATGAAAAGCCTTAGTGTTGGAATTCTTCTCCACTCTTGTAATAGGAGCGTTCATAGCGATGGCGATGAAAATGAAAACATTAAGCAGGGCTATATTATTTGTTGTATGTGCTTATGCGCATGCCCCTCTCTAGAGCAGGGGAGATTTAAATTCTTTCGATTACCAACAGTGCGCATCCACGGCGAAATCGAGGCTTGTTGACGAATGCCAGAACACTTTCGGATTCATTCGATTAGATGGCTGCTTCTTATATTACGACAATCATTAATTTTGCAGCGATTATAGTGGGCTGGGAAAAGTTATTTGCAATGGCCACACCAACAGTCAGCCACAACAATTCACAAATCCTACTAATCACATGCTCCTAAGTATTACAAATCAAGCACTGCAAAGACCTGATTTTTTTTCTGCAAATTCAACCGCTGCCCCTTCTAATTCGACAGAGCATATCTACAGCATAGCGCAGTGTTGGAGAGATTTAGCCATATTAAACTGTCGATCATGCCTAAATTTTGCCCTGTTACAAATATCCTCATGCCCAAATGGACCTATTGGCTCTCAGTTCGTATCCATGAATTGTTATTTGCGTTTTGAGTAGTGTGGCGGGTCGTGTAATTGTTAAATTAATGGAGAAAACACTTGGCAAACAGTTGAATAACCTTACATTTCAGAATACGAAGAGGTATAAGATGCACGTTTCACAAATCTGACGAAAACAGTCTGTCGGTTGTTCATCTTTGATCCACGCGTCCTTAGGTTAATATAACGAAATGAAATGATCAGGCGAATAGATTTATGTTTCAAGAATACGAAGAGGTATAAGATGCAAGTTTCACAAACGTGATGAAAACCGTCGCTCGGTTGTTCATCTTTGATCCACGCGTCTCTAGGTTAATGTAACGAAATGATCATGCATGTTTGCATTATTTATTTTCTTAAATTTTGCATTATTTATTTTCTTAAATTTTATTTGTCGTAATCCTTATACGTGTCTATAAACAATAAGCACAGTAAATTTTTAATTATGCTTTGTAAAAAATTAATTTAAGTATGATTTAAGTATGTGTTTTAGATATGCAAGAAAGTTACTGTAGCTAATTTCATTCATTGATTAAATGGTGACTACAAAAATATACTGACATATTTTAATTCACTTCATCCCATCAAAATAATTAATTAAGAAAATGATTAACTTGCCAATTCTGATAGAAGAACGAACGCTATTAACATGAATATACGCTTGAGATGCTGGGCTATCGCTGGAAGACCAATGCTACCACTGCTTCCTACTTGAGGGCAGAGAAGGCTGATGAGATGCAACAACTACTGGTAACACTGAAAGAGAAGGGGTACATCACGGACGACAAGACAGCTGGGCAGCACATGAAGAGCATGGTTCGGTTCAACAACGTAGTTTGGGCAGTATAAGTAACTGATAGAAAGAAGGAAATGCACATATTTCTGAATGGTTTTATGCACGTAATATTTTTGGTACAATGAATTCCAGTCACTCACTTTGCATGAAGCTGTTCAGCGAAGAGCATTATTATTTATAGAGCGGAGGCGGTGCAATTAATTCCACTTCTTGAATTTTTTCGTAAACTGTTATACTTCCCACCTAATACATGGGTATCTGGAACCTGCAGCAGCTTTTGGTGTTCCCGCTTGGCCCAGGCTAGGCGCGAAGGTAAGCCAAGCTACACATTTCGATTTTTTGAAACACAATATGAGGGGTGATTGCTCCCTGCATATTTTAATTTTCATGCTTACCTCCCTCTAATATTTGATTTCAAATTTTGAAATTTTCAGGTTGAATTTGAAATATATTTCCCACCAATTACATTTACTGCATGTACGTGAGAACAGTTAAAGTCAAATGGGTCTCGCATGACTACGTCACTACTTACATCAGAACAGTTGACATCAAATTGGTTTGGCATGACTACGTCACTACGTAGGTCAAAGAACTGAAGTCAAATTGGTCTCGCCTTTCACGTGACTACGTACGTCAGAAGAGTTAAAGTCAAATTGGTCTGGCCTGACTACGTTGGAAAGATGGACCCAGGCCTGGAATTTGACGTCCTTTGGGATGTATTTTTGATTGAAGAACGTTGATAGGAGCAGAAAAAATTTCCATGTCAAATCCGACATGTGATACACCCCTGCAAACCATTAAAATGACGTCTCTTTCACTTGTTGAAACGTAGAAATTTAGGATACTTTATTTCTTAGGAGTCTGGACACTGGGAGTCTCGGACCACCGGACCAGTAGTAGTACTGTTACACAATGCAGTTTAAACTAAAAGCATTTAAATGTGTCATCGTCCCACTTAGTACTTACCATTAATTATCCAGCGACAATCTGCCGCTCATAGCCACTCAAATCTAATCTGACGAGACTTGCAATTTGCAAATTGCAATCTACTGCAGTGTGCTAGTTCTTACGAATCACGATTTACCTATTCAGTGTTCACCCTAACTTCTAAGTTTTAATGCTTACGGTTTACCTATTCACCCTGGCAGCTGGCTAATTTGGAGAATTGTTGCAACTTGCAGCGTCGCAGAAAAGGTGTCTTCGAGTTCTGCACATTGGGCGACTTCTGCACATTCAGGAATCAACTCTGGTGCAGTGGTGCACCTCTCTTGTGGATTGACCGTGTCTGAGTGGAATGTGTGAGCAAACTTGGATGCTCAACAACTCAACTCTCCACTTCAAGTTTCACATGTATTCCAATACTTTTCTCCTATAAAATAATTTGGTACTTTCGATTCCCATCTAGAGTTTGAGGTTAAGTGTAATGCATAACAGAAGCATGACAGTTAAATAGGGTTAGGTTGAACACTATTTTAGAAATATTTTTGGTGGCCATGATATGTTTCAGCTACAAATTCACAAATACAGAAATCATTCTCTTAAGTTCGGTATATCCAACAAAACAAATCAACTGATTCATAAAGAATAATAATAAGCAATGGGATTCAAGTGCCTTTCTTCATGTTGGCAACGATGGCATAAGAGTGATGAAGATGATATGTTGATTGTTTTTTCTTTTCTCTTTTGGAGAAGAAGCCAAAGAGGCCACCACCGACAATCCACCCGCCTCCTCCATAGCCAATGCACAAAGACACATTCACCACGGACTCACCTTCATTCCTTCAACTCCCATGGAGTTGTTAGCCTTGGTGAGCAATGATCCCTTGGCCATCCGCTTGCTTAGTGGGGAGTCCAAGCTGGCAGCCTTTGCGGCATTACTACTACACCTCTCCAAGTTTCGAACCATGAATCTCCCATTCCCACCAACTCTTCCAGTAGTTCATTGACCGCTCTTACTCCCTCTCATTCTCTATGCTGGAATTCCAGGACTGCCCAGTTTGCCTCCGTCAGTTGTTCATTTAACTTTCGTTTCTTCTTTGCCATCTTCTACCTGAAATCTGGGCTTTAACTCACCAAGGCATCGTGGCCCATAACTAACATTTGCAGCATCTTCTCTTTTCCATTTCTTCAGTGAAATCCCTTCCATTTGCGAGAGATTGAGGGAGAATGAAATTCTAGGGCTCTGTCTATCGTCACTTGTAGTGTCAGTCTGTGAGAGGTCAAGAGTAAATGACATGCGTGGGCTCTGCCAACCATTTCCAATCTCCAAGTAGGCTGCCATTGCGCGTTTAACTTACTACAATTCTTCAAACTCTGCTTGGATCTGAATGAATCAGAGCAATCATGTGTCAGCGACATTTTAACGGTAAAAACCTTTTTGGATAAAGCACCAAACCATTATAGATACGCGTTGACTATCAAATATGGTGATTTTTTTTGTCATGTTACCTTGGAAATTCCTTAAATATTAACGCCATGAAAACAAGTGCAAAATAGAAATTTTTCAAAGAAAAGGGTTTCAATTTGCGAGGATGCCTTCATTGTTCTGCCAAGTTTTTCAGAGGAATTCGTATTTTGATTCGTTTGAGTCGTTTACAGTCTAAGCCAGGAGACAGGGAGTTGGCTTCCAATGCCCACAACTATAGATAAATGTTATGGGTACCCGCGTATTATGACCTTTAAACCGAGGCCCGATATGAAGGTCAGGTGAAGCCTAATTGGCCCTTTAACATTCATTTTGTTTTGATATATACCAGAGAAAAAATTATGTTATGGGTACTGCGTATTATGACCTTTAAAGTTCCCACACCCTGGTTCGCTTTAATGTAAAGCGTGGAATGCATTCTTCGGTTAAAGTCTAACATTTCCATTGTTTAGTCGTATCAATACAGGCAATTCTGGTCTCCCGCTTTAATATTTAGGAAAAATTTTCGTTGTGTGAATTTTGACCTAATACAATAACATATCTTGAAATTTCTTCTCAACGGCATTAATTTCCCCAATTCAGACTAAATATTGACAATATTTGGTTTCTATGTCATTACGTTTGCATAACATTTCTTAATATTTAGGGTATTATTCGTACGGAAAAAGTTCAGGGGCAATTCATTCGGTTCAGTTAAAAAAATCATTCAATTTTACACTATCGATTTCCTTGAAATTTCTCAAAATTCGATATAAGTGAATCTTCGAAGCACACACTTTATTGCAATATTAGTTGCGTCTAAATATTTTGATGTCACGACCCTAAACGTTCTTTTATCAACTTTTTCCGGTAATCATATGGGAATAAGCGATGCAATTATGGGTGAAATCGCTAGTTTATATTTAAATTATTTTATAGTTAAATTACTTTTTAATGCATTATAAGAGTTTAAACGTGTTTTTATATTTTTTTTTCGTAATTATATAGGAATAAAGTGATTGAATTGTGAATGAAATTGTTATTTTACATTTTAAATTATTGTTTATGCAGTGTATGAGATATGGACAATACAAAGTCAAGAAGGATTTTTGAGTTTTGAAAATTTTTCTAGTTTATGTTTAATAGAGGATTTATGTATTGAGATATTTCTATTGATAAAAAAATTTTAGTTTCTCGAAAAAATTTGACTTTTAATGAAGTATAATCACTGTTTATTATTGCATACCTTTTATGTTTTTTTTCTAGATGATTTATTTATAGTCCACCATTTATTTATAGTTTCACTAGATAATTTATTTATAGTCCATGGATTGTAAATTTTGAAAAGATTTTATTGTTTAAATGGTCCCACCATAAATGTGAGCGATATATTTGATAGACTACAAATCCGCAATGTCAATCTAACAAGATTCATTATAAATAACAATCATTATCAGCGTCCAATTTGATGACTTATTGTGTGTTAGAGAATAAATTTACAAAAATTGTTAAAATAGAATTTTCCATGAGACACACATATTTGATTAAAACATAAAACGAAGAGTAAAAGAAATACAAAAACGTCAGGGAAAAGGAATTTGAAATTCCACCCTCGATGGAGCTATCAAATGGGTCTGGCACGACCACGTCACTACGTATGTCAAAAGAGTTAAAGTCAAATTGTTATGCCCTGACTACGTGACTACGTACGTCAGAAGAGTTAAAGTCAAATTGGTCTGGCCTGAATACGTCCGAAAGATGGAGCTATCAAATGGGTCTGGCCTGACTACGTCACTACGTACGTCAAATTGGTGCGGCACAAGTTTTTATATTCTTATATACAAATAAGTGCACTAGAGATACCAGAGGCAGGTAGACATATCCCAGAGAAGCGCATTACATTTGAAAAAACAGATTTCATAACAATGGAGGGTTGTGGAGAAGATGCGCAAGTAAAGCTCTTCGGTGGGGCTTACAGTCCCTTAGTGGCGCGGGTTCGCGTAGCGCTCGCTCTCAAAGGGATCCATTATGAGTTAATCGAAGAGATTATGCAAAATAGGAGCGAGCTGCTGCTGCAATCAAACCCTGTTGACAACAAGTTTCCGGTGCTCATCCACAACGGGAAGCCTGTTTGTGAATCGACGATTATTGTGCAATACATTGAGGAGAAATGGGGAAATAAGGCACCCAATTTTACACCCAAAGATCCATATGACCGAGCCATTGCCCGCTTCTGGGCTGCCTTCATAGACGATAAGGTAATTCACCCATTTGTTCGTTATCTGCTATTTGGGATTTTGTGAGTTGCAATTAGTTTTTCGCATTTCTGCCTCTAACATTAATTATTGGTGGCTGCAGTTCACTCCAAGTATTCGGGGAGTTTTCAAGGGCGAGGGTGAGGAGCAACAGAAAGCGGTGGAGGAATCGGTGGCAAACCTCCTTCTGTTGGAGGAAGCGTTGTCCGGGAAAGCGTATTTTGGAGGAGATGAGATAGGGTTGGTTGACATTGCATTGGGCGGGCTATTGGTAACGGTCCAAACGATCGAGAGGATTACCGATAGTGTTTTAATAGACAAGCAAAAAATGCCGCTATTAAGTACATGGGCCCACAAATTTTGTAAAGCGGAGGGAGTGAAAGAAGCTTTGCCCGATCCGGCGAAGTTATTTGAACTTCTGTCGGACGTTAGAGCAAAATTGACATCACCACCCGCTGGCAATTAGAAAGGAGGAGGCTTACAGATGGCTAAAATAATATTTAGATAATAGCTGTTGTGTTAAATTTAGTGAGTTAGAATGTATCAGGTGAATTCGTATTCGTGCATGAATTGGTGGGCGATTAATCTGCCGTGCGAGTCATTGCAATAATATTGTTATCTGTTCCTCTGAATATTGGAGTTATGTTTCATGTGAATTTGTATTTGTCAAGAATCGGTGGGCTATCTAGCTTCATAAGTGTTTAGGGTTATGAATTATTTTATTATTTTAAAAACAGATTAATTTTAAAAAAATTCCCAAGACTAATCCACTCCCGTGAAATCATGTCCATTCATTTAAAAAAATTCAGAAGGCTAGATCCTCCCGTGAGTTGATATATATGCATATCCGTGAATAAATTGTATGAATACGGCAAAATACGTAAATAAAAAATCGATAAAAATTTTAAAATAATAATGATAACTATCTTTACAATTTTTTAAATTTGATGGAATGAAATGTTTCACTAATTAGTTAATAAATATGACAAAATAATTAGTTATATCTATTTTAAAGATCAAATTTTTAAAACAAAGTGTAGAGTGTAAAATACAATGTTATTTTTAATAATTTAAATTATTGTTGAATGTTAAATAAAATATATATAAAACTCATTAAAAAATTTAAACATAAAAATTTAATTTTTATTTTTATTTAAAAAAATTATTAATAGACAAACTTACACATCAGTGTACTGAGTTATAGAATAAGCTTCTAGACTCAATTTGTATGACTTTGTAAGATATTGGAGTAGCACCTTTTTCTTAAGAGCACATGAAATAAGGAGAATGCAAGGAAAGCGATCAGAGAGGTTAATGTTGCGCATGGTACCCATACATCCGCCACTCCGTGGCCGTGATCAGACATTGCAGGTTGGGCATCTATCTCTCGGCAAAAGCGTTGTTTCCTAACCTCGACAGCTTCACAACAACATATACACTGGAGTCGTGGTCGTCTCACATCGACGATATAGCTTACGTACGGAGGGAGGGAAGGTCCCTATTTGCCTTGATGTTTGTTTCTTGGTAGTTAAAGGAAACAAAAAGGCCTTAATTTCATTCCTTAGGATCAAAGTTACATTCCGTTTATAAACACTTCAACGGTGTATTCTTGAGACTTAAAAGCCCAAAAAAACACCTGCAGACATCTGGCATCATTAAGTCTCTAAAATGCTTGAATATGACAAATTCATGATTTTAAAACTAGCGAGATTCTAGATCTCTAAGACTAACAAAAATAAACTGACAAAAAACCATGCAACAGTTAAGGAATAATAACAAAACTACGAACAAAATTTCTGCAAAAGTGAAAAGTAAAGCATATCCACTGGTGTTGATTATCATGTTATCAAAAAGTGCAACTGAATACTGAACAAAAAACACAGAACACTTGATTCGATGGCCAAAGAGGATTTTTATATACACTAGAGAAGTTTTTGGAGTCGGTGGCTTCTTCAGGAAGCTATCTAGCTCTTGAAATTTCAAGAAACTAGTCTTTGCATTTAATGTAGGTGGTTGGAATTATCAATGTTTTCCAACACTCCCCCTTAATTCCAACCATATGAAAAATATACTATAGCACAATACAGAAGACACTGTAAACATACTCTTAATTGACATGCATGCTGGTCTAAGTCTCAGCTAGGCTTACAATATAATCTTGATTTTCTACAACACATAACTTACTTCTACAAAACTAAAAATTTTCCTTTCCAAGAGGCTTAGTGAATATGTCAGCTACATTCTGATTTATATTACTCTATATTAGAGAAATTTCTTTTGATTGGACCTCTTCTCTTACAAAATGATATTGTGTCTCTATATGATTTGACCTTACATGACATAGAGGATTGTTCTCTAGTTTGATGGTGCTTTGATTATCACATCTAATCACTGTAGGTTATTGTTGACCTTCACCAACATCTTCAAGTATTTTTCTGAGTCATATAGCTTCACAGGTGCCACTACATAATGCTTTATATTCTCCTTCAGTTGATGACAAGGAAATTGTTGCCTATTTCTTACTGCTCCATGATATAGCTCCTGTTCCTATATTGAAGGCATATCCAGTGGTGGATTTCCTGTCATCTGGATTTCCAGCCGAGTCAGAATTAGAATGACTAGCCAATTCAACATTACAAGCATTAGTATATTCAATACTAAAATTGATAGTTCCCTTAAATATCGAAGGACCCTTTTTGCAGCTATCCAATGGCTTTCATGAGACTTAGCCATGAATTGACTAAGTATGCTTACTGCATAAGCGATGTCTGGTCTAGTGGTAGTGAGATAATTCAGACTTCCCACTAATTGTCGGTACAATGTTCCATTCAGCTCTTTTGTTCCATCATCACTTCTTAATTTGATATTTTGTTCCAATGGAGTACTCACTGCTTTACATCCATTCATATGAAATCTCTTTAGTACTTCATTTGTATATTTTCTTTGTGTGATTAAGGTTCTTCCATCATCTCTCCATACTTCAAGACCTACACAATAGTGCATCTCACCATGATCATTCATCTCAAATTCCTGTGATAACTTTATTTTTATATCTGTAATCAATTTATGAGCACTCCCTGCTATTATTAGATCATCAACATATATAGAGAGTAATATTATATCCCCATTTCTATATGTCTTGACATACAAATTAGGATCATTTTAACTCTTTTTAAATCTTTGCTGAAAGAAGAATTTTTGATTTTCTCATACCAATATCTGGGGCCTGTTTTAGTCCATATAAGGCATTTTTTAACTTGCATACAAGATGTTCTTGACCCTTCTTTACAAATCCTTCTCATTGAACAAGATAAACTTCTTCTTTTAATTCACCATTTAGAAAAGCTGACTTTACATCTAATTGATGTAGCTTCCAATCATATTTAGTTGCCAATGCTATCATTATTCTGATTGTATTCATTTTTTCAACCGGAGCAAAGGTAACTTCATAATCTATACCTTCTTTTTGTGAATAACCTTTTGCAACCAATCTTGCCTTATAATTATCTATGCTACCATCTTCATTAAATTTTTTCTTGTATAACCATTTTGATCATATAGAGACTTTATTTTCAAGTAATTCTATTAATTCCCAAGTTTCATTTTTCATTATAGAGTCATATTCTTCTTTCATAGCTTCCATGCATTTTTTATGATTTTTGGCTTGTTCATACTTTAAGGGCTCAAAAACAGTCATTACTTGAGACATTAAAGCAGAATCTTTATACCTGATGGGGGCTTGGATCTGTCGTGTTGACCTTCCTAGAGGTTCATTACTTTGTGGAGTACCTTCTCCTTTCCTTCTCTGTGGAGTGCTTTCATCACTTCTTTGTGGACTTTGATTCCTTGATATATCTTTTGGAATGTCCATGTGTTATTTTTCTTGGGTTGATTCCACAACTTCTTCTTCTTCCTTGTAGCTTTCATAAGGAGACTGCCATGTATTATGTTGATCTTCTTTTATTTATTTATCTACATGCTCATGAAATATAACATCTCTACTTGCAAAGACCTTGTGAGTAATTGGATCATACATTTTATATGTTTTTTGATCAGTGCAATATCAAATAAAAATACATTTGATGGCTTTGGCATCTAACTTTCTCCTATCCTCTTTAGGAATATGAGCAAAGGCCTTGCATCCAAATATCCTTAAATGACTAACTTTAGGTTTAAGACCATAAAATTCTGGTGTTTTGTGCTCAAGATACTTAGTAGGGCTTCTATTTTTAAGATATACAGTTGTATTAATGGCTTCAGCCCAAAAACTATTAGAAAGTCCTTTACTTTTTAACATACTACGAGCACATTCAACTAATGTTCTATTCTTTCTCTCAACTACTCCATTTTGTTGAGGTGTATGTGGTACTATAAATTGTTGCATAATTCCATTTTGTTTGCAATATTTGATAAAATCTCGTGAAGTGTACTCACCACCTTTATCTGATCGAAGAATTTTAATGCTCTTTCCTGTTTTCTTTTCAACCATCCTCTTGAATTCTTTAAAGTATTCAAAGACGTCATTTTTGTTTCTTATAAAGTACACCCACGTGTATCTAGTCCTATCATCAATAAATATAAGAAAGTAATATGCTCCACCAAGTGACTTAGTTTGCATTGGACCACATACATCAGTGTCACTAGTTCAAGTATTTCACATTTTCTTCTATTTTCATTCGCACGAAATTCTTCCCTATGTTGTTTTCCTGGTGCACAACCTTCACATTCAAACTGTTCACTCTTAATAATTGGAAGACCTTCTACCATCAATTTCTTTTGAAGTAACATTAGGTCATTATGATTTAAGTGTCCATGCCATTGATGCCAAAGCTCTATAGTTGACATGCCTGTTGATGCCAAATCTTGATGTCCATTCTTCATTACATCTAACTTGTATAAGCCTCCAACTCTCATTCCTTTTGCAAAAACCTTGTAGTTGTCCTGCACATCCTTTACCAAACAATGCGATTTCATAAATTCAACTTTTAAATGTTGATCTATGATAGTAGAGACTGAAATTAAGTTCTTCTTTAATCCTAGAACATACACCACATTTTGAATTTGTCTTTCTTATCCATTAGGCATCATAACACTTATATCACCATATCCTTTAATTTCATGTGATTTATTATCTCCTAAATAGATGTTTCCACCATTATTAATCTCATGATAAGTATCAAACCAATCTCTTTTGCATGACATATGGATTGATGCACCAGAATCTATAAACCAAGCATTATCATCATTAGTTTCTGTTGATAAAGCAACATTGGACACAAACAATTTAAGATTGCTAAAGTCATGACTAATTGCTTCATCTCTATCAACATAATTTCCTGAATGCCTTCTTTGTTTAAATTGATCAGTCCTTCTTTTCATGCAATTCTTAGCAAAATGACCAGGTTTTCCACAGTAATAACACACATCATTTCTACTTGATTTGGCATTTGTCCTTGGTAAATGTGTACCTTGAAATGATTTTACCTGTGCCTTTTTGCCTTTATTCTTCTCCCACTGTTTGCCTTTGAAGGACTCCTTCCCTTTGGCCATCAATACCAAATATGAATTGGGAGATTTTTTTTTAAGGCTTCTTCTCTGCTCTTCTTCCTCCATAAGTATACTTGCCAACTCATCAAAAGTAGGAGCCTTCTCTCTAGCTGAAAGACCAGTGATAAGCATTTGATATTCATCAAGCATTCCATTTAATGTCACAGTAACCAAGTTTGTACTAGATATTGATTCACCAATATCACCTAATTTATCATTTAGATCTTTAATTCTAGAAATAAAATTACTAACACTTTCATTTTCTTCCATCTTAATTGAAAGAAGCTTACTCTTTAATACAATATTCGATTTGTAGTCTTCATCTCATACAAATTTTTGAGAGTGTCCCATGTCTCCTTGGATGTTTTGCACTCTCTAATGTCTGGAATAATGTTGTCCTTAACCGTCATCGGCAAAAGCACCTTTTCTTTGCTTTCCCGTCGCTCCCAATCTTGAATAGCATCTGTGGCTTGAGGGGACACTCGCTTAACTTCAGCTCTAGACACAATCGTCCATGTATTGTTGCCTTCCATGAGAGTCTGCAACTTAAACTTCCAATTTGCATAATTTTCACCATATAACTTGTTAGAGTGAGATAAATAAGATTCTTTCAATTCATTAGCCATGTTACTTATTTTCACCTTACCAATCACTAAAAAAAATTACTAATTTTCACAAATATAAACCCTCAAGCATAAATCATAAAATTTTATCCAATATCATTAAATAATATGGCTGTTTTTTTTTTGAACCTTTTAAATCACTGGTCAAATGGACTTTGAAGAGCTAACCTTAAAATCAAAAATATTGGCCCCACTGGCTTGTTTTCGGTTACAACAGCTCTTTCTTGAAAATCTTCGGCTAGATTTCACTAGCAGCAAATAGCTCATGAACCAGCTCACTGCACAATCACAGCGGCTCCGCCTGTAAAAAAAATTGTCACAACACGGAGTCTTCTATGTACCAATGTTGTCTCCCTGATCATCCTTCGCAACAACAGACTTCTCCACAGAAACTGTAACTACTATTCAAATTTCAATCTTGAAGCTTCCGTTAATAACTATGAAAAATCATTCAACATTTAACCCTTGCAATATATGATCACCACTCAAAATCCACGAGAATCAATGAAACAACAGTAAAATGGGTGCAAAAGATAAGGCACAATTTATATAACTTTGTTGCCTACAAAATTTGAAATTTTATGAGATTACCACCTAACGCAATGCCAAGAATACCACAAGAACTTCTGGTTTGGTTCCACACCCACAAAACGTAAGAAAGAATTGATTTTTTGTTTGGATTTTAGATGTTGCGGGCCAAATTTGCATTACAGACAAGTTCACAGCTCTTCACTAGCACTCCCTTCGAACTTCCCACAGATTTCACTTCTTAACAACTCCTCTTGCAATAAAGCTCTCACGGCAATGCACAAATCTCTTCTGTCAAACAAGCTAAAAACTCTGACCACCAAATCACCCTTCACCAAAAGCCTTTTTTGCACACATACACACTGGTCCAGCGATCTCTCACTCTAACTTTGATCGCTCCCACACAATAACCTTACACTCACAGCACTCAACCTCACCTCGCTTTGATACCATATCAGAAAGTGCAACTCAATATTTAACACAAAACACATAATAGTTGCCTCATTCGATTGCCAAAGAGGATTTTTATATACAATGGAGAAGTTTCTGAAGTCGGTGAAGCCTTCAGGAAGTTATCTACCTCTTGAAACTTCAGCCGAATTCTCCAGAAGAAACCAGTCTCTACATTTAATGTAGGTGGTTGGAATTATTAATGTTTTCCAACACATTTACCTGCGGGAACCTGTTCTGTGTCGTCCATGAAAGGCCTGTGGAAAAATTTGTAGGACCTTCTTTGATGAGTAAGGGACCATGAGCAAACTTTATTTAGAAAGAGAATTCTTTGTCTGCTTCCTTTCCCTATAGAGATGTGAGAAAAAAAAATTCTCTTTATCCTTAGAATATATTGAAGCACACATAGGCAAAAGGTTTTGACATTGATGACTGTTATTAACCCAATTGATAGTAAGCAAAGAACAGAAAAAAAACAGGTAAAGGATCTCTTTATTCTCAAAATATATTGAAGCACGCACATCAGCAAAAACATTTTGACATTGATGACTGTTATTGACCCAATTGATAGTAAGCCAAGAACAGAAAAAAAAACAAGTAAAAGATCTCTTTATTCTCAAAATATATTGAAGCACAGGCATCAGCAAAAACATTTTGACATCTTTGTCTGCTTCCTTTCCCTATAGAGATGTGAGAAAAAAAAATTCTCTTTATCCTTAGAATATATTGAAGCATAGGCAAAAGGTTTTGACATTGATGACTGTTATTAACCCAATTGATAGTAAGCAAAGAACAGAAAAAAAACAGGTAAAGGATCTCTTTATTCTCAAAATATATTGAAGCACGCACATCAGCAAAAACATTTTGACATTGATGACTGTTATTGACCCAATTGATAGTAAGCCAACAACAGAAAAAAAACAAGTAAAAGATCTCTTTATTCTCAAAATATATTGAAGCACAGGCATCAGCAAAAACATTTTGACATTGATGACTGTTATTGACCCAATTGATAAGCAAAGAGTTGCCATATACTTGAATCTAGCAAAAATTTGCCATATACTTAAATCCAGTCACGTCCACTATAAAAAATAACCAAAGTTCAACTGAGTAGTTGGTACCCCTCCCAAAACCCATCTCGACGTGGAAGCTTGATAGTAAACAAAGAGTTGCCATATACTTGAATCTAGCAAAAAGTTGCCATATACTTAAATCCAGTCACATCCATTATAAAAAAATAACCAAAGTTCAACTGAGTAGTTGGTACCCCTCCCAAAAGCCATCTCGACGTGGAAACTAGAAACTAGAACCCTTAGTAAGAATTAGGACAACCCCCTCTACTCTGGTTAGCTTGCTCGGAGTCACCGTCAAAATAGCCTCAAGGAATAGAGTTGTCCAGGTTCTCAACTCTAATTTGACGCACTTTACTTAAGATGAAATGAGATACCATAAATTTAAAATACAAGAAATTGATAAATTATTTTAAAATTAAAATTAAGATATAGACCTATTTAAATAAATGGGGAGAAAACAAGACAGGTAAGAATACAAGAAATTGATAAATTATTTAAAATTTAAAATTAAGATATAGAGATATTTAAATGAATGGGAGAAAACAAGACAGGTAAGTGAAATTACTCATAAGATTTATATTAAATTTGATATATTGTGATCCGGTATAAGTGTAAATTTTTTTATAAATTAAAATATGGTGTAATAGTAAGTTTTTAATTTGATTTTTTAATTAATAAAATAGTTTTTGAAAAATTATAATGGTATATGATTGACTAAGTTTAATATATTTCATGTCTTTATGAGTAGCTCAATTGGTAGTCTTACCAAGTTTACAAACAAAAAAGTTTAGCTTATTTGTTAATTAGATTTATTTTAGATGTTTGGAAATAATGGTAATTATTTTTTCTATCTACATTAAGTTTCACAAGCAATATACTAAAGAAACTAAAGAAACTGAAAGTTAAAGTAACCATGATACCAAGAAAGCTGAAAGTTAATGTCCCAATACTAATATGACACTTGTGCCAAGTGGAAAACCACATGGTGGAGACATGGCACCATGTGGGATAGATGTGGCCATGTGGACACCATGTAGATTCTTTTAATGACATGGCCTCCTTAATGACCTAAAATCTAAATGGCGTAGGATATGAATTTAGGTGAAATTCAGATAGGTGTGGCCATGTAGACACCATTTAGATTCTTTTAATGACATGGCCTCCTTAATGACCTAAAATCTAAATGGCATAGGATATGAATTTAGGTGAAATTCATATGGTCTAAAAACTCTCAACACGCTAATGAAATGAGTTTGAAGATTGAAGAAAACAACTTATTGTAACTCTTTCATAAAAACCCTTACAGATAAACTTAAATTAGTAGCATTCCCACAACCTAAAATGCCATAAGAAAGTGAGAAGTGTTACATACTACTTTAAGTCATCATATGAATTGGAAAGAGAGTGAAAAGTGTTACATAGTACTTTCGGTCATCATATGAATTGGGGTCATTAATCCTAACAGTCATTGACACTACTTCATTGCTTCCATTTAGAATGACCTTTTCAATGTTTATGGAAAAGAGATGTGGTCCTATTAATGTAGTTTCATAGCTTCCATAAATAAATTGTTTACGAAGCAACCCATCCTTCCATCCACTTTGTAATGAGACGCATAGTTGTAAGAAAATTATCAACACCAAGTAATTCATTATTGGTCACAAGGCACAAATTTCATGTCTACCAATTATAGTCATATATATACATAAGATAATAGAATGATTTAATAAGTCTAGATTATTAACAATGTAGGTTGGCGAAGAAAAAGAGCCAATAACATTGTTATGAGTGAGTTTCATTTTCTTCTCGGTCTAGATTCAAATAACATTTTTTATTAAAGCCATTGATTATCACTTCATCGAAGAGGATGCTATTCATTATTTTTAACAATTTCTACCTGTATTAACATTATTTGAATTTTGTTTTGCTGACGTGGGTTTTTTTTAAATGGGGACGTAAGTCAGAGCGAGGCTCTTTAAATAGCCAAATTTGTTTGAATGGTCATTGTCTCTCGTTACGGATTTTAATGCTCCATTGGCTTATGGATCCTTCCTCCTACGAAGAAGAAACCTTGGGGAAACCTAAGGCTAACTCATTTTTTATACATAAAATATGTGAATAAACCTAAAACTACTATTTAATAATTAAAAAAATATGATACACAATTTATAATAACATCATCAATTAAAATACAATAAATATTGTACAAATAATATAAGAATTATAATACAACATATAAAACGACTAGAACTTAACGTAATTAGTCCAAAGAATAAATTGTATTTATCTTTGCTATGAAATTACGAAATGAAAACTAATTTTAATTTATATATGTAATTATAAATTAAAATTAACGATAATCCTCAATGTAAATAAGTAAAATATAGATAACTATGAAAATGTAAACTTCTTATCTTTGAAACTAACACAAAACATTTAGTGTTTGTTTTAATAATTCACATCAAGAATGAATTATATATATATATATATATAAAACTAACTAATATTATCTACTTGTTAATTCTCGGTCGAAATAAACTAAAATATAATTGTAACAATTTCCACGAATTAAACTATGTTTCAATTATCTGTTTATGAAACAATTCAATAAACCAATAATGAAATAAAATAATAGATTGGAAACTGCTACAACACATGTATTAATTCAATTTATATAAATAGAACATTCTTAACAATTTAAATCCTTAGAAACAATTCACAAGGACTTGTACGGAAACAATGTTCAAATCAATCTCATATTTAATACACAAGTCGTTGAGTTAAAACTACGATCAAATGTAAACAGATAAAATTGAACTAATACAAACAAAAATAAATACAATAATTCATTGTTGGTTCATGGATCCAACTCACAGAATGATAGAGCTTTTCTTTGAAACTTTCGGAAATCAAATTATAAAATTAAAAAGGCAATGAAAGAAAAGTAACTATGGAAAACAAGCTCATATAATTATTACTTGATTGAGTCAAATCGAATCAACACAGTTACACAGAAAGGTTTTCAAAATAGTTCCATAGTCACTGTATATTTATTCAACATTTCTTTTTAGTTCTCTTTCACTTCCTTCACCTTCCAAATTAAAGGTTTATATAGAGGCTAATAAGGCTCACCATATTCGAACTTAATTTGCAAAATAAAAATTGTTTTTACACAAATTAAAATCCATTGTTTTTGACCTCTTGGTGGAATATTAACTACTTAAAAGAAATAGACATAAAAGAACTAGCAAGTCATCCACACATGTTCAGGGCAACTAAATGGAAGCCACAATATCTTCTTTTGTTGAAACCAAGACTGCCATTGGGTAAATAGGAACAACTTGTCAGCAAATGAAGAAAATGATATTATCAACTTATATTGATATCAAAAATAGGAACAACTTGTTAGCAAATGAGGAAAATGATATTATCAACTTATATTGATATCAAAACAAGGCTGGTATAAAATCAAGATTTTGTAGTTACCTTTTAAATTTAGTAAACAAAATCAAAACCAAAACAGACCTTAAAAACTCTAACCAGGAAACATAAATAAACATTAAAAATTGTATTTAGTAGGGTTCAAATTTGGAGACATAACCAATATAACATTTGATGACTTCCTGTGTATGTTTTGACCTCTGATTCTATATTTTTTTTATTTGTTTTTCTTTTCCCTTAATTGATTTAGAGATTTAAGTTGATTTTCTCTTGAATGGGATGGCTAATGTGATGTTCAAGATAAGGAGTTGTGACTAGAAACTATTGATGCCAGTACATATCGAGTGTGGATGGATCATAGCTAAAATTTCTCTAAGGAGTTTTCCTTGTATTATTGTTACCATCTTGAACATATTTATCATTTTTAGCAAAACCAAAATAATCTTTAGTCTGAGAATTGTTTTTCATTAGGGAAGGCTTAGCAAGCATTTCAAGATCAACAAGAACCTTCTTCACTATGATGTTCTTCCTTTGGTTACACCGAGCCCTGGATACTTTCCTTTCGATTTGTTTAAATATCACTCAAGACTGAGGATTATGCTTAGGTTGATCAACTTCCTCTTTCTTTGAAGTTTTAAATTTAGGACTATGGTCAAAGGCTTTTAGCTCATATTTTGCCCTAAATTATGGTTTCAATTCCACGTGATGTAATTCATTATTCTTAGCCATAATCCTGGTGACACGAATACGTACAGTTTCATGGTTTTCAACTCTATTTCAATGCGAAAAATCTTATTGCTAAGCATGGAATGATTCATCATGATCATCTTCATCAATAATGCTAGAATCATACGAAACTAGGTCGGTTGGTCGAGGGCTATGTGAAACCAAATGTTCAAGATTTGGTTGATAAAAAACTTGGGGTTTATCACAACCATTATGAAGGAGAAAAGCATCCCAAACATCGCCAATTTCGATCAAATGATGCTTCACCAAAATGCAGATAAGGTCGTGACGTAATAGAGACCTGTCAAGGTTCTTAAGTTCGACCTAATGTGCCTTAGCCATTTTAGTGAAGCTTTTGTGCAAATAATATGGAAGGTTAAATTTATATCCTAAAAGTACCATGAGCATGTGAATATGGTAAATAAACACCTAATGTGCCTTAGCCATTTTAGTGAAGCTTTTGTGAAAATAATATGTAAGGTTAAATTTATATCCTAAAAGTACCATGAGCATGTGAATATGGTAAATAAACACTAGCCCGTAACGCCCTTCACATGTTATGTAACAATGAAAAAGAAAATAGATCTTTCCATATATATTTGAGCAAAGAAACCAACATACCTTTAACATTGTATGCATAAATCTTATTTTCCATGAACTCCCTCCATGGTATTTCATGTATAGGATAGTTCTCCAACATATTCTCACCTTCTGTAGGGAGATGGATTTCTTCATCTATGAAACTGACATCCATAGAAATATCTAAGTCATCGATATTTTCCCTCTTTCTAGTAAACGTAGAGGTGAAGGAATTAACTACTCCCTCACTAAAAGCATGAAGGTGTTGGAAAGATTCCCACCATCTGACCTCCTGGAACAATTCCAAATATTGATCATATGACTCAATAATATCGCTCCCAATTTTCTAAGTTCTAATTGTGGGGGGAATAATAGAATACTTGGTGAAATTTTATTCGCAATTAGGTGTGAATAGGAGGTAAAACAAGTCGAGAGAGGATTTGAAACCCTAAATTTTTTTAAAGAGGAATGAAAAGGTCGAGCAAAGAAATGAAATGCATAGGATTCAGAGACGAAACCCTGCACCGTGTATTATATGACTTGCAAACTCAATCCACAAGCAGAGGAGGGTTATGACTTGAATAATTGAGTTATAGAAACAATTAAATATAAAGACAAATGTCGATAACTGGGGTTGACAACCCAGGTTCTCGGTGCCTTGTCACCCATATATATATATATATATATATATATATATATATATATATATATATATATATATATTTATATTTGATTCAACACAAATCCCATTGAATTTGCATACCACCGCCACAAATCATTTCACTGTATAACACATTGAGAAAGTTGGATACTAGTATTAAATTGCGTGCAGAACCATAGGTTGTATTATTAAATTTGATGTGAATCAAACCATAGGATTAATGAAACATGAATCCAAAGTTCAATAACAATAAATAATATCACAAGGTCAAGGAATGATAACACTTGGCATATAGAGATACAAACTTATCCAAAAATATGTATACATATGTTAAAAGGAGGTCTAAGAGCAAAATACATAACCTTTGGACCTATATAATGTATAAAAATGATAATTCACACAAATTTAACCCAAAATTAAAGTGAGAGAATCCATAAAACTCAATGAAAACTTTAGTATTCATAGGTTGGCTTTGTTAAATAGGTTCATAGCATCATGAAGTGGCTTAAACAACATGGATCATTATTATTAAGATAGAAAAGGAAAAAGAAACCTAATGTAAACAAAATGACCAACAACCATAGTAAACAAACTTTAAGATGAGTTTCCTAGTTATTTGGAGCTAATAACACACGAATTATGAAATGAAAAGAAAGTCATATAACAATCCAGATTGAAACCTGTGTTTAAAAAAAATTATCATCATTTCATCTTAAAGTTATGTATGAAAATAGAAAAAAAACAAATAAATCGAAAGAGGGTCCCATTTCATGAAAAGTGAGAGGGGGGTTTGTTTGATAGCCAACAATTGGTGACTCACTGGATGAACCATTTATCTCTGTCTGAAACTATATTATATGTTAGGGAAAAAATTAAGATATTGTATGAGAAATAAATGATAAACAATATGAAAACCAATTGCTTCATTTTTGCTCTAATGAAATTAATGTTATATTGTTAAAATATATTTGTTCATAAATTAAATCACTATACACAGAATTTACATAAAATCCATTAGATTTTCAGAGAACATATAACAAATAGATTGAGAGAATGAAATATGGCATCGAGTAGAAGGTGTAATTATGAATTTAATGCCTTAATCATTTCCTCTATTTCTAGCAAGTTCCCAGAGCCTTGACAAGGTAGCTTTTAACCTGAATTAGATGATTCGATCCAATCACACATGTTATAAACTCATGGTTAAGAATTATAATTATTTTCTACTGGGGAAGGAGATTCAAAATCCCCTTAAATGCATGGGATGACATGTAGATTATGAAAGGTTTGCACATAAAGTAATTCAAATATTGATTTGGAATCCCATATGTCATAAATGGAGCCACTACTACTACTGGGCGACTATAGCCTCTTTAGGGATGCCACTTAAACCCATTTTACCTGAGTTGTTTGATCCCGAGAAGACAAAATAAAGAGAATCTAAGAGCATGAATAATTAATCTTGATCTCAATTGATATTATCTAGTAAATGGGGAATTAGGTCTAATATCCCCTTAAGAGAGAGGATGGTATAAAAATTATAATGATCACCAACCTTGAACTGATTACACTATTTATTAAAACTTTTTGGCTATAAAATGAGTTCTTGTAAATTTAGGATTTAAATATGATTTTTTATGTAGTGATGATTAAATTCTAAGATATTTTGGACATAAAAAT